>JARHVA010001376.1:1360000-1402500 GCA_037957365.1 Torreya grandis
TCCAAGCATTATTTTGACCTAAATAATCTTGAGATACGTTTTTCAACTTTTTTACCTGAATATGAGCTCTTAAAGTCTATACAAGTGCCTTAAATTGCTTGTCTAGAGTTGAAACTAAAGTAAATAACCATTTTCTAGCATCTTGGCATGTGGGGACATTCAATAACTCCTATAATAACTTTTATGTTATTATTACAAACATTTCACTTTGACATCCATGAAAATTAGTTATATTTATTTTCTAAGCATAAACGTTTACCTTAAAGTTCACAAAAAAACCTTAACTTCTCCAAATCAACATGAAATTTTCATTTAAGGTAATTAAATCATGAAATGACTTTGAAGGACTTTAAGGACCCTATTAAATCATTTTACCAACTCTCATCACACCATGACATGACTAGACCATTGCACTTGACCAATATAAGACATTACCTTAGTTTCTCCAAATTTACCTTAAACAATTCTAATAAGACCTTTGAAAATTATTAAGTAACGTAAAGAACTAGAACAAATATATTAATACATTACAACTCAAATTTATACCTATAGGGTTTGACATTTTGACTTTGGGGGTCAAAATTGGTCAACACTTCCTTGCTTCTTATTTATGTGGCATGCTTTCAAACACCTTAAGAGTTTTATTTGTATTTTTTAATATATGTGACATATTAATTATTCTATATCGTGTTCTCAGGTGTCCTTAGTCTTCTATGGTTCCATGGCCTATATCATTAATAATCATATTATGGATTTCCTATGATTTTGTTATTTCTATCATGCATCTATTTGGGGTAAGAGTCAATACATGTTATTTAGTTTTCTTTATTATATGCTTCTAGGAATACATTTATTATATATTAACTTCATTTGGGTAATATATCCATTTTTATATATTTAATACATTTCTTCCATGTGGGGAATATTACTCCTACACTTACATTACTTATATTTTTACCATGCAGGTAAAATTCCTCCTACAGTTACACTATTTACCTTTTTTCTATATGTGACATATCACTCCTAGGATTATATTGTTTACATATTTTCCATGTAGGGTAATATTTTTGGGAATGACTATACTTTGCATAATTTTTTCCAATGGTGATTGATTTCAAGCTAGTTATTGTGTGTGTTTTTTTAAAGTAAAAGTTACATAGGTTGATTATGAAAGCTATATTGATTATGTAGTCTTGAATTGAGACTACCTTTGGCATTTTTTCAAGGTTTTAAGAATGTGGTAATTATGGTAGATTTTCCAAAGATATTATTCTTATTTTAATTTCACTCTAAGATATTGTGAAGTGGTGGGCAGTGGTTAAGTTGTATATAGGTGTTACAAGAAGTTATTCAACATGTAAAGCAATAAAAGGTTATCTAAAGGCATTCAATAAACTTTTTAAACATATCTATAAAAATTAATAAGTTTCATAAATGTCTTGATGGAAATCTAAGATAGATATATTGAGTATCATTTAACTATGTTCACTTGGCACAATAGTTTGAGAGTGCATATTTATTCTAATATGTAAATGTTACAAGTCAAGTTCTTGATAAATCCACAATTATAATAAGTAAGGGTATGAAATGTTCTTAGAGTGAATCATATGTGTGTTTCTACGCTAGATTTTCTTTTCACATTCAAGAAAGAGAAAATGAGAAACTAAGAAGAAGGATGAGGGTTTGTACATACCCGGGTTGTAGACATGCGCACTAGAATTCAGACGTTGTGAGAACTCCTCTTTGGTTGTGGAGGATGACACCTGAAAGGGAAAGACACTAAAACACGAAAAATTTTAGATGACAAAAGGGTGGACTGCCAAGCAAAGGCTTGGTCCTAGAAGTGCAAAGGCTTCTTGGAGGATGCTAGTCCACTGTTAAAAATAGTATGCTGATCAGAAACAGAAGGTGATAAATGATGAAAAATAGAAAGAAAAAACTTAAGGAAAATGCATACCTGTTTAGAAGCAATCTGCTTTTGCACAGTCACTGACGTCGGTGGTATTGCCAGCGTCGGTCAAGTAAGGTCGTCGACGTCGGTTATACTGCCGACATCGGTAGAGGAAATGGATGAGGTCGACTGGGGCAATAGTCTTAGATAGAGTCTTGTCGGGTTACAGGTTGGTTTTTGGTCTGTAGAATGGACTGTGGTCTCGTCTGAGGGTCAGGGAGGTCTATTTAGAGGTCTGAGAGATTGCCTGGACTTCTGAGGGACTTGTTTTGGGTCTGAGGGACTGAGAATGTTGTCTGGGAAAGTGGTTGGTTGGGAACTAGAAGCACAAAAGGGGGATGAATGAGAGGTAGGGGTCTGAGAAGGCCTTTCAGCCTCTCAAGGGAAGGACAGGGAAGGTCTTGGCAGTGATTAGCTAAATAGATAGATTAAACAAGAAATAAAATGGAAAAAAACACTGTGCTTACCTCTTGCTTACTGATTGAAGAATGGGAAAACCTGTTGTCAGAGCTGTTGAAGGACCCTCAAATGGAGCTATTGCTTGGAGCTCTTCCTGCAAGATGCCTATAGCTGTTGGTGTTGCTGTGCAAGAGGGAGGAGAAGAGAATATGAATGCAAAAGCGTCAAGAGAGTTCTCTTCATGGGGGGCTGGAGAATGGTTGCAGAGATTGGTCTTGAAGGCTGTTGATGCTGAGAGAATAGCTGACGTCAGCTGAATAATGACTGACTTTGGCAGCCGAAGAATGGGGACAGAGGCTAAAATTAGCCTCTGTCTGTTCTTGCACACTGCCGGGTCAAGGGGCCATGGGAAAATGGTCGAGGGAGGCATAAATGGACGTGGGAGGAAGGATAAAGGGGAGATTTGGGCAATAAAGGCTAGGAGAGAGGTGGGGGGATCCAAGGAGGGGATCCAAGGTGGCATGGGTGAGGCGAAAGAGGGCCAAATAAATTAAAATATTTATTTGATAAATGGAGGGGGCTAGGACAAGGGTTAGGACATGGGCCAAGGGGGGCTAAGGGTGAAAGAAGACCTAGGGGGTAGACACGATTTCAGTGTCTACATTTGCCCCTTTTTGTCTTATTGGTTGTTCTTGATGAACTGCAAGACAAAAATAGGAGTTGGTTGCCCCAGGTATGGGATGAGGTGTTACCCCCTCAAAGTGAGAGTTGAGGGAAGGGAACCTGAGATCGAGTGTCAATTTGACAGAGAGATGGATAGAGAGAGGGTGAGTGAGAACGCTGCAATAGTCGTGATTGCGCGTATACCACTTCACGGGATGATCAGGTCAGATTGTCGCAGGTTAAGGTCGAGGAGTGCCAAAATTGAAATAATTAGACCCCAACATTTGGTCATAGCTGATCAGGTTATTCAATCTAAGTTGAAGCTCCAATGGTCTTCATGTTCCAGGTATCTCGGGCTCAGGAAGTGCTCTTAGAAAACATGAAAATGTCACAAGTAGTGGGGATCAACCAGCTTGCAATCCTATACTTGTGAAGGTCATAAATAGTTTGCGCACAATTTTGCTAACCAGTCGTGGGGTAGCATACATGCAAAAACAACCAAGGCAAAGTCGTCTTGGAAGTGGTAAGGGTCGGAGGAGATAGGTATGATCTCCATGGTCATTGGTTGAGGTGGATGGATGGACGAAGGAATGTGGCTGAGCTAACCTCAGAAGACTGAGTGCTGCCTACATAGCCCCTGTGGTTAAGGCCTCAGGCCAATGTAGTTCTCCCTAAAAGGGAGGAAGAGGGTTAAAGTGATTGGATTGGTCTTAGTCAAGGTCAAGGTCATGGTCAAAGGTCAAAGGATTGGTCAAAGGAAAGAATGGTTTGTCCATCAAGGAGACGAACAAACAAGGGCGGTCGAGCTAACCCTAGAAGACAGTTGTGTCATCTGAGTGCTGCCTACATAGCCCTGGTCTTAGGGCCTCAGACCAATGTAGTTCACATAAAGAGTCAAAATGGTCGATGATTGGTCTTGGTCATGATGAATGATGAGGGGAAGATGATGTTGCACCCTTTTCCATATTGTGATGGTGTATTCTGCAACATTGGTTGAGGGGTCTTTCATCCCTAGCAATTTTCCATATTCATGATGGATGTATGCTAAAAATGAATTGAGGTCTATTTATGCTTCAATAAGTATTGGTTTATGCTTAACATAAATTGTGTCTGGTCGATAGTTTCCATGTGTATTGGTGTCCATAGAAACTATGTGAAATAGACTAGGTCATGTCGTTGGTCTGAAAATGTTTTGGTTTCGATTTGGGTTTGGTTGGATAGATAATGATTGGGTTGAATGTGTGACCAAAGTGTGACTAGGAGTGAAAGGCAAATTGATCTTTCATTGACAAGGACCAGAATGATGGCATAGGTAAGGGTTTGTTATAACAAAGAGCCCCCTTCATGCATTGCATCATTGACCATGGTTGTGTTAGAACGGTAATCGAATCACTTTGACATTAAAGTGAGCTCGAAGTCCCTTGAGCAGGTGTTATAATAGGAGGAGGATAGGGTAACCCATTTTATGAGCAGGGATAACCTTGCCCCTTTTTATAGGAGACCCTGAGACAACTACAAGCCAAGTCCATGACCCATTTTTTTTTTTTTTTTTGAAAGAGCAGATTGATCAATGCGGGAAGTCCACATAGAGATGTCATTTTGCTTTGTGGTCATTTATGAAGCTAATCGATGTGGGAAGCTTCTAAGAAAGTGATGTTTGTAGCAAGAGTTAATCCTAGCCATCCTTCGAGGGAGTGGTCTATATTTTTGCTTTATATAAGTTTGAATAGTTTTCCTTCGAGGGAGCAATCTATTAGCTACATCAATGATAGTACAGCTATCCTTCGAGGGAGCAGTCTGCCTTTTGATTTGATTGGGTGACCTTGGATATGTTTTGACATCTTGATTTTTTATTTTATTTTTTTATTTTTTTTGACAGAATCTGGAGTCATGGACAAGATTATAGAAGTTCAAGGGCTCCCTTTTATTAGGACAAAGCATCCATGCATCATAAAAGGGTTATAGAGGATTTTTTTAGGGGAATAGGGTTGAAAGGAATGAGGATTAAGAGGACGAGGATTGCTCAAGGGATGAGCTCAAGTTAAATGTCAAGTGGACGAGTACTCGACTAACAGTAGAATGGCCGCATATGCAAGGCATTGAGAGGCTCAGGTTCTAGACATCCCTCGAGAGAAGATAGATGATAAGTCCCTGACCCATACTTGTGCGTGATGATGAAAGGTCCAAGCCAATTAGGGGAAAACTTGCCTCGTTTACTTTGCTCCATATTGGTTGCATGCTGGTGATGATTAAGAAGTTGGTTGATGTGGTCGTTGATTTGTCGAGATTGGTCGAGGGTCGGGTCGAGATTGGTGTTTTGTCATGATTAAGAGGTTAAGGTTGATGATTGGTCAAGGTTTGGTTTCTTGGTCAAGGTCTGGTTTGATGATTGATTGAGGTCATGGTTGATGTGTGATTGATGTTTGGTTGAGGTCATGATAGGCAATATAAAGTCAAACTCCCCTTAGCCATTTGGTGGTAGGAAGAATGTCTAACACCCAGTGCGGATGAGATGGAGAGAAGATGAGGGGGAGAGACCTGGGTACCCCACCTGGTTGATAGGTCAGGGGTTCCCAAGTGAATGGCGTTTAGGCATTGAAAAAGTTAGGAGGGATGGAAACCACCGACTCCGTAGGTGAAGGAGGAGGAATGGGTGAGCCTGGAGGAGATTGGTCAATGGTTGGCTCGGGGCAAAGGTCTGTGGAGGCCTAAGTGGGGTCGTGATATCCCAGGCCATACCATTTCTTGGCATTGTCATCGTTGAGAGGCTCAATGGGCTGATGGAAGCCTTGCTCATAGCGCCCGAATCCAAAACCCTTCCAAGCGCACCTATAGAGGTAGGTGTGAGCAAAGGCAGGGTTGCCAAGAAATGAGAAGTCTGATGTGAATGGTTGGGGTGAAGAGAGAGGGTTCCCATCAAGAGGAGCTTGGTTGAGCCCCCCATAGACGAGGTTGGTTCAGAGGTGAAGAGGACCATAAGGCACGACCATCCCGATCTGATGGTCGTAACTGGGGCTGTGGTGAAGGCGTCCATACTCTTGTAGAGTTTGGAACATGTCTAAGGTCAGCAAGCAATATTCCTCAAGTGAAAGTCACTAAAAGATGTCTTCCAAGGGGTCTTTGGTAGTCGCTTGAAGAGGAGGGGTGAGGACAACTGCCGGTTGCGAACTAGTTGAAGCTTCTGTGGATGGAGGTGGTGTCAGGGTTGATGGCTTGATAGGAATGAGGATGTCATTTGGATGGTAGGTGGTGTTACAAGTTTTGAAGGGTGAAGGGTTAGTGGGAATGGTGTGGACTTGCCCGTCATACTCAAATTTCACACAATGGTGCAGGGTGGAGGGGACACAGGCCATGGCGCGGATCCAGGGTCAGCCCAGCAACATGTTGTATTGAAACTCTCCTTCGATGATATAGAAGAGCTCTAGGACTGTGCGTGGACCAACGCGAATGTGAAGGATGATTGTGCCAATGGTCGTGGCAGTGGTGTCATTGAAGGAGTGTAAGATTGCGTTAGTCTTGGAGACGCAATTCTTGGGAAGAGCCAACTGATCAAAGGCATGGGTGGAGATAATGTTGATGTTGGCACCTCCGTCGATCATAACATGTTTAATGCATGTCCGATCAACATAGGTAGTGATGAAGAGGGCAGCGTCCTGATCTTTCGTGTTAGATGTGGGAATCTCAGAATCGCTGAATGTGATGGAGGCAACATGAGATAAAGAGTGGATGAGGGTAGTGAGTGGTTGTGGGTCTTCGTGTTAGACCTCTGATGCCTGCAAGGCTCGAATGAGGGCTTGATGATGCTAAGGCGAGGTTTGGATGAGGTCATAAAGGGACATCTTCACAGGCGTCTGGTGAAGCTGTTTCAACATGGAGTCATGAATCGGCCCAGAAGAGGAAGAAGAAGGCTGAGATGCGCCAAGGATAGAAATTTTAGGCTTGGGCGGTTGAGGTGGCTTGACGAAATGATAGGTCCAAGGAATGGCAGATTTTTCTTTTGCCTTGTCCTTTTGTGACCTAGTGGTTATGTGGATAGCATTGCTTTCAAAGATAGGAGGTGAAGAAGGGGTCATGGCCTGCTGGTGAGATATTGATGTGGTTGAAGAGGTTGGATGGGAAGGTGTCGAGGGTCGGTCAAGAGTGTCCTCAAGGAGAAGAGTGTCCTTCTCCATATAACGGTGAATGACAGCCTTGAGGGCACAACAAGCCTCGATATCGTGTCTTAGCGTACGATGGTATAAGCAAATCTTTGTGTCATCGAACCAGGAGGGCTTGGACCCGAGAGGTTGGAAAGGCCTAATGGGTGGAAGGGTTATGCTGAAAGTCTACAAAAGCTAGTACAATATCAACGAGTATGAGCCCACTAAAGGGTCCGTGCTAGTCGATGTGTGCGATGCTAGTGACTTTTGCTTAGGCGGAGTTGGAGGAGGTTTTTGTACCACCTTTTGGGTTGATGGTGCAGTGACAGGCAGAGACGGCACTTTCTTCGTGAGAGGTACCACCTTTTTAGGAGAGGGTAGGCTAGAGATAGGTAGAGGAAGCAAAGGAGGCAACTGGTTTTGATTAGAGTTCAGCGTGGGAAGGACTCTGGTCAGGGTCGAAGGATGGGGGCCCAAAATGGAAGGTAATGGTGACGGGGGAAGAGGCATTCGCTTCTGTGGTCTGGCAGTCTTCTTTGACTTGGTTGGAAGACTACTATTGGTCGAGGTCTGGTCTAAGTCCACCTTCACTTGCGGGTGAGTGAGGGTATAGACAGGGCAAATGCCAAGTGACTTGATAGGTTTAGATGGGGTAGATGCGGGTTTAGAAGCGGGAGTCTAGTCTTTGTTGAGAGTCTTGGGAGATTCTGCCTTGGGAGGATTGGCAGCATGAGACGAGAGGGCACGGGCATGTTGAAGAGCTTTAAGACGCTCCCACAATCCCTGATGCTCCACTTTTCTTGAAGGGAGAAGTCCAATTTTCTCCACTAGTCGGGAAAATGGTTGAGAAGATGTTGGATGAGGTTTGGGTCCTTGAGAAGATGTTGATGGTTGTGGGGCCAAAGATGAGATGGGTGTAGTAGTCTCAGACCCATGGCATGATGAAGTCGTGACCGATTCATCCTTGGTTGGAGACGAAGGAGAGGCAGGTTCTTCCCTAGGTGGAGAAGAAACCGGAGAATGAGGCTCCTCAAGCAGGTAAAGGGTAGGGATGATGGTGCCCTCCACTTGTGGTCGAGGAGTAGGAAGGGTCGGGTCCACCATAGGCAGCAAGAAGGAGGATGGTGATACCGGTGGTGCCGATAAGGTTGAGGCATCCTCCAAGATGAGAGAGGTTGACAGAGAACTAACCGGGGAAAGAGGTTCGTTCACACGTGATGGACTGATAGATGGACTAACCTCTTGAGGTTGGTCGGGGATGAAGGGCGATACCATATTGACTGTTCGAATGTTGTGTTCATGAGTGTTGTCAATCAAGGTCTGGACATTGTTTTGGGTCGGTGGATGATTGGGGAATGGTTGCTTGAAGATGTCAATCCCCTGATTAGGGGGGGCATTGGGATTGTCTAGGATGAGGTCACTATTTTTGAGCATGTCTTGGATTATGTTTTTAAGGGTCTTTCAATTTCCCGTGTCATGGCCTTTAACATGGTGGTAGTTACAGAAATCATTTTCCATATACCACGCAGGGATGGCACGTGAGGGATCAAATTGTGGAGGTGGTCAGATCTAAGGGAGATTGAGAACCCCCTGTTTAACAAGTTTTTCCAGCACAAATGCGTATGATTCTCTGAGAGGAGTATACTGTCATTGTACGTATCTCTACTGGAATTGGCAGGTGGTGCTCTGAGATGTGGATGGCTCGGGCTGATTGGTTGAAGGCGAAGAGGATGAAGGTCTAACGACCACAGTGTTAGCTAAAGCTTTAGACTTAGGATTGGATGATGAAGGTTTAGAAGAAGAGGATTCATTGGTCTTAGAGTTGGGATTCTTGCTCCACAACTTGACTTTATTCTCCTCGATGGCACGTAATTCAAGTTTGCGAGCCATCGTGAAGGCTTCGTCGAAGGTGCGGAAGGTCTGAACCCGTAAGGTGGAAGAAATATGTTTGGCGTAGGCTTGGGAGAAAATTTCAATAAGTTCAGGTTGGGGTAAGGAAAAGGAGATTTGATTGATGAGGCCTCTCCAGTGAGCAACGAAGTCAGCTATGGATTTGTCCTCAAATTGGCGGATAGAATAGAGGTCTGTGATCGAAACCTTCTTGGTGATGTTGATGGAGAAGTGATCAAGAAAGAGCTGGGCCAGCTGTGTGAATGTGAAGAGGGAATGGCTGGCAAGAGAGCTGTACTAGTCAAGCGCAACACCAGAGAGAGACATAAGAAATTTGCGTAAAAGTAATGCATCGTCATGGGCAATAAGGTAACAGGCATGTCTGAATGCCCGTAAGTGATGTTGCGGGTCTTCCTTGCTTTGAAAGTGAGAGAATTTAGGAAGCTCCCATTGACTGGGGTATGGCTTGATTGGGATAGAAGGATGAATGGGCTCATTGCAAATTTGCTCGTATGAGAGAGCATTGCGTGAGCCAGAAACAGAGGTCTCTAGGCTAGACATCTTGTCCATCAGCATTTTGATGATGTCTGCTGACGGATTGGCAGGTGGAGCACCTCCTAGATTATAAGGCGCTTGAAAGATATTAAGAGGGGCATATGATGTGGTTGGTTGCATAGATGCAACATATGGGTAGCTAGTTATCGGGGCAGAAGTTGAAGCCAAGGGCACTTGTGTTATGGGGTTGGTAGGCACAAATTGGATAGGGGCCGTCAAAGATGGTTGAGGAGTGGCCACACTTGTTGAAGGGTAGGCAGTTACTCTTGTGTTGATAGGTGCAAGAGTAGGGGGGATAGAGACCACTAGGTTTTGGAAAGGTGTAGGATTTGGTTGAGTCATTTGAGGATGAGGGGGTACCGGAACCCCCATGGAGGTAGGTCTAGAAGGAGAGGCTAAATTTTGAAGGTAGGAGACGGTTGGGTTATTGGTCGAGGTGTTGGCTTGATTGTCTATAGGTTGAATTGTAGATTTTGTTGATGTGATCATTGTCTCGACTAAGGAAGTCAGCATCCCATAGATTGGGTTGCCTAAGGAGTCTCGCGTTCGGCTATGCACAAGATAACGCTGTAAGGCTTTGACGTTGAGTTCTAAGAATCATGCAAAATCTTGGTCCCCTTCTGGGACAATAGGAGTATGGGGCGGGGTTGGGTGAGTAGGAGTTCTTTCAGTCTCTGAGTGGAACTCCATTATAGGACCGGTTATGGATAGGGTAGATGGAAGCGGTTGATGCCTCACGTGGTTGACTAGAGCCTTGGCTTGACTGCGAGTCAGAACCATGCAAGGCAAATAGGGTCAGGTTTCAAAAACTGTGTGTTTTCAGTTTTAGAAACTCAGAATGGGGTTTTGGTAGAAAAATGAGGCTACTATTTTGAAAAAAGAAAGAACTATGACAGAGACCGACGTCAGTTGAAAAACTGATGTCGGTGAGAAAGATGGCCGACGTCGGTCAGATAACCGATGCCAGCGAGAAAAGGTTACCGACGTTGGTGGTAAAACCGATGCCAGTGACTGTGTTTTCCAGAAACCCAAAAGATTTGAGAGTTTTTGAAAAATAGGAAGAAGAACGTCCTCACTAGCTCAAACAAGCAGATAAGAACAGAAAAGATGAAGAACACGAGCAGAGCCTAAGCGTTAAATCCCTAGAAATAAATTATTAAGCTCGTGTGGCTTATGCCTTAAAGTGATGTTTGGGGAGGTTGGCTGTTAGAAGGGTCCTAGAAGAGGTAGTCTATGGATGCTTTCAAGTTTGTTTAGGCACTCAAGAGTCTGGGTTAGGTTTCGTACATGGCCTGGTGCTAAGGAGCAAGCTCCCCTCACTTTACGAGTTCAGTGGTAAGCTGGTCTCGCTTAGCCAAAATATACTTTCCCTAGAGATTATCCTCCGCCAGAGAATGGAGTGGGCTTTCCCCTTGGTGATGAAATCCAAGTAGGATCATCGAGATGGGTAAGGTATCTGCTGGGGGATGAAATCCCAGTCGGGCCTTGTCTCAGGTAAGTTTGATGTTTGATTTAGTACAAGTGGTTCGGTTGTGTAACATCAAGTGGACTATGATTAATTCATGATGCAATTTGTTAATTATTAGGTGTGGACTAAGAAATGCAAGCAAGCAGAAATGATATGCAATGTGTTTTAAGCCCCAAGTCAAAATGTGAGTTTGAATGAAAACAAGTTGAGAAAGGGTTGAAGGATATGATTTTTGACTAGCTTGAAATGCAAGAAAATAAAGAAAGGTTCCTTTTAGTCCTGCTTATGATGTCATTTAGAAGAGAAGAAAGAGGTGAAAAGGGAGAAACCTAATGCACCTACATGAACAGAAAGAAAAGGAACCCAAGGGAAACCCTAAGGTCCCACCGGGCGTGCCAGAATGTTTCTACGCTAGATTTGCTTTTCACATTCAAGAAAGAGAAAATGAGAAACTAAGAAGAAGGACGAGGGTTTGTACGTACTCGGGTTGTAGACATGCGCACCAAAATTTAGACGTTGTGAGAACTCCTCTTTGGTTGTGGAGGATGACACCTGAAAGGGAAAGACACTAAAACACGAAAAATGTTAGATGACAAAAGGGTGGACTGCCAAGCGAAGGCTTGGTCCTAGAAGCGCAAAGGCTTCTTGGAGGATGCTAGTCCACTGTTAAAAATAGAATGCTGATCAGAAACAGAAGGTGATAAATGATGAAAAATAGAAAGAAAGAACTTAAGGCAAATGCGTACCTATTTAGAAGTAATCTACTTTTGCACAGTCACCGACGTCGGTGGTATTACCGGCATCGATCAGGTAAGGTCGCCGACATCGGTTATACTGTCGATGTCGGTAGGGGAAATGGACGAGGTCGGCCGGGGTAGTAGTCTTAGACAGAGTCTTGTCAGGTTACATGTTGGTTTCTGGTTTGCAGAATGGACTGTGGTCTCTTCTGAGGGTCAGGGAGGTCTATTTAGAGGTCTGAGAGATTGCCTCGACTTCTGAGGGACTTGTTTTGGGTCTGAGGGACTGAGAATGTTGTCTGGGAAAGTGGCTGGTTGGGAACCAGAAGTACAAAAGGGGGATGAATGAGAGGTAGGGGTCTGAGAAGGCCTTTCAGCCTCTTAGGGGAAGGACAGGGAAGGTCTTGGCAGTGATTAGCTAAATAGATAGATTAAACAAGAAATAAAATGTAAAACAACACTGTGCTTACCTCTTGCTTGCTGATTGAAGAATGGGAAAACCTATTGTCGGAGCTGTTGAAGGACCCTCAAATGGAGTTGTTGCTTGGAGCTCTTCCTGGAAGATGCCTGTAGCTGTTGGTGTTGATGTGTGAGAGGGAGGAGAAGAGAATATGAATGCAAAAGCGTCAAGAGAGTTCTCTTCACGGGGGGCTGGAGAATGGTTGCAGAGAATGGTCTTGAAGGCTACCGACGCCGGCAGAATAGCTGACGTCAGCCGAATAATGACCGACGTTGGTGGCCGAAGAATGGGGACAGAGGCTAAAATTAGCCTATGTCCGTTCTTGCACGCTGTCGGGTCAAGGGGCCGTGGGAAAATGGTCGAGGGAGGCATAAATGGACGCGGGAGGAAGGATAAAGGGGAGATTTGGGCAATAAAGGCTAGGAGAGAGGTGGCGGGATCCAAGGAGGGGATCCAAGGTGGCATGGGTGAGGTGGAAGAGGGCCAAATAAATTAAAATATTTATTTGATAAATGGAGGGGGCTAGGACAAGGGTTAGGACACGGGCCAAGGGGGGCCAAGGGTGAAAGAAGACCTAGGGGTAGACACGATTTCAGTGTCTACAATGTGGTCAATCATCTGTGTAAACAATTTTGTTTAATGATTAATAAACATGGTTAATTATGTGCATTTTAGTATAAGTAAAGTGTTGTTGAAAGTCACATCTATACTTGAACCTTTGTTTTAGCATTATGTGGAAATCCAAACTATGTTATAATCAATTAGGTTACTATGTTAGGTTTTTTTACCTGTAAGGGTTTTCCCATAAAAATTTTGTGTTTGTGTGTGTGTTTTTTTTATCATATTTTATATTTTATATTTTCATAACATAACTCTCTTTTGTGGTTGGTTATCTTGTACAAGTTTATTTCCAAACATTTGGTATCAAAGCTTGGTTATGATCTTTGTAGAAGTTGTAGTAACTTGAGATAAAATATTTTATTGAAGTTTGAGTTTCATTAGGAGAATATTTTGTGAATAAAATGACTAGAACCATAATTATTTTTTGAGTAATTCAAAGGTCAAAATTTTGAGTTATGGAAACTTAATAAGGAGTATATTTTGATTGATATAGATCATTGGATTTATATTAAAAACACATCATCCACTAGAATGAAACTGGAGGAATGGGAAATGATTTATAGGAAATAAATAAAATATATCAAATTATGTATGTCATATTTAATGTTACTAAATGTCTTAGATGAAAAGATTAAAAAAAAAATTATGGGATAGGCTAAGAACATTGTACTAAGCCAAGTCATCCATAAACAAGTGTTTTGTGTGAAAGAGTTGCACTCGTTATGAATGAGCGATGTTGAATCAGTTGTAGAGCACCTAAATTATTTATAAACTATGTCTGATAAATTATCATTTATATATGTCAACATGAAAAATGAATAAATGTTTATCACATTGTTGTGCTCTTTTCCAAACTTGTGGGATAATCTAGTGATGGAAATCACTAGTACCAGACTATAACTAAAGATGGAAGATATTGTCATAGTTAATTTATCATAGGATATGATGTAAAATATATGTAAATGTATAAAATGAAAGAATCCATGATTGTGTGAGGTCTCTCTCAAGAAAGAGGCAAGAAAAATAATAATGATAAGCATTTGAATTCTAAAGGAAGACTTAAGACTTTGCTTAGATCATTGAATAAGTGTTGTAATTATAGAAAGATAGGGCACTTCAAGAAGTATTGTAGATTAAATAGGTGCAAAATTAAAAATGAAAAAATACTATGCAGTCCTCAAATGAAAAGGTCTATACTAACGAAGTTGGAAATGTATAGATTGTAGCCTTAAGCTTGCATGCATACAATGATGCATGGTTGATCGAATTTGGAACCTCATATCATATGACTCATGTTATGGAGTGGTCCTAAAAATATTGAGAATATGATTATGTTGATTTATTTTTTAGACACAATTCAACATACAAGGTTATGGATATAATAATATTGAAGTTGAGATTTAGATATAGGAGGATAAAGACTCTCCCAGCTAACTTTGCAAGGAAAATTATCTATGTGAGAAATATGATTGATGTTGGTGTCCAAGTCTCATTTAACATAGATGGTTAAGAAAATGCTATTTGGAGCCATGGTATTGGAAAGGGTTGTGTGGACCAATACTATGTTCAATATTTAAGTGACCATAGTGAGCAATGCATGTAATATCACTATTATTTCTAAGCCCAAGGATAGACTAGGAATTTATGCATTGTTTCCAGTGGAGGAAACAATGCCTTAGAATTATAGATTAGGCCATATTTGTGAGAATTATATGTGCATGTTTTAGAATAAGTATATGGTGAAAGGGATGGATAATTTCTACTTAGACTTTAACTTTTGTGAACATTGCATCTATGACAAGTCAAATTAGATTAAATTACCTAAAAATATTGTGTGGGAAAGTGGAATTTTGGAAGAAATACACAATGATGTGTTTAGACCGATATAAGTCTCATCAATAAATATGTTTATCTTCTATGTGTATTTCATGGATTACTACTCTTACAATACTTGGATATACTTTATTTTGAATAAATTTTAGGAATTTAAATCCTTTATGGAGAACCAAACAAATAATAGGATCAAATTTTTGCACTTTAAAAATGGGGTTTAGTATTGGTCAAAAGAGTTTGATAAAATTTTAAGTTGGTGCAATATTAAAAGGTATAATATGACTCCATACACACCACAATTGAATAGAGTTATGGATTTGATGATCAGGACATTGATGGATAAGGCTTAATGTATGCTAAGTGGTGCACATTTGGAGAAAAATAAATGGGATAAATCACTGGAATTTCTTATTACCTTTTCAACATATCACCCACATCAATGTTGGTTGACAAGACTCTATAAGAAGTGTGTATGGATGAGAATCCATACTTGTGACACCTATATATGCTTTTTTACAAAGCTTATTCTCACATCTCAAAAGATAAAATGTTATAACTTGACTTTAAGTTTGTAAAGTGCATCGTTATTGGGTACAAGAGTGGTGTTAAAGGTTAAAAGCTATGCAATGTTGAGACTAATAATGTGGTATATAGTCAAAAATTGGTCTTCATGGAGGTGTACAAGGATTTTCTATAGGATGATACAAAGGAGTTACAAAGGAATAAACAAAAAATGTGTGGGTTGATATAAATGTTGAAGAACATGTATCCAAGTAGTTGTGATAGATGAAGAGTCACAAAAGTAAGAAGAGGAGGAGCTTGTCACTCTAATTCTAAGGAGACCAAAAAATGTGCAAATAATGCCTGAAAGGTATGGCCCACCATATTTTCATTTTACATCCCTTCTATTTGTGAGTAATAGTGAAGACATCAAGACAATGAAGGATAATCTTGTTTGTGTAGAAAACAAGTATTATAAGAAGGATATGAAGGAGGAAATGGAGTATGTTGATAATAATGAGTCTTGGGACTTTGTTAAGTTACCTCTTGGATAAAAACATATAGGCCACAATGGGTTTTTGAGAATAAGCAGAATATGAAAGGGACATTGGAGAAGTACAAGGCTTTCTTGATTGAAAATGTGTTCTCGTAGGTGTATGGAATTAACATTGGTAAGACCTTCTCTCCTATTTTCAAACTGACTTAATTTAGGTTTATTCTATCTATTTACATTACCATTGGTATTGATATATATTGTATGGACGTTAAGGCATTGTTTCTACAAGGGGAGCTTCAAGAAGAGATATATTTGTCTAAAGTAGACATCTACAAGGTGAAATGGAAAGAATATTTTGTTTACAAGGTGAATAATTCCTTGTATGGATTTAAAAAAATAATGAGAAAGAGGAATCATAAGCTCTATATCTATGTGTTTGGACTTGGGATTATGCATATAAATGATATTCCTTGTGTTTACTATAAGTAATATGGTGATCATTTTGCCATCATAATCATTTAAGTGGATGAAATTATAGTATTTGAAATGAAAATCTCATCATCAATTAGGTAAAGTCTAAAATTTTTGATGATTCACCATGATGATCTTATTTCTAAAATATTCATCTTGAGCATCGAAATAAAATGGGATTGTGATAATAGGATGATATAGCTAGACCATAGTCTGAACACTTTTTTTTCTTGGTCAAAATCTATCAACTGCATAATGTCAAAAGACATAGGACGATTTGGAGGACATGATTCAATTTTAGTGTTTTAATGTGGTGGGAAGCCTAATGTACACAATGGTTTATACATTACCTAACATTTCACAATTATTAAGAGTAGTCGTCATAGTCATGTTTATTCCATGCAAAGATCATTGGGTGTAAATGAAGATAATATTCAGGTACCTATGTGTAACATCTAACTACATATGATTTTATATCAAATTTCATCTAGCTAAAGGAAGGATTTAGATCTATATGATTTTCTAAATTTTGATTGGATTGGAGATATTATTTTTCATAGGTCTACTAGTGTATATGTTTTCAAATTATTTGGGAGAGTTATAACATGGATGATCAAATAGTAATCTAGTGTTATGATATGTGCCACTGAAGTTAAATAGATTGTAGCTACTCATGAAACCAATGAAGTGGTGTGGATTCAAAGGTTGTGTTCTATTATCAAGTTCTTATAGAAATATGTAAAGATAAATTTTGATAGTCAAATCATAATCTATTTGAAAAATAACCATGAATGTCATTCTTATATGAATCACATAGATTTCCAATATCATTTTTTGAGGTAAATTATGGGGAAAAAAGATGCATCTAAAGAATGTGGACAAAAAGGAAAATATTGTGTATTCATTGACCTAGTCCATAAGTATAAATAAGTTTTCTTGGTGAAAGAAAGAGATGGGCATGGTTTCCAAAAGCTAATGAATTATGAATGTGTGCTCCTTGATGAAAAGTGTTAAATAAGTGGGATATTATTTGGAAATGTATCAACCTTAAATGAATTTTCATAATGGTAATTGAGCACAAGCTAGTTTTTGCACAAAGTTTTTCATTTAAGTAGTTGTTGCATAATATGTTGTACTAGTTGATTGATAAAAATGAGATGGTTATGCAATATTGCATGGAGAGTATCAATGGCAGTCACACAAGGTTTTTAGTATGTTGGAGTGATGGTATATCTACACATGATACTTTTCTAGGTTCCATTTCATGCTAGGATATTGCAATGTGGGGTGCAGTGGTCAAGTTTTAGTTAGGTTATGTAAGGAGTTGTGAAACATGCAAAGAAATGAAAGGTTATTTGAAGGGTTTTTAGACACATGTATAATGGATTATACATACCAAAGAAGAATTATCAACATATTGGTGGTGCTATGACACAAATTTGTTGATGAGTTTTAGAAATTATTCACATCTTACAATAATTGGTGGATGTTGATTCTTGTTGTTATACATACTTTCCAAGTGAAGTGCCTAATAAAGCTATGATTATTCAAGGGAAGATATGCAATTTTGCTCTAATAAATCATATTTGGTGAACCATATGTGTAACAATTTTTTTTAAATGTTAAATATACAGAGTTAAGTGTGTGTATTGTAATATACAATAGAACATTTTATGAAGGTCATATAACCTTGAAGCTTGGTTTTAGAATTATAAGGTGGTCCTAATTATTTTATATCAAGGTTAATGTGCCAGTTTTGTTATCTAAAAGGGTATTTGAAGGTGAAGTTTATACATGTATGTGTGGTTATTTGTCATCATATTTTAATGTGTTATATTTATATAGCATAACTCTCTATGTTTTTTTAATCATGTATGTGTTTATTTGTATAGCCTTGTTATTTTTATAGTAATCATATTATTAACTTTTCCTTGCTTTTTGGTAGCTAAAGATTGTAGTAAAAAATGCATGTAATATTTAACATAGATTTATATGTGTATGGATTCATATGGTCATCCTCACATATTTAATCAAACCAAGGGTGTTTTTTTCATTTTTTTTTCTTTCTATATCTCAGTAGATTATTATTATTATTATTATTATTATTATTATTATTATTATTATTATTGGAACTTATCTATATATAAATGTCTTTGAAACTTTTATAAGTAAATTGGATTTTTTTTGTGAGAAATTCAAGAAGTACATAATATTGTATCCACCTTATACATTGTATACTTGGACATATATATAAATATACACATTAAAGTAGAGACTATATATGCACCTGAAAATGGTCTCTAGAAATTTATTAATTGTAAAATTACATTATTTAAGGGTACTATACATTTCTATTATTTTTAGTTTTTTAATATCTTTTCCCCTCCCTTATTCTCTCTCCTTCCCCACTTTCCTCTATTTTTTGTGGTTTCCTAGAAATATACATTGTATATATTTGGGGTCAAAAATTGCACAATGTAGATTTCTATGGTTTTGGGTCATTTTCACCTAAATTAAGGTCCTTTGGGGTTAGTGTTCTTGTCTTCTTGTATTTTTCACCCATCTAATGTTAGTTTACATAGTAATAGGATCCTAATTTGAATTCAAGAAGTTTATATATATAAAGTTACATTAGTACATTCAGGGCAAACAATAAATTGAAGCATGTAGAGAAAATCATCTAATAATCTAAAGTAGACATGAAAAAACATCTTGTATCTATTATATAATATTATATCAAGCACTATATTAAAATTAAATTAAGCATTTAGAGAACATTCATTATAGTGTTGAAAATCTTCGTAGTGAAACATTTAATCACTCTAGACTATATGGCTAAATTAAATTTTACTTCGTGTGTTGTCTTTGATATTGTGTATTGTTAAGGAGCATGATAAGTAATTCATCTTTAAAACCCTTACTGACCCTAAGCACATGTTGTACAATATCATTTTAGGGTTTAGTTATCCTCTCATGGTCATAAGAAGAAGATTAATTTCTCAATGATCAATGTAAAGTTTTAAAATATTGAGCAAGGTTTTCGTAGCCCCATACCTGAGGAGTGTAGTCGTCAAATTGGTTTATGTATGCTCGCCATTTTATAAAAATGTGGAGTCCATAGTTTTGGGGCCCTTAAATATGGAGTGTATGTTTCCAAAGATGTTCTTAAATCATGACGTTGTTTAGGGTTCTTCTTATATTACCATAGAGACCTAATTTTTGTTGTCAAATACCGATAGTTATTTTTAGCTTATTTTTAAATCAGCATACTCTTTTAAATCCTCTCCCAATTATTTATTGATTTAGATTTGGGATATGAATTAGTTTTTTTTATTGTTTTACATTGTATCAGACTTCTATGTATGGGTAAATGTATTACATTTTGATATAACTCATTTATTTGTAACACAATATGAAAGTTTCTTGAAAATGGACATATTACTATAATTTAAATTATTAATTTTCGCGAAAATTTTATTACATGTATTTAATCATCTTAATATAACTTCCATGAATAATCATTATCCTAATAGCAAATTTCCTTACATATTTTTATAATTATGATGTGAGGAGACCTACTCAACATATAAGCACCTTTAAATATTTATTAGTAACAGAGGAACACTTTACCAACCTTACTATTGAATATTTAAAAGCATTATATCATATTTATTAACAAAATATATTAAAAAAAATATTATTAAAATAATAATTATTCATGAAAGTCATCTTTAAATGACTTTAACTACTTAAAATATTTTCAGAAATGATCATTATGAGGACCCTTTTTTTTATTTCAAATATATGTTTATAATTGATAGATGCATTTAAAAAAAATATATTATTAAGATAACAACTATTCATGAAAGTCATCCCTAGATGACTTCAACTACTTAAAACACTTTTTAAAATGATCATTATAAGGACAATTTTTTTTATTATTTCAATTATATATTTATGGTTGAGAGATGTATTCTTTTCATCATTACAGGGACATCTATTTATTTCAGTTATATATTTATAATTAATAGATGTTTATTTATTTTTTAAAAATGAAAAAATCAATATATTAAAAAATAATTAATTATAAAAAAATGAGTTTTTAAACTTTAAATCTGTACATAAAAATACAGATACATTCTTGTATGTTTATATGAGGTTCTTTAAAAGTGATTTTGACAGGTTAAAGATATGATAAAAAGAAAACGTTTAAAAAAATCATGATGAATTAATATTTTTCCCAAATGTCTTATCGTATATTATCATTTCTTAATTTTTTTTTATAAACTCTTAGAAGTTTGGTTTTAACAAAATAAGAGAACA
The DNA here is from genome assembly GCA_037957365.1 of Torreya grandis. Taxonomy (NCBI): domain Eukaryota; kingdom Viridiplantae; phylum Streptophyta; class Pinopsida; order Cupressales; family Taxaceae; genus Torreya; species Torreya grandis. Next base: position 1,380,508 of record JARHVA010001376.1, read on the forward strand.
AAACCCCCCGACCCCCACCAAAAAAAACTATTTTTTGATTTTATAAATTTAAGATTAATAAAACATTAAAATATAAGGTACACCGGATTCTTGAAATAAAAAAATAAATAAAAGAAAAAAAAAAAGAATTGGTAGGTTGGAAGGATAGTGAATGTAATAGATATGTATTATGATTAAATTCAACGTCAAGCTTATTTATAACGTCTCTTGACTTTAACGTCAAGCTTAATTATTATGTCTCTTGACTTTAACGTCAAGTCTACATATGTAGTGCCTAGTCAATAGGGTTTTTACAAAAGATAATGGTCTTCATAAATCGCTATGAATTGGAAAGTAGGCGATAGCTACGTATTTTAATCAATATTATTGAAGGGTAAATTTTGTAAGTAGGTTTTTTTTAAATGGGTAAATATTTTATATAATTTGGAGTTGTGAATTGAAGAGAGATAGTATTGATTAAAGTTACAAACCAGTTAGAATATAAGTCAGAGGTTTATATGCTTCTTGCATCTTTATATAATCGTTAGCATTGTTAATTTTATCGAAACATACTTACATCATAAACATCCACACTCAATGTCGCATATCAAGCGAGATTTGAACTTGGGTGGAGTTGCACACAACTAAACTACTTAACCAATTTTCCAAGAAAATAGTAAATCTACTTTTAGAAGTTTATTGTTAAGGGAATTTGTAAATTACATAAGGATACTAACTATTATGCTTGAAGAAAGGTGTGTGATGGATATGTAGATTATATATAGATGTAAATGTAATAAATAGGTGTAAATGTAATAAATAGGTGTAAAAAAATTATAATGTTTATTTGATTGTTTTAAATTTAGAAGGTATATATATAAGGTTTAAATGTATATTTATTTTATCGCGAGATAAATTACATTCGTAAAAATCTGAATGTGGAAATGATTGCCTATAAGTGATATCTTTTCCAAAATTTTAATAGTGATCAAAGATAAATGTATTAAGCTTGGTGGGCACTTCTAATAGGTACAAATTGCAATGCATAGTGCTAAAGCATGAAAAATAGCCCTGAAACTAATTTAATGATTTTGTTTTCCTTGTTTGGATCTTCAATTCCTTCACATTATGAAGCTTGTAACTTGCAAAATATAATTTCTTCTTGCCTAAGAGTGGCAACGATACCTGTAAGTTATGATAAATAACAAAAGTTTTGAGGTCTATATTGAAGATTAGCTAGGTTTTTAGGTACCATTTAATTATCAATTCCTTAATAAATAAATAATGTCAAAAATAATAAATTGTATAATTGAAAACAATTCCAATGGTATAAAAAATCTAAATTGTGTGATAAAAGTGTTTCATGACAAGTGCTAGCTTCAGATAATGAATATTCTAATGATTACTTGGTCTCTTTAGAATGCTTGTGATTGCTTAATAGAATGCTAAAATCTCTTGTGTAATCCCTACAATGCTATGTCTTGTAAGTGTATAAATGAACTACAATGCTTTGGTGTATTTATACATAACAATTTAATTCAAATTAAGACCCTTTGGCACCAAACCAACGCACAATGATCGAAATTTGAAAAAAATGCAACGAAGAGGATAAGCACACACTGAATTTGAAAGAGATTAAAAGTGGGCCCAAGAGCACCATGGGTGTCCCATGTGGACCCAAGATTGTCATTAGTGCTTTGGAAAATGTGCCCATATACTTAAAACATAGAGTTAGGAGAGAAAGGGGACCATATGAATAGGGGATATAATGAAAAATTGACACGTGCATAAATAACACATATTTTAGACTATTATTTAACAAATACACAAATACACTAAAATCATACAATTTAACAACTAATAGATGCCTAGGTGCCATTTTTAGGTGTCTTCCATTTTACACCACTTTGGTATGTGTCTGTATGTGTGTATATATGTCAAAGTAAAAAAGAAGATATGGTATGGATATAAAATATTTCACAACTTAGATCTCTCAAATAGAAGCCAATACATGTAGAAATTTTCAAAAACATTTTTATTGCACACACATGATTCCATATAATTATAATAAATGTTAATAAAATCTAAAGAATTGAAAGTTAGAATATTGTTTTAAGATGAAACCTGATATAATATTTATGAAAGAGAGAGGCATGAGTACATTAAGAGTGGAATCTAAATATGATCCATATGGATTCTGAGCCTTCATGGGTTGAAGTTAGACATGTCAATTATTAGGGATTTAATCCCTATCATGTGTACTATACAATCACCAATGATTAGATTAATAAAATAGATAAATATAAAATATAATCCCATATCACAGGGATATAGGTGATAGTGTGGAAACCCATGAAAGATGAGTATGGAATAGACCATGGGTACTACATGGGGATGTTTTATGTGGGGTATTGTATAAGTTCCCGAAACACTAAAAAAACCACATAAAAAAGAGAGAATCAATTTTTATTTTATCTAAATATAGAAAGTAATAAAGAAAGACCTAAATTTTGATAGGGAAATAAAATTAACTTAAGCAATTCATAATTGAAAGTGGAAATAGAGAGAGATAGATAGATAGGTAACTAATGTGGCATACCTAAGTTCTAATATAGACTAAGAATGAATAAAAATAGGTTCAAAAACATTGTAGAAGAGTCTCCAAAAATCATATAGTGATCTTAGATAATGACCAGTTTCATACAAATCAAAAGTGGAAAGACTAATTTCATAGGGATTGAAATAGGTTAGCTCTCTTGAAAGTAGTGAGATAGGTCATAAAATGGATATGTAGATTTTCGAGGACTAAAATTTTCCAAAAACATTTTTCAACATTAGATGTACATAAACTTACTCTTCGATAAGCATAGTGATGTGTAGAGGCATCGAAATCTTTTATCTTTTGATCTAACCTTAATCTAGCGTCAATCACTATCAATACATCTAATACAAAGTATATATGCATAATTAATGGCTCAAGAGATTTTTTAAGGGGTTTCTCTAGACACTAAGCTGAGAATAAAGGCCCATGTAGTTTTATGCATGTGAGTGTTGCATCCAAAAAAGTGATAGAGGCATCCACCCTCTCTCCATATGCCAACAAATGTAACTATGTGTTATTTCACTAAATACAATCATTTCTTTGGTAGAAGTATGAAAACCATAAGAATTTAATAAATAGAGTGTGGAATAAGGGAATAGTATAATTAATATATGATATATATATGTCCATAGTGTGTGATAGGAGACGATAAATGGCTTAGGGCATGTACGTGTGTGCACACATAGAGAGAGATACTCAAATTGTGACACATTCATGCATAGGTTGACCATGAAAAATCATGAAATCAAATAAATTAGTTATGATAAAATATGTCATGATGGAAAAAGGATCCAAAAATAAGTTGACTACTTTTGTATTGTATGACAAAGTTCAAAACCACTTTTAGACTATTCTAGAAATGGCCAAGATAGAGAACCCTTGAAACTGAGACCTAAATGAACTACATGGTGTAACTTTAGGAATTTGAGGATCACACAAATGTCATTAGTTCTTTGTTAGTGATTCTCAAGAAAATTCAAGTATAACAATGCAAAGAAACTAAACCACTCTTGCCTAAGTACTAGGTTGAGCATAACACAATGAATAAAACTATAAATAAGAGATAAATACCTACAATAATATTACCTCCCTTGTCAAAATTAGATTTCACTTGTTGGCATAAAAGATGTGATTTCTCATCTTATGTCATTAGAGACCTTGATCAATGCATTCTCCATCCTGGTAGCATTTCTCTAAGGCTACATGTGGCTTTGCTTGACTTGACTTTGCTTGGTGTGAAGCTTCTTGATATCAATTTGGCATTATAACATTACTTTGGGGGCTTCTTGAAGGCATTTCTATAGAATAAGCTTACACACAAGAGTTTATTTAGGTAGAGTGAGGGCACTTATATTTATAGGTCTCAAAACTAACTCTAACCTTGAGGAGGTTAGGTTTAGTTATAACTTTGGTTGAGTCTTAAATAACCTAGGTTGAGTTTAGGTTAACCCTGGGTTGGGTTAAAGCAAGCATGAAGGCTTGAAAACTCATTTTATATATGTATGAGCAATGATAACTCATAGAAGATATTTATGAGGTTATGACGCACCTTTTTTTGAATTTTAGGAATTAATAAAACATTTTATTAGCTCCCTTGACCTTGACCTTGACCTTGACCTTGACCTCATGTTTATTACAAAATTCATTTTTTAGATAAATGTAATTCTCTAAGTCAACTTGGGATTTTTACCTAAGCAAGATAATTGATATTTGATTTTTAATTAATATTTCTTAGGTTTTTTAGCTTTTATTAATGGTTTTAAATGTTTTGCATTAATAGATCAATAAGCCAAGAATGCCAATTTTCTATGTTACAATTTGACTAGGGTTGAATCCAAGCTAGGTTATTAGTGCATATAGGGTAATACCCTAAATAAACAAGCCTCAAAAATAATTTGGGATATTAAATCCCTTATGTAGATAGATTTAGATAATCCAGGTGGTTTCTAGGCTTAAATTGCACCATTTACTAGAAATTGATATGAATCCTAGTCTAGACATGAAAGTTGCCAAAAATGAGTCTATAGTTTACCCCTATTTGAGAAGGAACTATAAGACATAAACACAATAACTTATTTTCAAAGAATGAAAAAGTCATTAAGATGAATGGTTCATGCCCCAAAGGGTGGTCAATTAGCCCTTGAGGCCCCCTCGAGGGAGTAGGTAGCAAAATAGAATCATCGATCATTCCCTTGAAATGACTAAAATGACATGATCTAGTTTTAACGAGGGTTGAACTACTTATTTGACCAAAGGTGATTATAATCAATAATGGTGGTGAGACATTGATTTTCCCAAAGGCAATTATAATCAATAATAGAAGATGGAAACATTGATTTGACCAAAGGAAGTTATAATTAGTAATATAGGTTGAGGTAGTAATTTGTCTAAAGGTGGTTTAATTAGTGTCATAGTCTTGTGTCCTAGTAGGGAAGGGAAGAGCAAAAAATAATGATTTGTCTAAAGCCTGTTATAATCAATAAATTGTTCAAAAAAGATTGATTTTCCCAATGGTAGTTTTAATCATTTGTAGGTTTAATCATAGGATTTAAAAATGATTTCCCCCCAAAAGTAAAATATATCATTAATCGATCGAAAAAGAATTTATCATGTCTAGGAAAATTAAAAAAGGGGATTTTATGCAAGAAATCCATAAAATGGATCTTTGATGAGCTAGTAAAGAATAACAACACATTTATAGCCTAATTGTGAGAATAAAAATGCATGTTTGATTAAACATGCGATATAGGTATAAAAATAATATTATTAAATAGGTCTCAAAAGAGGCCCAATAAGATGGTTTCATTATAAAATGGCCAAGAATGAATAAACATAAGAACAATTGACACACAAAATGGACTATAGAGGCAAAAGAAAGACCTCATCGAGTGCACAGAAGGAACTTTAGGCACAATGGGAATTTTTCAAAAATTTAGGCTATATATGTTGGGAAATACGAAAGCACAATTGATTACCAATATACAAGCAACTTAATATGCGGAATTAAACCAGAATCACAAGTAACTAGAATTCAGAAACAACACAAAATATGAGAGACAATACCCAATTGTATTAGTACTCATCCAAAAAAGAATACAATAAAGAAGATGCCACTTCTTCTTCACACCTCTCAGAGGCTTCCCACACCTCAAGTGTACAGTAATTCTTTCCTCAAAGCTCTCTCTCTTATGGTCCCAACACACAACTCAAACACAGAGTTGGTGTTCACCTCCAACCAGTCAGTATCCACTACTACCAATACACTAGTGCTCCACGCACTCCACAAGTGCTCCATGCACTCCAAGTACTCAATGTACTTCAATTAGATCTCCCCTAAACTTGCAACAACCTGCAACTCAAATGATATTACTTATGGAAGGAACTACCTTGCCTTCCTCTTTGCTCTCCGATCGAGTACACACTGTACTCCAAGTAGATCCCACCTGATCCTGCTCCCTGTTGTGTTGCTGTCACCTTGATTCTGTTGCCACCTACTTATCAACCTGGTTCTACACACTTGCAAACCTTAGACCTCGCACACACATACACCTGTAGATCAATGATCTTACTTACCATGTATATCTCCAAACGTGGCCTTGCACACCTGCTGACCAAGATCCTACACCCTTGAAGAACCCTTCTGATTATCCAAACCAGCACCCATACTTGGCACTGTGGCACTAGGAGGAACACACCTTGCTCTCTTCACAAACAGAAGGAGCTAATATTTGCTCTCTTACTCTCTAGCACAAATTACAATACAGCCCATGAGTCTATTATATAGATCTCATGCAAACAATAATTAGACACCTAATTACAATAATTAGATCTGTAGCTTCAAGTCTAAAATTGGCTCTTAACATGCAAACACTCGGTTCGTTAACAAACTATCTGTAACACTCGCAGTTCTAAACTGCACAGGTGACTAACGTCGGTCCCTGTCTACCTGGGGGTGACCGACATCGGCCGATCTCTGACCGTCATCGGCAACTTCCTGTCTCCACCTGACCGACATCAGTTGGCCTGACCGACACTAGCAACTATGACAATCAGCAACCTCCTCCTCCATGTTTGCATCAGTGAAGCTTTTAGCTCCACAACCTGACAATCTCCCACTTGGAGATAAACAGTTGCACTGTACCTATACCTGTACCCCGTCTAATCTATTTCTTGGCTTGTATCCCTCTTCAGGCTCAACCCTGAAGACCAACAACCACAAAACTTGTGGTGAAATTCCTGTCATCCAAGTAACCTGCCATATCCAAAGTACTTGACCCTGCATAGCATGAATCCCTACTGCTGGTCCATCTCAGACACTTGAGAATCCACTAAACTACCCTCCAGTGCTTTCTTCCCGGATTGACTACAAACTTTCTGATAGCACCCACTGCTTGGGCAAACTCAAGTCTATACCAGACCTCATGTGATTTCGAACACTAAACTGTCCAGCCCTTGGTGTGCTCTAGTTTTGCATCCTGCGTATTGAACCTCGCCAATACCTTCTTCACATCAGCTCCCACTGGAGACAAAATCAACTTGTGATCTTCCATGCCTCCCATGCCAAAGAATTTTGCTGCTCCAAATTCCTCATGACATGCCACTGAACTAACCTTACCCTTAGCTCAACAAAACCCTGTATGTCTGAACCTACACCAAGCATACCATCCACATACAGTAACAGGATAATGTTGTGACCATCATCCACTTGGTAAGATAAACACAATGGTTATACTGACATTGACTAAAGCCCTACTTTGTCATCCACCTGGTACCACCTGTCAGCCCTGTACCACTGTCCTGCAGCTTCCTCAAGACCATATGACTTGGCCTTCCATCTTGCGTGTCCGTTCTCTAAATTCTTTAACTAAGGTATCCATTCATCTCAGTGCTTTCATACCAGCTAGCAACCCTACCAAATCTCCCGTTTGGTTCTGCATCCTGTTCATGCCATGCTCCCACTATTTCCTGGATCCTTCCTGCTCTGCAATCAGCAACTAGCATAAAGAAGAGGAACAATGAATTTTAGGCTTACTTACACTTTCAATCCTCCCCATGGGAATTTTAGACTCCTTGACAGCTTGTTGTCTACCTAAAATTTGTCTTAGTGACCGACCTCAGTCACCACACAGTCTGCATCTAACCGACGTTAGTTCCATATGACTGTCCAGGTTGCTGACGCTAGTTATCTTGCTGACATCAGTCTCCACCTACCCGACACCACCGACTCCTCTAGTCTACACATGACTGATGTCGGTACCTGTCTGTTTGACATCAGTTACCTTTGACCGATGTCGGTACTTGTGTTCACCTGTGAGTGATGACTTTTTACCCGCGAGCTCCTTTGAATCAAAAACCCATGTCCAAACTGCCCTGCTCAGAAGTATCCAACCCCATCCACTGGTCTCTGTCCATCATCTCCTCCAAGAACACCAAGGCTTTCTAGTTCTTACGTTTATCAAATACATCAGTCTTCCTTTTCCTGTAATAAACACAATCCTTTCTTGTAGCATCCCGCTGCTCACAGAAATCTCGATCTATGCTCTCTGAAGCTGAACTCTTCCCATTTGACTTAAGAACATCCATTCCCTTCTCACTTATGTGACCAAGCCTACAAAGCCACACCTATGCAATAGAACTAGAAACAGTAATACAAGCAAGTAGATAAAGAGTACCTGCTTTCTTACCACATGCTAATTCAAGTGCATCCGCTATGAGAGTTCTTGTGCATCTCTCATCACCCAACTTTCTTGAAGCAATTAGCCACATCTTCAATACTGGGACCTGCATGACCTCCTTCAACACCCATGTGTTGGCTGCCTGCAATTTTAGCTTCACTTCTCCTTTGCCAATACTTTGACAAGGCTCACCAACCCCTCTACTTGGGGCTGCATGGAAAGAGGCAACAAAATATATTAACCAAGATTCAACTTTATCCAGATCATCCTGTGTAACAACACCTGCAACATCTACTTCTTCATGCTGATCTACTACCAACCAACAATCTTTCTTTACTTGCTCTTTCTTTCCATAACACCGTAAGTGACCATTCATGCTATTCAATTTCTCCATTCATAGCTTACTTTCTTCTACCATTGCTATACGCCCACTCAATCAAAAACCCCTGAGAGTGACTTGTAACCAAACACAAAACCTGCTCCCTGCAACCTTAGCTCTAATACCACTTTGTTGGGAAATAAGGAAGCACAATTGATTACCAATATACAAGCAACTTAATATGCGGAATTAAACCAGAATCACAAGTAACTAGAATTCAGAAACAACACAGAATAGAGAGACAATACCCAATTGTATTAATACTCATCCAGAAAAGAATACAATAAAGAAGATGCCACTTCTTCTTCACACCTCTCAGAGGCTTCCCACACCTCAAGTGTATAGTAATTCTTTCCTCAAAGCTCTCTCTCTTACGGTCCCAACACACAACTCAAACATAGAGTTGGTGTTCACCTCCAACCAGTCAGTATCCACTACTGCCAGTACACCAGTGCTCCACGCACTCCAAGTACTCAATATACTTCAAGTAGATCTCCCCTGAACTTGCAACAACCTACAACTCAAATGATCTTACTTATGGAAGGAACTACCTTGCCTTCCTCTTTGCTCTCTGACTGAGTACACACTGTACTACAAGTAGATCCCACCTGATCTTGCTCCCTATTGTGTTGTTATCACCTTGATTCTGCTGCCACCTACAGATCAACCTGGTTTTGCACACCTACAAACCTTAGACCTCGCACACACATACACCTGCAGATCAATGATCTTACTTACCATGTAGATCTCTAAATGTGGCCTTGCACACCTGCCGACCAAGATCCTACACCCATGAAGAACCCTTCTAATACTCCAAACTAGCACCCATACTTGGCACTGTGGCACTAGGAGGAACACACCTTGCTCTCTTCACACACAGAAGGAGCTAATATTTGCTCTCTTACTCTTTAGCACAAATTACAATACAGCCCATGAGTCTATTATATAGATCTCATGCAAATAATAATTAGACACCTAGTTACAATAATTAAATCCACAGCTTCAAGTCTAAAATTAGCTCTTAACATGCAAACACTTGGTTCGTTAATAAACTATACGTAACACTCACAGTTCTGAACCTCATAGGAGACCGATGTCAGTCCATGTCTGCCTGGGGGTGACTGACGTCCGCTGATCTTTAACCGTCATCGACAACTTCCTGTCTCCACCTAATCGATGTCGGTTGGCCTGACCGATGCTGGCAACTGTGACACTCAGTAACCTCCTCCTCCATGTTTGCATCAATGAAGCTTTTAGCTCCATAACCTAACAATATAGTCACTTCATGGGGTGAAAAATATTTCATTTTCACCCTAGCCCATTTGAGATTTGAGATCTAGTTTTGTGTGCTAGTTATCTATTAAAAATGGCACATAGAGGAGACAACGACATGTCAATGATTGGGTGAGGGAGTACAAATGACCTCTATATAATGGGCCAATAGTATGTATCCTCACCCTTAATATTAATTTCATTTATTATGCATTTATTACTAGTTTTAGGTCAAAAATTTACAAGGTCATCATTTGTGTTCTAGGCAAAATGGTTGTTTTGCAAGGGAAATTGATGACTTCATATGAATTCATCATTCCTAAATATGGTGACAATGCTAAAAAACCTTAAAAACTATTGAATTATGATTTTTCCCATTTTTAGGTGAAGTCTATGTTTTCATGAAAAATGAAAATGGTGATTTCACCCAAAAATAGTCAAAAATGCCAAAATGATGACTTTTCCATTTAAGAAAATGGTGATTTAACCCTAGAAGGAAAAATAACTTGCTTAGGGGACCCAAAATGGGTACAACCTCAAGGAAATATAGGAAAATAGGCTTGGTAGGGTAGTCATGGGCTCAGACAACAACATAGATATAGTCTGATGCTAAACTATCTATGATTGCAGGAGTGACTTATAATTTTGACAACATGAGAGTGGTGCTACCACTACTTATGCACATCTCATATTTGGATGGTGGAGATGACTTGATTCTTGTAGGATCTAGAGTTTTACAATGTGGTGTTTATTCTAGTGATTCACATGGATTAAGATTATTTGATTGCCTTGGAAAAGTAGTGACATAGTGATACTTTAACCTTTCACCTACCTATTCAAGAGGCCACCGTCACTCTTGAGGATACTTGACATATCCTCAAGATATTTATGAGAGGTAGGAGGCTATTCTAGATAAATAAAAAAATGGAAACATGATGTGTTAGATGATTTGGTTAGCTATCAGGGTATTCCTATTATGTATAGGAAGGTTGATATCGATTTTATAGAGACTTAAACATATTTATGTCTTAATAACCTAGCCTTTGGGGATCCTTTACCACCAGTGTTGATTGATAGGGAGGTCATGATATTGATAGTTATTATCAGTGGTATATTATTTCTTAATAAACATGAGTGATATTTCCATATGGGTCTCAGAGGCATGATTTGTAGCATGATGGATATGGCCACATAATTTGCATGGGGGCTAGTGGTATTAGCTCAGTTATATAGGGACTTGCATATGGTGCAATATAGAAGATGATACAACATTGGAGTGCCCACACTACCAATGATCTGGGGATGGGAACATATCTTGATAGAGTGATTAGTGGGCTAGAGATGGGTCTAAGATCTACAGGAACAATTGGTATATGGTTAGGCATAGATTGGAACAAGGTAGTGAAGACACCTTAGAGAGATATATTTCTACTATTATATATTTGATGAGATTATACCATAGTTATTTCTATATATGTCATACCTTATTTATCAATTTTAGTGTCCTAGGTATGCTTGGTACATAGCTTATATGTCATCCATATGTTTTATCATAGATAGGGAGTCTCACATTATCATAGAGGATTACCAACCTGATCGAGTACTTTGGTAATTTGACATGACACAAGATGTGTTAGATGATCCTAGGTTTTTCACCATATGTGATTAGAGAGATAAACCATGACACCCTAGTCATCCAAAGGAGTGAAAGTATGTCTAGTTATCTGAGTGTTCCATGAATAGCATGGGTTTATGTAGGGGCTAATGAATTCAAGGGTTACCCTAGAGTATATACATTGGTGGGTACAGGTGCACCCATTAAGGATTACTATCCTAGTTTAGCTAGGTGGGTAGGTAGGAGATCAAATGCTGATGGATATTGATGAGGCTGAGGCTGAGAATAGTAGTGGGGCTAGTGATAGTGGTAATAGTTGGAACAATAGTTGAGGTGGGAGGATGATGATGATGGTGGTTTTGATAGAGGGGATGATAGAGGTGATGATGGAGGATGGGATAACACTAGATCCATGATGTTGTTAGATCCCAACATTATAGGTATAGTAGGTAATTTTATTGATGTAGGCTAGGTAGAACCTTTAGGTAAGGTTAGGGTAGGAAAGGATACTTTTATGCTAGAAGAGGAGATCACTACCAAGGTAGGGGAGATAATAGGTTTAGAGAGGTAGCTAGTAGATATATAGGCAAAAATATACATCTTTGATGAGGATATGACTTGAATTTAGTCAGAGATTACCTAGTTAAAAGCAGAGCTAGCTAGGATGGTCCAGGTATAGGCACAAGTTATAGTAGAGTGAGATCAAGCTATCTTAGAAAGGTATTAGGCCTTGGTAGATGTTTAAATGATCGATCATGAGAGTGATGAGTCTTAGAGATCTATTACATAGACATGTTTATCTTAAATGATACTTGACAGCCTTCTAGCTAAGGATGAGGCATCATACTATCATCTGACATATGAGACTACCACCCCTGAGACCAACATATAGCCACATTTGAGGTATGGTATGCTCATAGGGATGAAAATATATTAGGTAGGTCTAAGACTAAGATTCATGGTATAGTAGCCTCAGGGCAATCATTTTACAATCCATGACCACCTACACCACTAAGGCCACCTCCTACTATAGGGCCTATGTATACTCAGAGTTAGAGCTGATTTGTGATAGCTATTTGGCATTTTTGGAATTTTTTTTGTATTTTTGACACCATGATGATATGTATATATTATCAATGTATATGATAATATTTCAATATAAATTGACACTCATATTTGGTCCTTTGATGTCTAGGTATATGGACAACTATTTTTTGATATTTGTGATGCTCATTTTTCAGCATTATAGATGTTTATTTTTATTTTAAACATGTATGTTATGTTCATTTATTATGTTTCCATGTATATGAAATGTTTATTTATTCTTATCTAATTATGTTGTATGACTTGTGTGTATGTTTATTCAAAGATGCATGTCTATATCAACACATAATAAATCATATTGATTGATTACTCATTTATCTAGGTTGTGTTTGGGATTTGGATGGTTTTGATCTCAAAGAAGTACTGCCCACTACCTTGATTGATAGTCTTTATTGGCTTGATTTTTTTTTAGCTTATGATATTATGCATCATAGTTATGCACAATCATAATAACAACATATACCCTAAGCATGGAAAACCTAGTCTAAATGCAAATATAAAAAACGTAGGAACAAGATATGAAAAATCAAATCCCAAGTGTAAATATAAAAAAAATAAACTAATTTTAGGACTATATACAAACATTCAAAACCTAAGTACAAGATATGGAAAATAAATACTAAAGTGTAAATAAATTTTAATAAACCTACGGTAATCGAGAAAGGTATAAAAAGGCAACAAACAATTAAAAAATAAATAAAAAGAACCAAAAAAATAAACAAAACAAACAAGACTATACAAATAAAATTAAAAAACAAACAAGTTAAACACACAAACAAAATAAACAAACAAGACCAAGGCACACATAGTAAAATAAACAAACTAAGTTAAAACAAACAACAATATAAAAATGAGTTAGTAACAAACAAAATACAAGAAAACAAAATTATTCGTGCATGTGTAATAGAGATGTTACACTTGGTGACATGGTTATCCTTAGGCTAGGTAGCAATGACATAAGTAAAGAAACATAATAAAAAATGGTACAAGGTTACCAATAGGCTATAGGGAAAAAATGATAAAGGGTACAATGGCAAATGATTGCCCTTAGGCTATAGGGAGTAACAACACAAACAAGATGACAAATGTTATCTCTAGACCATAGTAGACAATGAAAATAAATCACATAGTGGGAATATAATAAATAGGATGGGGTAACCGAGTTGACTCTAGATGCATAAGGCAAGTGGTAACTACTTGCTTAGTCTCATAGACACTAAGTCCAACATGAACTTCATGCCAAATGTAGTTCTCCCAAGATATGGGATAAAATAAAAATGATGACAATAAAAAGAGAATGATCGTAGAGGAATATAGAAATGGTCTCATAAAATAGTGAGTGCATAAGAAAAGAGGGGGTATGACATTCATATCCATGAAATGTCAAAACAAACAAATTGTACAAGCACTAAAGTATGGTTTAGGCTAAAACCACACTAAAATATAAGAGATGAGCATCCACTAATGAACCGAATGAATAATTCATAAGGTTTACTAAATCTATGGGTTAGAATGCGAATGAGCTCACAAAATAGTGAGAGAATGCAAATAAAAATTACTCACAAAATGGAAAGAGCATTGGCTAAGGTTGCTTAAAAAATGATGAGAGTGTTCAAATAGAAACTAATCACAAAATTGAGAGAGCATACAACTAAGACTAATAATGATGGGGAAACTAAATGACAAGTGATTACTTGTGAAATAGTTATAATACCCACAATCCTTAGGGAACATGAAATAAAAGGAAGTGATAAATGATAACAAAGTGATGAAGAAGTGGTCATGACTAAGATAAATCTAGATACCCCATGTATCCAAGTGCTACCTACATAGTCTGTGTGGACCTCAAATTGATGTAGTTCTCCTAGAAATGGGAGGAAACAGACAAATTGATGTAGAAATGAAGCTAGCTAGGTAAGATAGTCCATCTGAGAAAATTTTTAAATCTTTATTTATTGTATGGAAATTATAAGATATTTTCATGATTTTATGAATTTTAGGATTTTCCTAGGTCTTTTCAAATGTTTAGGGGTTTTGAAAAAATGTTTCAAATGTTTTTGGAATTTTTTAAGAATCTCAACTTGATGGATAATGATGAGACAAAGAATGGTCCAAATCTTAAAATGGTGAGAGCATGGATTAGGGTGATCGCAAAATAGTGAGAGTGTTCAAACAAGGGTGGTTGAGATAACCTCAAAAAACATTGAGTATTGCTTACATTATCTAAATGGATCTCAAGCCACTATAGTTCCCCCTTACAATGGTGAAAATTGGAAAATGTTTCCAATGTTTTGGGATTTTTGGTATCTCAACTTAATGGAGGATTATGAGATATAAAATGAACTAACTCACAAAATGGTGAGATGTTGACAAAAGGGGTGACGAAGATGACCTCAATGTAAATTGACCATTGCTTACATAGTCCTGAAGGACCTCAAGTCACTATAATTATAACTACAATGGAGGTGTCTAAATAAGTAAGATCAAGTTCAAGAATAGGAAAATGGCAAGGTATGGCACAATGATGGCAAGGTGATGTGGAAATGCATGGTAGAGGGGTTGTTATTAATTTTACCAAAGGTAGTTATAATTAGGCAACAATGATAAAGGTAAGTGATACTTATTTACCAAAGGTAGTTATAATTATTAGAATGAGCAATGATATAAAACGTAACAACAAATGAAGGATGCAATTGTTAGGACCAATATCATGCTACTTTCATATAATTCCATTCAAAAATTTAAATCTAAATTGACTAATGAAACTGCATTTGATATCAACAACTGAACATGCCTGAAATAAAAATGAATCAAAACTAGGGACAAAAGAGATAGGGTAAAAAGAACTAGCTGGAAATAGGCTAAGGCATGGTGGGAAAGGTAAAGGGTATGGTACAAAGAATAGGTATATCATGACATAACTTAAATGATCCTTGTAGGCAATAATTTGAGTCCCTCAAATATAAGAATGTTTGAAGTGCATTATGTTCATCGATTCATAAAGTTCATCTTTTTCTAGTGTGTCAAGTCTATATGCTCTAGAATCATAGTTAGCAATAACCACATAAGGCCCTAACCAATTAGGTTGAAACTTCCTTTTCTTCCTAGTCTCAACATTGATGTTTTTATGATTATATTTTAATACAAGGTCACCAAGTTTGAATTATTTATGCTTCACACACCAATTATATTGTCCACATAATCTATTCTATTAAGCCTGAAGGTTATTCAAGGCATCCATGCACTTTCCATCTAGTAAGTATAGCTCTTGAAAATGATCTAATTTATAGTCCTCATCATAAATGATGTGATGTAGTGAAATCCATAGACAAAGCAACTTGACCTCTATAAAAAAAAATAGACTTGGTGTTGTAAACAAAGGAGTATGAGGTAGCTCTTATTGGAGTATGAGAAGTGGTATGGTAGGCCTAGATGGTGTTAAAAAACTACAATTTTAAATTACATCCAACATCATTAATAATCTTCTTCAGAATAGTGATAATAGTTTTATTATATACCTCAACTTAGCCATTACCTCATAGATAATATGCAATGGAAAAATGTTGTTTGATATGGTATTGGGCACAAATTGTTTTCACATCTTTGTTTTTAAATGATCAACCATTATCAAATATAATATCAGAGGGGATACTATAGTGGTAAATTAGATGGTTAAATATGAATTTGTAGATTTGCTTTCCTATTATGTAAGTGAGGGGAATAACTTCCACCCATTTAATAAAATATTTGGTAGAAGTAAGTACATGTTTATAGTCATGTGAGGATGTAGGATTTATCTTGCTTCTAAGGTCTAGTACCCACATTAAGAATGACCATGGTGTTGTTATTGGTTTGATCATTTTGGCTGGAGTGTGGATCAAATTAGCATGCTTCTAACACTTCACACACTTCTTCACATAGGTAGCTACATCTATTTCCATAGCTAACCAATAATAACTAGTATGTAATAATTTATTGGAAAGGATGGACTTGCTAGTGTGGGCCCAAAATAATCTATCATGAACTTCCCTCAATGATAATCAATAATATGTCAAAGACAAACAAGTAAGTAGGGTTATATCATAGATTCTATGAAATAAGGTAGGTCCAAGTAGGGTATAAATGGAGGCTTTATGGATGAATTTTTTTTGTTTATTTCAGGAAATGTCTAACAAAATAATTTGGCCTTAAAAGTAGGCATATATGTTAGAATACTAAGTAGACATGGGACTAAAATTATCTAAAACCATCTCGATGGATACTTGTTCTTGTGTTAGTGCTAGGAGATGTTCCACAAGAAATTGGTAGTCTATGGCTTTATCTTTAATCTAAATCATAGAACTAATTGTGGCCATGACATCAAATATTCTATTATTATCTCTAGGTATTCATTCAAACTAGATGCAATTTACTATTTAATAGTATCGACCATACCTTTATAAGGCACCAACTTCTTATTTTTTATCTAGTATTAGTATGTGGCCTGATTGATTATAAGTTGTGAACCACCATGAACCAATAAATGTTGTATATTCCACTGTACTACTTGGTGAATCCCTACAATGAGTGTTTTGTACTTGGCCATATTATTAGTACATGGAAAACCAATGTGAAAGGATTTAATAATCATCTCTCCTTGCAGTGTGATAAACAATATTTTGGCACCTGACCCACATGCTATGAAGGAAATGTCAAAATACATTTACCACTATTCTACCTCAAGAGGTGCTTTTTCTTCTATTGTAATCATAATGTCTTCATCTAGAAATCTAAATATAAGAGGTTGAGTATCAAGAAGAGGAGATTCTACAAGTTGACCTATAGTACTTATCCCTTAATGGATTTTTGATTGGCATATTTGATTCCAAATTCACTCAAGAGCATGATCCACTTCACCATGTGGCCTTGTAAAGTTGTTTTTTGAAGTAGGTACTTGAGCGGATCTACTTTGTCAATTACAATGGTTTTGTTATTCAACATGTAGTTATGAAATTTTTTCATTGTGAAAACCATAACTAAACAAGATTTTTTGATAAGCATATAATTATGTTAAAACATGACCAATCTTCAACTTAGGTAGCAGATCACATGCTCTTTGACCTATTCATCATGTTGTGCTAAAAGTGCTCACAAGGAATTTTTAGTCATTGATAGGTAAATTAATAATGGCTTATTCAATATAGGTGGCAATAAAATAGGTAGATTGGCCAGATATTACTTGATATGTTCAAATCCTTTTTGTAATTATTAATTCCATGATAAATTAGTGCCCTTCTTCAAAAAGTGTGTAAAAGGATATAATTTCTCAACTAACTATGATATGAAGCATCATATTGACTAGATCTTGCCTTGTAAACTATAGAGTTACTTCAAAGTAAACAGTGATAACATTTTGGTAGTGGTTCAAAATTTGGATGGATTAACTTCAATGCCCATATGAGAGATAATAAATCCTAACAATTTGATAGAAGTTACACCAAATACACACTTTTAAGGGTTGAGCCTAAATTATTACTCTCTAAGTCTCTTAAATATTATTTGAAGTATAGTTGGATGGTTGGCACAAGTCTTAAATTTACCAAGAATGTCATCAACATAGTATCATGCATCATATCATGAAAAATCATTGTCATGACTCATCAGTAAGTATCTCCTAAATTCTTGAGTCCAAATGGCATCACATGATAAAAAAATGTTCCCCATGGATTGGTGAATGTTACTTTTTACTGGTCTTCTAGTGTAATTCTAATTAGGTTATATCCTCAAAATCCATCCATATGAGAAAGCATTTCATATCTAGTCATTGAGTTAATAATCATGTCAATGTTTGGTAGAGAAAAGTCATCATTTGGTTAGGATTTGTTAATATCCTATAAATTAGTGCATAATCTGATACCTTATGGCTTATTTCTAGTTTATACAATGTTAGAAATCTATTTTGAATAATCAATCGATCGAATGCATCTCATGTATAAGAGTTTATCCAACTCTTTCTTGACTAAAACAATACTATGAGGATGTATTTTTCTCAACTTTTTCTTAACTAGTTGAACATCATAATGTATAATAAAATGGTGCACAACCAAGGTATGGTCCAAACTTAGCATATGTGAATAGGAACATGTAAATATATCAACAAACTGCCTCAAAAGGGATATAAAGACTTCACATTCCTCCTCAGTGAGGGATATGCCTAATTTGATCCATTTTAGGTCTTTTATAATCCTAATATTAACCTTAGAAGTGTCCTCCATAAAGAGTGTAGAACCATATTTTAAAGGAGTTGTCAAGGAGGTAAACTAGTTTTCAATGTTAGTCTTTTTTTTGGACTGGCTCATCTAATTATCCCAAATAAGATGAATTAGAATATCGTAATATTATAAAGGCCATGTAATAAATACCTTTGGACACTTAAGTATAATTTATTCAAAACTTTTTCACTATTTGGTACTAATTTTGGATCCATAAATAAGCCTTGGACTATTGGTCTCCTATGCTTCATGTGAAGAGGGGTGACCATACTCATCTAGTGGTAACTAAAATAGGTTTTCACCAATAGACTTGCCTTTTTATTTAATTTTATCATAGTCTAAAAGTGCCTCAAAGAGGTTTTCACTTTTAGACCTCAATGTTTGATTTTTTTTTTGTTTTTGCCCAAGGAAGTTCACCTATTCTCTAAAATAGGAAACAAGATCCAATCTGATATAAAAACCTTATTTTTGATATCCTAGAGGAATATGATCCCTCAAATCCAAAAATTTGTAAATGGATTCATCATTCTCAAACTCATCCAATGAAATTGTTGACTCTTGTTGGTACTAATCTATTAGTTGAGGGTGATAAAGGGTAAGTGGTGAAGGGTGATAAATAGGATTAATGGTATAAATGACATAAGCATTAAACAAATTAGTGTTGGTAAGGTCATTGTAGATGCTATAATTTAACCCTATGTCATTATCATCATCGTATTCACTAATTGATGGTGTAGGACCTCGAATAAGGTATATGGGTTCACCCCTACACAATTTAAATCCAATACCATGGGTTCCTTTATACTTGGTCATTGAAATTGATTCAATCATTTCTTGTTGATGTATCCCCAAGCCTTTGTCTTTATAAGATTGATTGCCCATAATACAATCACGTATATGATACTTGTTGCTTTGGTAATAATCAACTAAAGCATCAATATAAATGCATGAATCATCTTTGGCTAAAGGCTCCTATTTTAGGCCAAAGTCTAGTTTAAAAATAATGGGTTTAGTAAGATAATATTTCACCTTATCTCACCACTCCATGTGATTGGTCCTAGATTTTTGTCTCCTATAAGATTTTGGGTTTTGTGGCAACTTGGCAATGTGGAAGGATTCCTGCATATTGTACTCTCCTATAAATTTATTATATATGTAAAAATGGTTGTCTATATCTAGTGGAAGTGTAGATGACGTTGGATCTAGGATATTAGGGTCAATGTAACTAGCTTCAGGTCCTAATTCAATGGCTTTAGATTTATCAGCTTTTCCTCCATCAATTTTAGGCATAAGAATCAAGCCAACATGATAAATATAGCTCTTTTACTCTATCTCAAGACATTTACAATACTGGTAAGGATATAGATCAATTGATATAGTTACTTCCATCTCTAAATGGGGAGATTTAATAAATTGATGTAGCATGGAAGTTATGTCACTAATTTCATGAATTCATTGTTGACCTAAGAGTAAGTTGTATGATAACTTTAGGTTGAGAACATGGCAAAGAGTGTCATGGGTCAAAGCCCCAATGACCACTAGCAAGGTAATGGTTCCTTATGATTCCCATCCCTCATTATCATATGACTTGAATAACAATGGTATATGGTTGAATATCAGTTGTTGTGTATCCAAGATGCTTTACCAAATTTAGAGATCATTTTAGGGCCTAAACCTTTATCTACAAGGATGAATTTAACCATATGTCTAGTTATACCAACCTTAATGTACAAGGTGTTATTATGCAATGGGACCAAGGATGACATGTTACTTTTGTCAAAGGTAAGTTGTTGGCTAGAGGCCAAATGTCCTCCCATGGCTTGAAATTTATCTAAGGTGATGTCATCAGGTAGGAGGGATTAACTCAGGTAATTATTAAATGTGCTATTACGAACACTAGATGTACATAACAAATCCATGATGGATATTTTCATAGGTGTCTTCTATAACTATTCTATAATGTCATAGGTCTTCCCTTCAATTTTGGAAATTGGCTTATTTTTTATAGGCATGTAAGTTTAAATGGGTTCATCTATGGAATTGGGTTGTGGTACTTTGATGGTGATTTTAGCTCATCGAGTTATAATTATGTAGTCTCGATCAAGTATAGGATTTTTGTAATTTGCTAGAGAGGTAATAAGGCCTGAAATGGTAATTATTGGGTGGTGTTGAGCTTAACTACTAACACATTCCAAAGAAGAATTGTTGACATAAGGAGGTTGTTAGGAATTGTTTGAATAATAAGAATTAATAGGTAAAATTATTGATCTATTGTTATTTGGCCAGGGATTAATGGTAATGATGGCAATATGACCACCTATGATATTGCCTACAATATTTTCATAAGTATACAGAATGGCATAATGGATTCCTTGGTTGGATTGATCAGTTTAACTTTGGTTTTGACCATTCTATTATTATTATTATTATTATTATTATTATTATTATTATTATTATTATTGTTATTGTTATAGTGGTGTTCTTTTCCATAGTTATTATTTTTGGTGTTGATCTTGTTGGTTGTTATGTTGAAGAAATGGATTTTGATAGATGCCAAAGTTATGATTAGTCGTAGGAACATGGTTATTTCATTATATCTCCCTATTCTCAATCATGTTATCAATTAGATGACTTAACTATATACACTAATGTATAGAAGGTCCCTTGACTCGATGGTACTCACAAAATTCATGCTCTTTATACTAGTCAAGAAAAGGAATTCCTTTAGTAAATGGATTTAGTATAGGGTAGATAATCATATTTACCTAAAATAATTTATGTAATACAAACTGATGGGCTCTCTAAGGTCATTGAATTCTCTAGAAATGGGTGGTATTCTCCTTGGAGAAGGTGCTTGTACTTGGGTTTGATTTTACGGTAGATTTTGTGGAGGTCTTAGCTAAATGAATAAAGGTATTGGTTGTTGAATGGGTAGAGGTAAATAGAAAACTAGTGTTTGACCTATTTTTACATGATGCAATTTAGTGACCCCATTACCAAAAATACTCTTATTGTGGTTATATGCCTTTGGTATTTCATTAATGTTGTCTTGAGCTAGCTTTGGAACTGGTATTTGGAGAGGGTTCTAATTTTGGTTATGGATCTAGTTTTGGTTT
>JARHVA010001376.1:1415000-1550000 GCA_037957365.1 Torreya grandis
CATTAAAATATAACAAGGATTCATTTACACATTGTTATTATAATACCAATTATAACATAGCTGAATTCTCACACACACACACATGAATTCAGCTGTGTTATAATTGGTATTATAATAACAATGTGTAAATGAATTTTTCTTATATTTTATGTTTGGATAAAAATCATTAAGATAAGATATTTAGGAGATTAAATATAAAACATTTAGATGTTTTAGACCAGCTATTATTATATGTGGAATATTAACAATTATTTAGTTGGGTTATAATATTATTTCATGGAAAAATATTATTATAAGTTGATTAGTGGTTAAAACAACTAGTGGTTTACATAATCATTACCTAGATGGTATGTTATATTGAAAACTATTTTTGGATTCTATTTATTAATTGTAATAAAGTAGATGTATGGATTCAATTCACTTCATTTGACATAATAAATGAATGTCGGTGATATTTCTGTACTTAGTATAATTTGATTAGCTAAAGTGAAATATCATGAATGAATATATTGGTTTTTATACTATTATTTATTTTACTAAATCTCACATTCATGAACCTTATTTAGTAGTGGATGGATTCCACTACTTAATTATAACCATAAATGCAAGATAAGGATTAATTTGATCAAGTGGTGTGTATGAATTTGAATGATCCTAGAGATAATTTATTATTGAAAACTTTAGCCAAATTAACGTTTGAGAAACATTGTCATTTTATATGTTGATATAGTTTTCATATTTGTGTGTTATTATATTAGAACATATTTATTTATGATGCAAATTATGTATTAGATATCTTTAACACATAGGTTCTAGTTTGTTACTTTAGATTCTCACACCTTCATTATATACCCATCTCTACATCGAGGTCCATCCCCTTGTTTGGGAGATAGTGTGGGGATCTATGTTCTATGGTTGATGTGGAAAAGTGCTTAGATGATGTTCTCCCTCTCAGATAGAGTACTATACTTGAGACTACACTTGAGATTACATAGTGATACTTGAGTTGTGGAGACTCTTGAGTCATGGAGACTATTCTTAGAGGATATTTTTATTATGTTTTATCATTTATGATATTATTATGTATTATTAAAAATTATAACTTTTAGACATTATACTTCTACATCAATGGCTGTAATGGTATATCAATTATGGTTGAATGTTTACTATTTCATTTTATGATGTGATGCAGTATTTATAATTATTTAGTATTGTTCATGATTTCTATATCTACTCATCATAATCCTTAGCTAAGTGGATTAGCTAAAACCTTTATGGTAAACTAAATTAATACAGTTAGTTAAAAATCACTAGCTAGGATTTATTCTTGTGAAATCTATATATTGAATATGTGTATTTTTTTTTTAATTATTAAATATTATGGTAAAACCTAGTGGGGTTGTTACATGACTATATTGACTAGAAGGTGCTCTCCACCATTTCAAGTAAGCATCAAAACTTTCAACATTTCTCTATTTTGATTGGCCCAAATATACCACTGTAATCTCATGCTCGATATTGTATGAGAAATGATGTATATATTAATATAAAATATCATCAAAATTTGGCACAAAATTATTTGGTATTTTCAAAAGACACTCAAAGGCTTGTCTAGATAAACTTCTTGGGAAGAGGAGAAGCAAATATATGTCACTCTAGGCCACTAGTTAGCAAGAAACAAAGAATTATTTTAAATACTCTTTGGGGTCACCTTTAACATTATATTTGTCAAATTTAGGTGGATCATAACCCAAAGCTAATGTTTTTTGAAGATAGTATGTATTTAATGGATATAATCATATTTCATATAACTTGAACTTATTTATTTGCTTCCCAATTTGAATAGCTTAAATTACATCCTTCATTTGCTTCAACTCCTGGGTTAGGAAGTTGGATGGAACGACCTATTGTAGTTAGGGTTTCATGGTCAAAGGTAGATCAACTTGACCATGTTATTAAGTAATGACATACTAAAAATTGTTTGTTTGATTGGTTAGACATCCATGTACACATATTCATGCATTAGGATTGTATTGTTGGTACAAAATACATTGTTGTTGGTAAACATTATAGCTAGTGTTGGAAACATAAATTGGTTGGTAAAATGCAGTTGTGGTAAAGGAATTTGGATAGGTGGAATGTAATGATATTTTTGAGTTTGGATAGGATATTATTGTCTACTTGTCAAACCTTGTTGAATAAAGCTTACCCACTACTAGCTCAAACCCTACTATTGAAGGTGTTGAAAGTCATATCCATTTTGTATATGTGGTACCTATTGGGTAAAAATTAAATATTGCCTATCACATAATACCTATTATACATTATAACCTTATTTTTGGTTAAACACATGTTGATTAGAATCTTATTGAGGGGTTCACATTTATTATTGACCAGTTGACAATTTTTGTTGACGAATGGAAACACATTGTGGATTAGGCAATATTTGTGATGTTTATGTTATATTACTCTATGTTTGTTTTAGTGGAACATTTATTTCCACCTATTGAGGTGTTATATTGTTTAAAACTTTTTAAGGTGTTATATTGGTCTGTTGTTGGCTAGTTTCCCCTGTCACACAATTGAGGAAGTAACTCATTGAGGAGTGAAAGTTACTTGTTGTATTTGGGAATCAAATGTACTTTTCCCTTATTATTTCAAACCACTTGAGATATTATTTAGATAAATTTTATGTGTGTTGATCTAAGTTAAATTAGACTCACTTTGGTTCATATTGGAATGAACTTCAATTATATCTACTACAATCTAAGTGAGGTTTTCCATAGGTGATGTAGTTTGTTATGTCATAATTAGGATATTATACATGTCTCCTACCAGTGTGCTTTGGCTAAAGGGGTGAATGTTCTGATTTACATAGCTTGAAGAATCCATTTTTGGCTCTATTGAATGAGATATCTCTATAAATGGCATGTTTTAAATAGCCATGTCATTAAATTTTTGATCTAGGTTAAGGTAATTTTGGTATGCTTGTTGTAACTATTCTAATTCATTATCCATTGGCCCTTTCCATTTTTAAATCACACCTTGGATCTATTGATGTATTTTCACTAAATATTGATAGCAACTTGTTGATGCCATTCAAATTATTGGTTACGAGGCACATTGCTAGGTTTTATAATCAAACTAGATAGAATTTCATGTGGGAAGTCTAATGGGAATTTAGCTCCTAATTCTATTACCCTGACTATAATTTCATATTTTTTATAAAATGGATATAAAATAAGTATGGGTTATAACTTGATGGAATTATTACACAGTAGGGATATTTTTTTGGATTTTTTTGATAATAAGTTTCATTTAAACAACATATTGAGCCATTTTTTCTTGCTCTTGGCCCAAATAGGATGGTGTATTCACTAATTACTATGTTAGTGGATATTTACTTTGTTATTCATATGTAATATTATAAGAGGGATATGAATTTTTCTCATATGCTATGTCATCACCATGTGGTTCTTGAATAAAAGGTTCATTAGTAATTAAATTCTCATAGTCTGAAGTATACATAGTCCTACTACGTGTATAACGAGGCATGTTCAGACCTATGATGAGGTCTCTTGAAAAAATAAAGTCTAAAAATGTGGAAAAAATTGAGGCCTAAATAAAACAACCTTTAGCTTTGTAAAATAGGCCGAAAGGTGAAACAACTAAACTAGGTCTAAGGCAAAGGTGGAATAAAAATAACAAATCTGGTCTATGGCTAAGGTACTAATTTGCCCAAAGGTGGTTATAATTAGTGGAAAATGTATCTAGATAAGGTATAAATATCATGATCTAAGTATATAAAAAAATATAAATGTGCTAGTCTAAAATGATAATAATTTTCCCAAGGGTCATTATAATCATTAGCATGGAGAACAATACTAGGCCTTCAATCAAAAGTCACAAAGCTAGACTTGGAAACAAAGGTTGATTTAAACAAGAACTCAAAAAAAATCTAAATCTAAGGTAAATGGATTGAAAAGACACTTGATAATATACAAGGGCTTGAAAGAAATCTAAATATAAGGTAATTAGCTTAGAATAACACTTGGTAATTATCTTGGAAGACTCTATAATTAGCTCAAAAAAGACTTGATAATTGGCTCACAAATGATTCAGTAATTGGCTCATAAAAGACTCTTTGGAAAATATAAATATGACATTTTATAACTTGGCATAATTAAATCTAAACAAGGCACATGGAAATAAACTCAACTTAAAGGATGCTAAAACAAGGCGTAATCTAATAAACAACCACTAAGTCTAGGAAAATGTCTTAAAATTGAATTAGAAATCAATCCAAGTAACACAATCGAAACGTAAAAGGTAAACCACCTAAGACAAAATTAGAAAAGGCTTTGACATAGACTTGATTAGTTTAGGATCTTCAATTTGAATTATTGAATATGAAGTTTAATATAAAAGACACATATTTTCTAAGGCAAAAAGGCTAGACTAAAATGGGTAGTGTAACTGTGCATTTTGAAATAAAAGGTACGAATGATTTTAGAACTTGGTTTCAAATAAGGCAATTTGTTTTGGAACAAGTTGGGTAGTAAAAAATCACTTTTTTGAAACAAGTGGCATATTAATGGTTTTGGAATAAAATCTAAGGAAAATGTTCAAAATAAAATAAGCAATATAACAATGCTCTGTTAAACAAGTGGCACACAAATGGTATTGGGTAAGATCCAAGGTAAATGTTTGAATTTTTTTGGTAGAATAACACCTATTGGTTAAAAGTGGTGTATAATAAATGAAGGTTTAGACTCATTTCAACATAAGAATATAAACAATTTTAAACCCAAACATACATGCTAATAAAAGAACATAAAAAATAACTAAATACATGTCCTATCCCTAAAACTAAGAAGGTGTGCATATCTTCTACCAAAGTTTCCAAAAATATACAATAATCAAAAGGAATTAAGAGTTAATGCAAAAATTAAAGATCACATGTAGGTATAGGTTTTAATCCCCCTTTATCTCTTAATCATTGGTATGTGGCACACATTTAGAGTGCGAAACACTCAACATTTGGAAAGATATTTTGTGACAAAGTTGGGTATACTAAAATCTATAAGTTTCAAAATGATCAAAATGGTCCCAAGTATGGCTAACACAAAAGTGCATCACATAAATTGGATTAAAAATCACTAAATTTATATACAAAGGTATTATCCTTTACATAATGACTTTAACTATGTACTACTTAGTAAAGTCTGATGTTTATCATAAACTAATCTAGGTTTTCATTAGGATTGGTAGGCTAACTGCTTAGCCACTATTTAATCCAACTATCATGTGCCCAATTTATTACCCCAACATTTAGTGAGGTTGGTACAATGTTTGGAGATGAAACCCTAGGTCTATGCACCCCTATACAACTTGTGAGGAGGTGATAAACTCCCACCCATATGCCAATACAAAAAAATAAACAAATAAAAATTAGAACAACTTTATGAATTAAAATAAGGCAAATTCATGAAATCATGAGTAAATATACCTAATGAAACTTCTAATATGTAGGGTTGAAGTCATTATTTGCATTTGTCAATGTCATCATTTACATAGAGGTCAATTGACATAAGTCAATGTTGCCAATGTTGCCACAGAGAAATGTCACCATTTCCAATGAAGTTTCTTATGTGAAGTTGATAATTTTTTCCAAACAAATGATCACAAAACAAAGGACAAAACAAGTGAAGTCATTGATTAGCAGGGTGAAGTCTATGATTAGTAACTAAATAAAATGTTTAGAATTTTGAGTGTGAAACTAAAAACTTGAAGATTTAAGTGATATTTTTATGAATTTAAAAGGTTCCACATCATTTATCTAGTCCATACAAGATGTGTGGTCCTACCAGGCATGCCATTATGTAACTTTAGGAATCTAAAGATCACATAAATGTCACTAGTTCCTTGTTAGTGAATCTCAATAAAATTAAAGTATAACAATTGAATGAAACTAAACTACTCTTTCCTAACTACTAGGTTGAGTGTAACAGAATGAATAAAACTACAAATAAGATATAAAAACATACAATAATATTACCTCCCTTGTCAAAATTAGTGTTAACTTATTGGCATAAAATATGTTCTTACTTGGATTATGCAATTAGAGACTTTGATCAATGCATTCCCCATCTTGGTAACACTTCTCTAAGGGCATATGTGGTTTTGATTGACTTGGATTGGATTGGTATAAAGCTTCTTGATATTAATTTGGCATTATAACATTATTTTGAAGGATTCTTTAAGGCATTTCTATAGAATAACCTTACACACAAAATCTTATTTTGGTAGAGTGAGGGAACTTTTATTTATAGGTCTCAAAACTAACTATAACCCTAGGGAGGTTAGGTTTAGTTCTAACTTTGGTTGAGTATAGAATAACCTAGGTTGAGTTTAGGTTAACTCTAGGTTTGGTCAAAGGAATCATGAAGGCTTGAAAACTCATTTTAGATATTTATGAGGTTGTGAATCACCTTTTCTTGAATTTTATGAATTAATAAAACATTTTATTAGCTCCCTTGACTTTGATATCATGTTTATTACAAAATTTCTTTTTTAGATAAATGTAATTCTCTAATTCAATTTGAAATTATTAACTAAGTTAATTAATATTTGATTTTTAATTAATCTTGCTTA
Source organism: Torreya grandis (assembly GCA_037957365.1). NCBI lineage: Eukaryota > Viridiplantae > Streptophyta > Pinopsida > Cupressales > Taxaceae > Torreya > Torreya grandis. The sequence goes on from JARHVA010001376.1 coordinate 1,421,655, forward strand.
TGATTTTTATATTTTATCAATTATTTTAAATGTTTTACATTAATATATCAACATGCCAAAAATGTTAATTTGTTAGGTTGTACTTTGACTAGGGTTGAATCAAGCTAGGTTATTAATGCATATAGGGTAATACCCTAAATAAGAAACATTCAACATGTTTATAGGAAATTAAATCCCCTATGTAGATGAATTTGGGAAATTTAGGTGATTTTTAGGCTTAAATTACATCATTTACTAGTAATTGATCTGAATCCCAATTTATATGCAAAAGTGGCCAAAAATGAGTGTCTACACATTGCACTTGGGTGGATCTTATTTTATTAATTTTGTGATTAAATGAAACTAACCCTATTTAAATAAATAATTGAGTATAGTGAAATGGCTAACTAAATCAACACCCAACCATATATTTCACCTGCATATAGAATGATATTGAAATACTAGGGTTTTAGACAAAATCATGCAAATGGATTGGAAACTTACATTTTCTAGAGCCTAAGAACTATATTTGACAATGTTTGACCTATAGGATGATTTCCTCACTATTTGATTGTCATTTTGGATTTGGACACTATAATGGGATTAGACACTAGATCAAGGCACTTTCATGCTTCCCAACACTCCTATCCTCTAGTGTTTTCCACTTGATTTGATACTTTCAAGTATGAGATAACATTCTATATATATGGGATCTTCTATCACTGATATGTGTTCATAATATTAGACCTATATTTTACCTTCTCTTTAAAACCCTAGTGGATTTATACACATAAGAATCACATAAAGATCAAATGCTAAAGGGAGGAATGGGGAAAGTGTGATATGGTCAACCTATCCTCAAAACCCCTATTGTTATGAGTGTTGATTTCATATCCCCAATGATGGGTACCTCAGATTGATGTAGTTCTCCCTTAGGGAATGTGAATAATTAGCTAAGCATAAATGTTTATCTAAAATTATTTTCACCTAGCCCCTCTTCTTTATCAAATTATGCAATTTAGATGTGGTATGTAAATACTTTAGTAATATGTAGAGATTGATCTTGTTGTGTATTAATGTTATTTTTATAGTTAGTGACAAAATTTAATTATCTCTCATTTTTTATGAATTTCCTTATGGAACCATTTAAATAGAATAATCTTAATTTTGAATCTTAAAAACCCATTCGCACGTGGGCCAAATTAAACAAAGTTAAAATAATAATAAGAAAATATCCAAAAAGGAAGGGACCCAAAAAACACTCTAAAATGGGTGTTGGACAAAAATGTTGGAAAGGACACTAGAGTAGTTCTCTAGTGTCCTTCATGGCACTCTTGTCCAAAATGGATAAAGCTGGGGTAAGATTCAAACAAATTGGTAGGGGGGATATTCATGTGTCAAGGACTGACATGGGAACACTAACAGTGCAATAAGAGAGAGATAAAACCAAAAAAATGCTAAAAGGATACAAAAAGAACAAAATGACATGAATGAATAAGAGTCTCAATCATCATGAGGAACCTCATGTGAAAGAGCTATAAAATACTTATTAATTATGTTTTCTTGACCAAATTTAAGTGTATGCATTTATCCCCCTTTTAATCTATTAATGTAATAAAATGAAATTACTAGAGAAAAAGAGAAAGTGCATACTCGTACTTGCCTATGAAATATGTGTTTACTTGAAATTGGAGGTGCCATGGGTTTGATGTGATCAACCCATGCAAATAGAAGGTGAGATTTAGCCTTGTTCTCTTATTGGCCATAGAAATGAATAAGGGTTCAAGTAATGTCTATGAATATGGATCCATGATGTGGATGCCTTTGTATTGATCTAAGTAATCAATTAAGTTATGAGGAATAAGCTATGTTTACCCTTACTCTGATATGTACTAAATTTTATCAAATAAATTTGGTTGTGAGGAATAAGTTATGTTTTACCCTACTCTAATATATATTGAATCTGAGAAAATAAATGTGATTGTGAGGAACAAGATATGATTACCCCCACTTTGATATCTGATGAATTTGAGAAAATAACTATGAATATGAGGAACAAACTATACTTGCCCCCACTTTGATATATATTAAGAGATGTGCATAGAAATCAAAAAATGTTGTCTAACCTTAGCCCCATAGAACTCAAATAATCTAAGTCTAGTGAAAAAATTATGAATCAATTACTGCAAATGGCTATAAGATTCATTCTGATGAAAAATTGGTATAAAAACTAGTGTAAGCATTATTATAAACTAAGTTTGGTGTAATAACATATATAATTACATATCTCTACCATCCCACATGTATAATATGGTGCAAAAAAACTAAGATATGAGGAATAATGTGCTATGCAACATGCCCCCAATATGATAACTAAGTAATTTAGCCACATAACCTAAGAAAAAATATGGATTCTAGTAGTAAAAAACATAGAGAATGGCATGGTTTACCATTTTGATCTATAATATGGTTCAAAAACATGGGATACAAGAGATATCTAACCTATAGCATGCCCCCAATTTGATATCTAAATAAACTAAGTTGTATAATTTGAGTAACAAAGTTGTGCCTATTTGGAATTGAATTATGTGCATGCCCCTCATTATTATAATCTATGTGAAGGTATCTACATAAAACTACTAAATATTATAATGGACTATGTTAATTATGACCACTGTCATGTGTATATATAAGAATTGGATCCAAATCTTAGTAACTATATAAATCTGAATCATTATGTAGGTCTACGTAACTAAGTAAAACTGAGCTAGTTTTAAATAGTATATATGGATGACCCCATTTTGGTGAGAGAGATAAAACTATTATAAGGGGGTTTAGACAAAAGTGATAACTAGTAGTGTGGAGTTAGTAGTGAAGTAGATAGAATATATTGATTAGAATGGATTGAATGATTAATGGGAAGAAATCAATTATGGATTAATGTGGATATAGGTTATTAAATAATGGTAGTATTTTTAAGAGGCACCAATTATAGTTTACCATGGTGGAAAGTGGATAGGCATAGGAGTAATACCTATATGGTACAACAAGCATTAGGATTTTGTTCCACATAGAAGAAATTTTTATGAAATTAGAGCTAGGGTTTACAAGATATTATGGATTCAATTTATAGATTAAGTGTTTGAAAAATATGAACTTAATACCTTAGTAGTGTGGCATAAATAAAATGTTTCCTTATGACTTACTTTTTTAAAGAGGTTTTGAATCATTTGTAGTATTTTTAGAAGTTTGAAAATTTTGAGCTCTATTTAATTTCAAAGATGCCATGAAGGAGAGAGATTAGTTGCACATGGTATGATGAGATAGATTTATTTATCTAGAGTAATGAGGAGGTGAAACTAGTAAGCAATTTTTTTTTTTCAAAAGCTATTTTATTTTAGTTTTGGTCAAAATTTTGGATAATGTAGTGTGTTTTCTCAACTTGCAACACTCATGTCCCATCTAGGGTGATAGTGTCTAAGATGTAGTGCTCATGTCTAGGGTAAAATGATCATGTACAGTGTTGTAGTCCTATATATGGTGTTGTAGTCCTTTGGATAGTTACACCAAATGACATAATAATATTATGTGTTTTATTTGTTTTTGTATGATCTTTATACTAGGTTTTGATTATTGTTTATTATTATTTGGATTTTTTAGGTGTTTTGCAGTTAGATATACATATTAGGAAGTTATAGAGAGGATGGATGATGGAGACTATTCATGGGATGCCCCTTTCATATGAGGAGAGATAGATTATTAATAAGTCCAACTCAGGGTATGTTGGTTTTAGATCTCATGCCATGATATGCTCATATGATGAATGCATTAGCTAAGGAGTAGAACATGGATATGTGAAATTTTGGGTTGCCTACTAGGGATTTGACTATTAGCCTAAAAGATGTATGGAGGATATTATGGTTTCTTATGACTGGTAGGAGAGTTGTGTTTTAGAATGTTGTGGGACATAGGTATGTGGATCAAGCATGTATATGTTTTACTAAGAGTGTAGAAACTAGGCACCATAAAGGGAGTGAGTTAGATATGCTAATATATATGATTTATATTAACTGATATTTCATGATTGTCGATGTTTTTGACAATTTTATTGGCATCAATTATAGCTATGTATACTGCGGACCAAATTTTGACCTTAAGTCAAAATTGGTCAACCCCTCTAAGTTAAAAATTTTATAGGGTTGTTAAAACTTATATGTGTCTTATCATGGTCTTAAATGCTCATAAATAGTTTCATGAGATCATATTTGTCCTTATCTAGCCTTTCCCAAAGTTTGATACTTGTGTAGTCCTAGGGGTCATTTACAAGGTCTTGGTGTTTTAAAACATGGTAAAAGGTTTGATATGGTTAATAGTCATTATAAAAGATTATTAACATGTATTGAAGGTCATATTATCATGTGTTAACATTTTATTATGTCCTTATGTGCTAAAATGACATTTTGGCCACCTTTTGGCCTATTTTGTGGAGTTGTATGCACCATATTCAAATAAAAACATTTCAAGAATATTATCCAATATACCTAATGTCATATAATGTTTAGGTATGGCTAATGATTAACAAATTTGTAGGTTCAATACCTAAACTAAGCAAAATGACACTTTACAAGCACTTTTGGGCACTTGTATGACCTTGAAATATCATATTTCAGTTGGAAATGGTTTAAAAGTGTCCTTTCATATTATTCATATCATTTTTTTGCTTTTAACCAAGTTTTAATTCATACAGATGCTTCAAGCATTCTCTCTCCTCCATCACTACCTTCATAATCTCAAAGAAGAAAAATTTAAGTGGATGGTACGACCAAGAGAGATAGATTGTGTGTGTGTTAGGAGATGAAAGTTTGGACATTATTAGGGGTCCTAATAATTTTAAAATTATTTGAATTGGTTTTCATATTCATGGCCCCTCATTTATGAATAATTGATAAGAGTGACAACATGCCACTATGACTTGTCCATTTGAGTAAAGGTTTGACTTTGCATCTATTTCCCCACTTCATAATTTAGTGGAGAATAGTGGTTTTGAGGGATGTTTTCATATGTCAAATATATCATTTACATGGTGGTTTCATCATCTGATTCATCTCCATGAAGTGTATTCAATAGGAGGAAAAGTATTTCAATGTGTAGGGTGTTTTAGTCACTCTTGCTACAAGTTTTAGATGTTTGAAATGTTGGTCACATTAAAAAGTTTTTAGTACTCCATTTCTCATGAAAAAATCCCTTCACCATTACATTATTCATATGTTCTCTCTTTAAATATGGCTCCTTATTGATAGTGTTCAAGAAATGTCATATGCCTTACCCTTTGAAAATCATGGTACAGTTCATCAATGGTCTTCCACAAGTCTAAGTGCCATGTTGGATCTGAATGGTAATGAGAAAATAATGTAACATGATAATAATACTATTGATTATGTTGATAACTCAATAAATGAGCATAAATTTTAATGCACTTGCCAATGATAGTTTTAGATAGGTTTCATTCACCTAAAGGTCTCCAGACCTATAAGTGAGCCTCCATTAAGTTTAAAGTTTTATATTGAAGTAATGAAACCATGGAGAGGAGTGACATAGACTCATAAATAATTGAATAACCTTTAAATACTTATTAATTCATGAAAGACTCTAATTATAATACGCAAACCTTACCATGAACTGACTATATGCATAGTCTATATGAATTATAGGGACAAGTGGAGGATGCCATGATGAATTTTTTGAGGGCCTATAAGCTATTAAGATTTTTTGGATAAGAGTAAAAAATTTGATACAACATAAGAGTGTCTAAGTCTCAAATAATTGGCTCTCTAATTATCCTGTATAAGTAAAAGAGACCTACAAATCCTAGGCCTATAAGTCCTCATTATGGACTGAAAGGCAATTAACATCCAAGAAAAAATAAGAACAACACAAGGTTAACTCCATACATTTTAGGTAGGAAATGCCACAAACCATTAAAATAATCTAACCAATTATATGTCAAGAAATGGTTAGAGGACAAAGTTTATAAGCATTAATGCATGTACATAGGTTTCTGTATGGAAATATGAAGGCAAAGACTTGAGAGTGTCATGAAGTAGTCAAATAAATGTTATAAGGATGAATAAGGAACTCTTAATGATGGTTTGAATAATTCAAGTCACAATTATGGAGTGAGAAGACCAATTTCAAGACCTCATGCTCAAACCTTCTCCTAATGAACACCTACAACCATGACTTGGAAGGTGTGAGCTCAAAGGTGCATATAGTGAAGAGTTAGTACCTTGACAAGATTTCATAAGGTTATTGAAAGGTTGGGGAACCTTAATAATATGTTTTTTATGTTCAATTATTAGAAATAAGGTTCTAAAAGCTTAAGCCACAGTAAAGATGAAAAAAATTGGTACCTACAACCAAGCTAATTGAAGAGTGAGAAGGGTACTTTGTGTGGTGAGGTCATGGTAACTTAAAAGTGAATATTTGAAGGATTAAAAACTCCCAATAATGAGATAGATTATTTGAAGTGTCAAATAATGGAAATGGAATGTTTTACAAACTCTTGAGTGCACTTAAATTTCCCTAAAGGACACCTATAAGCCACAGTCAAGAATAAACTAGTTTCAAGCCTAGGGAAGGAAAAAAATACATGAAGAGAGAACTAAGGTTTATCTCAGGTAGACAAACAAGTAATAGGGTCACTTGAGGACAAAATTAAACATGAGTAAAATGACTAAGTAGAGCTCTGCTCTTACCTATACAGTCAGATGACAACCTACAAGTCTACCTAAGTTCAAGAGAGTTTTTGCTTGATTTGAGAGGGATTAAGGTCCTACAAAAGGTTTGAGGAAAGAAAGGAAATTTAGGAATGGTTTAATAGTGCATTAATAACTCATTAAAACCCTTAGACCTAATATCAAGGGTGAAAAAGGTCAAAACATTGTCTAGATATAATGAGCCTAGGACCCACACGAGCCTAATTGCATTGCCAAGAGAAAATTGGTTGTTTATAATGGAGAATGGAGGTAAGGAGAATTGTTTGAAGCTTATGAAGAGATAAAAAATTATGAATTGGTTATGTAATACTCCAGACTCTAGTGATAAATAATATAATGAAGATAAGACCCTATTCAAGCCTAACAAGCCTAGTACCATGCATAGGACATAAAGAACAGTGATGAAAAATAGTGACTTTTTGAGAGTAAAGTGATGATTTGAATATTATGAGAGGATAATTTAAAGATATCATACATTTAAAGATCATCCATAGATATGGAAAACTAATAAAAGTATAATTGATCTCTCAAGACCATTTTAAGCTCCTACAATGGGTGACTACACTTAAAAATAGAATTTCTCTTACCTGCCGAAGCCATGATCTAGCACATGGATCTATGTGACATTAAGAGATGATAATTAGGTATTCAAACCTCATTATTGAGACATAAATTATTTTATTGAGTCTCTAACTTGCATAAACAAAGGCTAAGACCCTAGACCCCTCTCAAATCGCATTCTTACAACCCGTAGAACACCTTCTCACACTTAGAACTTTCATGAGGTTTTGCATGTGACCTATTGGTGTTTATAGGTGATGGATAGGTCCTATAAAAATAATATTTTTGCATTAATATAGAGAAATATGATGTGTTATTTATGAACAATCCTTAATAAAAATACTTACTTAAAACCCTCTTAAAGCCCTCATAATGACCAGGCAAGATAAATAGACTTATAATTAAAATGACATATTTTTCTCCTTAAACCTATTTTATGTTGTTTAGGACTCTAATTATATTCTCCACATGTACTTTTTACATACTTGCAATTGTATGAATTGTAATAAATGCACTATTTTGCATGATTTTTGGTCTTTTGTAGGAGTTTTGAGCAAAGTGAAACTTGAAAACCATTGGAGGAGGACATTTGGGATGTATTTCATCCTTAAAAGAAAAAAATATTCACAATATATTATTTAAGTGGTTAGACAAAGCTCATTTTCTAAGGCAGACTCAAATAGACCTAAAATGAGACTATGTGACAAGGTCATTTCATGTTTCTCACACTTCGAATGGGTCTTAGGGATTAAAATTTTACATGGAGGTTAGTGATATCCTATTTAAAGTTAATAACATGCTTTTGGATAATTTCAAACGTGTTTAAGTGTTATGGAGTAGAAAAATAGGGTTCTGGGCAAGGAGGTTTAATTATGGAAAGAGAAAGGTTAAAAAATGGACTTCCACTCAGAATATGATCATGGTATTTGACATGAATTTGTAAGCCCATACTGGGTCCTAAAATATGCCCTTATTTTATTACTCTTTACACATTCTTCTACATATATAGGCTTACATGTTTTTAAGGCTACAAGGAAAATAGGCCTAATGAGAGTTTGAGGAGAAAAATGGAGTCTTGGGAGTTGTTACAAGAACCAAAATGGATTTTTTTATTTCCAATAATATATATGAATACCATAAATATAAATAAAGTGACTTGGATAAGATGAACATAATTTTTGAACCACTTGGACTAAGCTAGGCATGCAAAATGAAGTGTTTCAAGACACTTAGGCATTTGAATGATAAAATGTCAATTCAAAAGAGTTTATTAATGCATGGTAGGTGTCCAATAATTTTTATAATATTAGTTCATGGTTAATTTATAATTAAATAGTCAATTTTTTAATTGTCATAGATAAATAAAGATAGTTTTCAAGAAGATGATCAAGGTGTCAAGCTAAGTTTTAACTCCGATGCCACTTGGAGGGTTGAATCATCATTAAGAGTGAGACACATGAATTTGGAAGTCTTTTTAGGACTGTCATATAACTAATTTCTTATTTTAACTCATGGTGGACACTTGGTATTCCCTTTCTATGATGCCCCTCTCTCTCTTCTCAATTCTCTGTATAAGCAGTCACTTTTGGATTTATAAAGAATCCACATCTAGTATAGCAAAGCCCTAATAGTTTGAGTACTAGTTTTGAATTTGAATAAAATATTTCAATATGTTTTTAAGTTTTTAACTTTTTGTCTAAGTGTGTGAATTAGTTCATGGTTGAATGGGAAGTGATATTCATCTCTTTTTGTGTTCATCTCACTCTCGCATGCTTTATGCAAGTACTCTTCCCTCTAACAGGTCACGTGAAGTGTAGTTAGTTTTTTTGTATGTATTTAAGTGAAATAAAGAGTAATATTGTCTAAATTCAAACTTTATATTCATCTACCTTGATAAATTCATTGCATCTTACCTTCATGTTTAAACACTTTTGTTAAATAAATCTTGGGTGTTGAGATTAGTTTTGTGAATCACCTTTAATAGTAAGAGTTTATGATAATATTGTGGAGTTAAATTTGATTCTTAAAATATATTAGGTTGGTTTTAATCCCTTATATCCTTTTCTTTCAAATAAACTAGACTACTAGTTAGTTGTAGTTGTGGTGCAAGGGAGCTAGCCCTTACAATCTAGAGACTCATCTCTCCCATAAATCACTCACAATTTCAGAAATGTTTCCTTGTTACATCAAATTGAAGGAGGATGGATTATACCTCCTTTAGGGTTTAAATTTTATGCATAATGGTTTTTGCATGCCATGTGGGAATCATATTCCAAGAAGTTATCAAAGGTAGATGTTGACCTTGGTAAATTTGAAGTTGTAAAGATTTATTCATGCAAAATTTGGTGAATTCAAAATGTTTTTAACTGCTTTTTATTGATTAGTAAGTGAAATTTTATGCCAAAAGTGATTTAAAAATCACAATTGAAAGGTATTCCCTTTGAATTTATTAAATAACCTTTGCATTTATATAAAAGAAAGATATTTCTTCATACTCTCCCATACACCAAGTCACTTAGAAGGAGGCTCTTTATTATAGATTATCCAAGTTCTCTAAAGGCTGATAACATGGATAATTTTTTTCCATTTTTTACCTTTAATGGCCATATTAATTTATCACTTTATCACTATAATAGCATCCCTATGTTAGCCCTCAAAAGTGTGCCTTCATATACGGGAGAATCTTCCACTACCCATATTAAAAAGATGAGAAACATTGCCAATTTTTCTAATATTCATAACATCACTAAAGAAGATGTTGTCATCATATTTTTGGATATCTCTTTTAATGTAAATGAACTTTATTGGTATGGAATTTTGGTTGCCAACTCTATCACTACATGGGATGAATTAGGTGATGCTTTGAGAATGAGGTTTAAAGATAAATCTGACCACTTATCTTTCAATGAGCAACTAAAAAAAATAAGCGGATAATCTTATGAGTCCATTTAATAATTCAACAAAAAAATTCAAAAGACTTTTGATAGGATCCCACTCTTGATAAGGCCTACTACCCATCATGCTTTCCTTTAGTACCTCAAGGTTTTCAATTATGATATCTATATGATGATTCAATCCATGGGAGGGGACACTTTCCCTTATGCTTTTGAAACTACCATAAGGGATGATAATTTCCTTATTCAAGATGTGAATATATCTCCTATATCTTCCATTCCTTTATTTACTGATGTGCAAGCTCCTATGCCTACCATTGCGCCTATTACCACACCCAAGCACAAGTAAGCTACCCCTAATCATCTAAGAAATAAAAAAGAGGAAGATATGATTAAATATATTATACAATAGGTTCAATATCTTAAGATACAACAATATTAATAGTAATGGATGTCTTTTCAAGGCCTTTCCCATCTCTACCATTATTATCAAGATCTGAGACAACCTTTTCAATGTTAATATCAAGAAGGGTAGCTAACTCAAGTGAGGCAACATAATAGGAAAAATAAATACTTTACTTATACTTATAAATCTCTTTTACCTATCCAAAACAACTTTTTACAATATAATGGAAATCATCCTTCATGGGACTAGCCTCATGCCTCTTCCACTTACATAAATGATGGATCCAATTAATCCTATAGAGCTCAATGGGGAATAATTCCTTCAATGACTCAAGAAGAGATGCCTAGTGGAGGAGAGAAAATTGGGTAAGATTCTCAATAAAATTCTACCTTGATGAACTAATATCAAAAGGACTCATGTGCATTCAACTATCAAGGTAATCTCAAAATTGGTTCAAGATCCATAGCTATAAACACAAGGTCAAACAAGAGAGTGGTGGAAGAATTCCAAAGGGTAACTAGTGGTCCAAATGTGAAATCTTAAGTAAATCAATGATAAGGTATGAAAAATACAACCCCCATGGCTCATGTATATAAAAAATCTTAGAATGATAGAACTCCTATGTTTTCTCATATGCATCAAGTTACACGAGCTAGTGGTAGTGCTTTGGCTTCTAGAGTGCATGAGATAGTAAGTAGTTATCCAATGAATATTGTGTAGTAGATGAATAAAATTCATGTAAGCATCCCAATGTGGGAAACACTATCCATACTTAAAAAAATATACCTTCTCCAAAATTAGCTCTCTAAGCTCAATGCATCATCTAGGTAGCCTAGTGATAAAGGGCTAGTTGTGATAAATGAAGTGAAGACCAAGGATGGAAAACCATTCAAATATAAAATAAAATATAAACCTCCTCCATTATACTTATACATAATCATTGGATATTCATTCATACACAATATATTGATTGACAGTGGAGCAAACACATCAGTCATGCCTAAATAGGTGGCAAACAAGCTAAAGTTGAAAGATGAGTCACACTCCAAGGGGGTGTTGCATTGGAATAGATCAAATTTCAAGATAGTTGGAATTATCATAGGTTTGAATATCATTCTCCATTCTTGTCCCAAATTTTTTATCTCCCAAAACATGATGGGTTTTTATGGTCTACCTCAATTTGCCCTTTACTTATCAAGGGACTTCACTACCAAGATTGGAGGGTACTTGACTTTAGATTGGTCCTACATGGAATTTAAAACTAGGTATGGTGATAAGGTATATATCAAGTATGAAACCTTAGATAAGTTTCATGTGGATCCATATGTGCCTAATACTTAAAACATGTACTTAAACATTAATGATGGAGACTATCCTAGTGATCAATAACCTCTAACACCTCTTTATGGGCATAGCTAACCTATACCTTGATGAATGGGGAGCTGATAAACATGGGTTTGATCATAACAAACATATTTAAGATACATGTCTTGCCACATATATAATTCATGAAGAGGATGATGAGTATCCTGAGGTAAGTCTTGATGATCCCCTTCAACAATCTACATGGGGTAACTACTTTCTGAATATAGATGATGATGATGATGATGATGATGAGTTTTTAAGTGTGTTAAACCATAGTAATGAATAACATCATGCAATTATACCTACCCAAGACGAATAAGTTCATGATTGTGATAATAATTAAGAGGGTGATGATCTATGGTAACAACACCATGCCATAATGCAAGAATTTAAAAAAGTAAGCCAACTCTCCCTCAAAATAATAATGAAATTGGTGATAGGGTCAATGATGAACCTAATGAGAATAAATAAGAGCATGAAATAAATTTCAAGAAATTATAGTATTAAAGGAATGCAGTCAGGCCAAGATAAAACTTTGTGTGATTGAGGAGTAGTAAAGGCCTCAATCTAATCTAGGTATATTCATAGATGTGTTTGGCCATCAAGAAGGCAAGTATGACGGTTCTAGACATCAAGTATATCATAATATAGATGAAGGTAAAGTTGAGAAATATTTTATGACTCCAAATAAATAAGTTGAGAAACATCAAAGGATCACAAAAGAGATCAATCAAGATGCACTATGAAGCAAAACTCAAGAAGAGATAAGAAGACCATTTAAAGTAGTTTCAAGTGATACACTTAAAGCTATTATAGGTTTCATGAATGATAAGGCATTTGATAACCCTCATAATCAAGTTTTCTTTGAAAAACATACATCACATGGTGATTTTTTCTCATGGAGAAGTTGTGACTCTAAGAACATTTTTTTTTTAATCTTGGTTGAAGCAAGGAGTAGTAGAGGTTTCATGAATGGTAAGTCATTTGATCACCTTCATAAGTAGGTTTTCTTTGAAAAACATCCATTAAATGGTGATTTAATCTCATGGAGAAACTGTGACTCTAAGAACATTATTTTTTTATCTTAATTGCAACAAGGAGAACTTTTTCATCACCTTAAACATGTTTTTAGGTATATACATAATAGATTAGGTGTATTATTTTGAGTCTTTTGTGTGTGGTTTTCCATAAATTACTTTAGCATTGTGTGTTTTTTTCTTGTTTTGTGTTTTGGTGTGATTTTTAAGTCTTTAAAGGCATGCAAATTTTATATTGTTTCATAAGAGTGATTCCATTTCCAAATGGGAGGATAAGTCCACTGATCTATTAGCATTGCAAGCATGCTACCCTTGTAAATTACCAATTTGTTGACCAAATTTTGACCTCAAGTAAAAATTGGTCAACCCCTCTAAGTTAAAACTTTAAAAGGGTTGTCAAAACTTGTATGTGGTCTTGTCATCATCTTAAATGGTCCTAAATAGTTTCATGAGGTCATATTTGCCCTTGTATAGCCTAGCCTAAAGTTTGATCTCATGTGACTTGCTTAGTCCTAGGGGTCATTTAAAAGGTCTTGGTGTTGTCAAAAATGGTCAAAGGTTTGATATTGTTTAGAGTCATTATAAAATATTATTAACATGTATTAAAGGTAATATTATCATGTGTTAACATTTTATAATGTCCTTATGTGTTAAAATGACATTTTGTCCACCTTTTGGCCAATTTTATGGAGTTATAGGTACCATATTTAAATCCAAACATTTAAAGAAGGTTATATAATGTCCCTAATGTTAGATAATGTTTAGGGATGGTCATAGACTGATAATTTTTTATGTTTAATTCCTAAACTAAGAAAAATGACACTATACAAGCACTTTTAGGCACTTGTAAAGCCTTGCAAGATCATACTTCAATTGGAAATGGTTTTAGAGTATCCCTTAAGATTCCTTAGATCATTTTCAAGCTTTGAACCAAGTTTATGGTTGTACAAATGCTTCAGACATTCTCTCCCCTCCATCACTACCTTCACAATATCATAAAGGAAAAATTCAAGTGGATGGTATAGCCAAGAGATAGAGAGTTAAGAGCTAAAAATTTGGCCATTATTAGAGCTCCTATAGATCTTAAAATTAATGGCATTGATTTAATTATTCATGGCCCCTCATTTATGAACAATTCATAGTGACCTGCTATCATTCTTAATAATTATTTAAAGAGATCAAAGAGGGGAAATTAATGGTTTAAAAGGATATTTTTAGAGGTCAAAGAGATATTTTACATGGTGGTTTCATTAGTTAAATCATATCCATGAAATGTCTTCAATAGAAGGAAAAGTGTCTCAAGGTATAGGGTGTTTTAGTTACTCCTACTGTAAGTTTTGGTTATCTAAATTATTGGTCACTTTTAGAAGTTTCCAATACTCCATTTCTCATGAAAAAACCCCATCACTATTCCATGACTCATATGTTCTCTCTTTGAATATGGATCCTTGTTAATAGTCTTCAATAAATGTCATATGCCTTGCTCTTTAAAAAACATGGTACAGTTCATCAATGGTCTTCCACAAGTCTGAGTGCCATGTTGGCTTTGAATGGAAATGAAAAATAATTTAACATGATTAGAATACTATTGAGTAGGTTGATAACTCAATAAAGGATCTTAAATTTTAATGCACTCTAAAATGGGAATTTTAAATAGGTTTCATTCACCTACAAGTCTGTAGACCTATAAGTGAGCATCCATTAAGTACAAAGTTTTATGTTGAAGTAATAAAACCATGGAGAGGAGTAATATAGACTCATAAACACTTACATAACCTTGAAATATTTCTTAAGGCATGAATGGACTCATGAGTGACTCCAATTCAAATACAAAGAGCTTATTATGAGCTGACTGTATCTACATGTTTGTATGGATTAGAGGGACAAGTGGAGGATGACATAATGCATTTTTAGAGGGAATATAAACTATTAATAGGTGTTATAAAATATTACAAAATTTTATATAACATAATATTCTCCAAGTCTCAAATAATTGGCTCTCTAATTAGCTTGTGCAAGCAAAAGAGATGTATGCATGTAGGTCCTCATTATGGACTGAAAGATAATTCCTATCTAAGAAAAAAAATTAAAAACACAAGGTTAACTCCATATATTTTAAGTATGAAGTGCCACAAACCATTGAAAGCATCTAACTAGTTGTAATTCAAGAAATGGTTAGAGGATAGAGTTTATAAGCATTAATGCATGTATATAGGTTTATATATAGAAATAAGAACTTAAAGACCTGAGAGTGTCATGAAGTAGTAAAATATAACTTTTAAGGATATATAAGGAACTTTTAATCATGATTTGAATCCTTCAAGGCATAATTATGGAGTGAGAAGACCAAGTTCAAGACTTCATGTTAAAACATTCTCCTAATGAACACCTACAACCATACCTTGGAAGGTATGAGCTAAAAATTGCATACAGTGAAGAGTTAGTACCTTGAAAAGGTTACATAAGGTCAATGAAAGGTTGGGTAACCTCATTAAGATTACTACTATGTTTAATTATTATAAACAAGGCTCTAAAAGATTAAGACATAGTCAATACCTAAATAATTAGTACCCACAATCAAGTTAACTGAAGATTGAGAAGGGTGCTTTACATGGTGAGGTCACAGTGACTTAAAAGTTCAAATTTTAAGGATTAAAAAATATTAATAATGAGATAAATTAATTAAAGTTTCAAATAATGGATTTGTAATGTTATACAAGCTCTTGAGTGCACTCAAATTTCCCTAAAGGACATCTATAGGTCACAATCAAGAATAGGTTAGTTTCAAGCCTAGAGAAGGAAAAAAGTACATGAAGAGAGAAATGAGATCTATATTAAGGAAAAAAAAGTCATATGGTTACATGAGGACAAAAGGAAACACGAGTAAAATTACTAATTAGAGTTGTCCCCCTACCTATACAGTCAGATGACAACCTATAGGTCTTCTTAGGTTCATGAGTGTGTTTCCTTGTTTAGACAAGGGTTAAAGTTATATGAGAGGTTTGATAAATGAAAGGATATTTTGGAATGGTTTCATAGTGAATAAATACCTCATTTAAACCCTTAGACCTAATATCAATGGTGAATAAGGTCAAAACTCTATCTAGACCTAATTATCCTAGGACACACACATGTCTGATTTCATTGCCAAGAGAAAATTGCTTATTTAGAATGGATAATAGAGGTAAGGAGAATGGTTTGAATAATGTGAAGATATCTATAGTGATGACATGGATATATAATACTCTATACTCTAGTGAAAAATAATAAAATGAAGATAAGACCTTGTTTAGGCATAATGTTTTATTCTTTTTGGGAATTAGGTATTTAATTCATAAGCAAATAAAGGTTTGAGTAAATGTAAATCAGTAAATAATTATGCTTTTATTAACCCACTGATTTTTGAAAAATAGATATGTATTTTATATTTTCTAAAAATATTAGGAAATATATAAAAATCAAACTTAGATTATTTTGGGTCAAAATGAATGATTCAGGATCTAGAAATTGTAGTGTAAGGATAACAGACTGTCACAAATAGGATCCAAAACTTTGTTTCTAGATTGGAAAGGAGAACTAAACTTAGGACACCCTACTAATTGGTGTTGTATTTCACTTTTCTAAGCCATTTTCCACTTCTGGTGCTATTGTCCACTTCTAGCACTATTGTCCTAGTGGTTTGGTTTTTATGGGTTTTGCTTGACAGGCCTATAACACCCTAGAAGTGAAATATCAAAGCCTTATTCCATACAGAGCTCACTATGTGTCTAATTCAATCCTTTAAACCCTTAATATCTCCTATTACTTAAACTTCTATATAAAACTTGGGAAAGAGAGAAGGTGTTAGTGTGTAAAGGACATGTTGGATGTACTTCACACCCTGTGTGTGGGCATGCTGCCTATATACCAATTCTCTAAAGAGGGATCAATCTAATTTAGTTATTCCATTTGAATTGCTTAGTGTAATTATGTGATGTATGAAACTATATGTGAAATTGGAATGTACTTGGATGACTAGGTATGGGTATGAATGCTTGAATAGGCTTGAATTGGTCTTCGAAGGCTATATGCAAAGAATAGGGATAAGTGCTTGAGTGTACTTACTTGTATTCTTTATCTTTTTTTATGAATCAATGGCAACCCTTGTAAATATACATTTAAAATCCTTTTATATGGAAACTAATGATCATGGGTTATATGAGCTTATATTAAGTCGACAGGGGAAACGATAAGGAATAGAGAGAATCTAACCATTTGGTGCTAAAGTAAACTCGGACAATAGCATCAAAAATAAGACACCCCTAAATTTTTGCACTCTTATATAAATTAGTCACTATTGTAAAAAGAGGATGATCCCTAAGGTAATAGATCTGGGTCTAAGAGTGCTACTCAGGTCTCCAAAAGCTAAGTTTAGGAAGCTATGGGTGACTAAGAATCATTGAAAGTATAACTAAGAAGGGTTGAATGAGAAAGAAAGAGGGACTATAGGTTGGGTTTTATTAGTCATGCCTAAGGCATCCAATTTCAAATTTTATATGATTACATGCACCCCCCCTTTATTCTAGTGATGCAACAAAGCCAAATGCTAGGATAAAGGAAAAATAAAAAGTATACCTGAACTTACCTATAAGGGAAAATTTCATGAAGCTATGTGATTCTAGATGTTTATAGAGAGCACAGTGTGATGTGTGAATCTACAAATAAAAATATGAAGTAGACCAATTATTACTATATAAATAATATCTAAAATAATAACTTACAAAAACTGAGTAAAGGAAGAGAGAGGAATGAATACACCTCATCAAGTATGTGAACCAATACAAAACCTGTTATGATGTTGGATTGTACTTAATATGTGTTGAATCAAGAGTAATGTTGTGAATGGATCTGAGTGCTCAATTCTCTATAATGTGGCTCAAGAATATAAAGGCTATCCCTTTAGCTCCATCATCACCAAATAATTGAAGTTAATGAATCACACATGTGTTGATCGATGTCTAGACTATGTGTCCAATCCCTCTGCATATATGGCTAAAGAATACAAAGGTTGGCCCTTTGGCTCCATCATTAACCCAAAATGAAGTTATGAAGTGATACTAGTATAGAATCGATGTCATATGAGATGGCTCATGGATCCCATGAATGTCCTATAAATTTGGCACTATGTCATGGATAGTCAAATGTGTGCTAAAAACAAGGCCACTCTTAGCCATTTTGAAAGATGGAGATTAGGATTATATGAAAGCCACTCTAAAATTGATGTACTAGGCTTATATGAAAGCCAACTCAAGTACTTGAAAAGCTAAACTTGTCTAAAAGTTTAACTCAAATGTGATGCCAACCACTTGCAAATGGAGTAAGGCATGCAATTACTGAGAATGCCTAGAATAAACTAAACTTAGAAACAAACGAAGATCAATGTGTCATTCACATTACCCCTAATCACTAATTTTTGGAACATGGACTTAAATTTAAAAGTTATGACAACTACCCAATCTAAACTGAAAGTGAAAACCATCATGCCATGTATGATAACCCCCTGCATTTGAGAAAACATGTGCTAAAACTACTGAATCTAAAGGATTTGAAAGTGCAAAAACTATCCTTGAACTAATTTTTTTTCCTATTTATAGAAACCTTGAGTGTTTTCCTTCCTAGACAAGAGTTCCAAACGATGGACACCCCTATTTTTATCACTACTATCCCATTTCTGGTGCTACAATCCATTTCTAGCACTATTATCCATTTTTGGCACTAGTATCCATTTTTGGCACTACTATTCAGTGTGAAAACTAACTATTGATATAAGACTATTCCTAATTTTTTACATTGATTTGACTAGTTTGACCTCTAGGTTCTATGTTGACTATTTTGAATTCCATGATTTAGATTGCTAAGAGGTTTCATCTCTATGACAAAGCCCATGTTGGATCCCCCCTCTTTTGAGGGTAGGAATGATCAACCTATAATGATTGCCCTCAGAAGAAAAGAGTCTTGAAAGTGTGTTAATTCTAAAAATATATATGATATAGCATTTGATGCTTGACAATATATTTCAAGATATAGCAATGTTTATACCGAGAGATTGTTAGATCAATAGGGGTATGCTTAGATAGATATAACAATGTGAAAGCATGTACATGATACTAAATTAGATTAGTAATGTTAGATATTAGATGTTAGTTGTGAGTTGTGAATTGTTAGTTGTTAGTTGAAGGGATGGATCATGATGACCATCATGTTATCCAAGAAAACAAAGAAAATACATGATATGGATCATGGTATTGCACACATTTGACAAGAAATAATAAAAAAGTAATAAGCAATAAGAAAGAAACATACTAGATGGGCCAAGGGGCTATGTAAAAAAGGGACATGGGAACATGTCACTTAAATTGAAATTAAGCATGGAAGGCATGTTCAAATGTCTCATACATATACAAGGGAAATAAGTAAAATTGGCACATAGAGGTGTATAAACAAAGGACATTGACAAATATCCTAAGGCACACACATGAAAAAGAATCAAAGGACATTGGAAAATGTCCTAAGGCACAAACAAGAGACAAGATAGAATGGAAAAATGTAATCATAGAAGCTATGCTAAGCAAGTAGAGAAAGAATTTAATAACTGGAAGGATACAATCACATCTAACTAATCAAAGCAAATGTGAGAGTATGAAAAACGTGTTTAGTACAAGACTAGGTATATTCTAAGAAATACATAAGTGCTAGATTCTAGTGTAATGTCAATATAGTATTATATGTAAGCTATAAAGTAATGTACATCAACATGATAACTCAGAGTGTGTAGTGTAGGATTGACATAACCTGGATGGTGTAGTCATGTAGAAGATGCCCTCAGTGGTTATGTATAATAATATATGTCTCAAATGTAGATGTAATAATTCCCCCTCTATGGGTAGAATGAATCAATAAAGTAGTTAGATGTCATTGCACACACTCAAAGAAGATCAAGTGAAGCATGGTGATGTAAAAAAATTGGCATACAATAGCATGAAATAATAAATATAAGTCATAGCATGATAGTATATACACTAATAATAACAATAACAATAATAATAACTAACTTCTTATCTATAGAAGTAATCATGTGGATTGCATGTGTCAAGTGAGATACCTATAGCTAAGAGCGTAGAGTATACCCTGAGAGTGTAGTGTGAAATGCTAAAATTGATGTAGGATGTGGGAGGAGATATCTAGAGTTATCTTGGTACTCTTTGAGGCTGACTAGTGTAAAGCTTAGTCCATAGAAATAGTCATCTATGAGTGTGGGTTTTGTATCATTATTTGAAGAAGCCTATCAATCTATATCAACATCATGTACATATGGTAACTTTGAATTTACCATAAGGGGTAACTATGCTATAGGAGTTTCATTAGCTATAGTAGTAGAAGAAATAACTACTACTAAATATCTATAATTGGTGGAGTAACTATGGAATCAACTAGAGCTATTGGTGCGATTGTTAGTGATGGTAGATGTGTAATAAGTGTTAGAACTATAACTGATGAAGTAACTTGAATGGCTAGAGTTATAATAACTAGCAAAATAACTGGTGTTGATGGTGTTACTATGAGTAGAGTAGTGTAGGAAGTGTTAGTCTCACCAACCTCATATGTATGTATCTGATCAAGAGAAATGATATGAAATGGTGATTTTACTATGAGATATGGTGTCCCATTAGATGAAATAGTCAAAGATGACTCTATAAGTTGACAATATCTGAATGGTTGGTTGTTTATTGGACATGTGTATAGATATCCTTCATGGATAAACTTAATACATCGATGGAGAGTGGAATGGATAACACCCATAGTATGTATCCAAGGTTGTTTGAGTAAAATATTATAGTGAAGTGGCCCTGGTATGACCTAGAACTATGTTAGGAGGGTTTTTTGACTCACCATGATATCCAAAGTAATAGTACCCAAAGTCTATTATGGTATATCATCAAACCCATAGATGCTATTATATGTTTTTTGTAGTGATGCCAAATCTATACCCATGGCTTGTAAGAACGTGATATTACATGAATTTATTTTGAAACCACTATCAAAGAGAAATCTCTTGACTACATTGGTTTTGACTTGTTCTTATATAAATAGTTGAAAATTTTGATCAATAACTATCTAAGAGGGCATGTCCTCACTATCAAAATAAATTGCATATTCTATAGTTTTTAAAGTATTAACCACTGATACAAAATAGGAAGGTTTTGAATCAAAAGGCATAGAAGTCTAAGTGAGTGCTTGATAAATAATGTCCTTGAATATATATTTTTTTGAAGCAATTATAATATGGAAATTTTAGCTAGAGTGTTTCTTAACTGATCAACAATGCCATATGCCTTATGTGAATCTACCTATACTAGTTGGTTGAGCCTAGGATGGGTTGGAATAGTATGGTGATGGGGCTCCTAGGTAGGTGGAGAAGGCATAGCTGCACATCAAGTAATATCTCTAACCACATTATCTACTATCTGTACAAGCATTATAGTTATTTTAGGAAGAGAGATAAGATAATCTATGGATCAAGGAGGTGGAAGAACAAAAGGTGTCAATTGGGCTCTCTAGTGATCGGTAGTGACTTGGGGAAGAGTAAAATGGACCATACAAATGACTCAATATAGGGAAAAGGTTCCTAGGGAGGTGATGCAAGAAATGAATTAATATTTATAAGAACAAATTATTTAAGCCTGATTCCATGTGGATCTCACTGTGTGTCTAATTCAATCTTTCAAACCCTTAGGAGGTCTTGGTACTTAGACTTGTATAACAAACTTAGGAAAGAGAGAAGGGGTTAATGTTTAAAGAATATGTTGGACACAGTTCACACCCCAAGAGTGGGAATATTCCCTACATACCAATACTTGGAAGATAGATCATGCTAATGTAGTTCTCCCATTTAAAGTGCTTAGTGTAATTGTGTGATGTATATAACTAGATGCAAAACTAGAATGTACTTTGGATGACTAGGGACATGTATAAATGATTAAATAGGATTGAATTGGTCTTAGAAGGCTATATGAAAAGAATATGTAATATTTATTGAGTGTACTTTCCTACATTCTTTTTCTTTTCTTGTGAATCAATGTCAACCCTTCTAATTGGACATTGAATGGACTTTCATAAGGAAACTAATGATCATGGGTTAGATGAGCTTGTATTAGGATGATAGGGGAAAATATAAGGAATTAGGATAATATGATCATTTGATGCTAAAGTTAACTTGGACAAAAACACCAAAAATAGGACACCCCTAAATTCTGGTGCTCCTATCCAAATTGGGTGCTATTTTCCAAGGAGGTGAGCTCTAAGGGGATGGATCTAGTTCTAAGAGTGTTACTTGGGTCTCCAAAAACTAAGTCCAAGAAGTTATGGGTGATTGGGAATCAATGAAATTATAGCCAAGAATGGTTGCATGAGTAATAAAGATGACCTATAGGTTAGGTGCTATAAGCCATGCCTAAGTCATCCAATTTCACATTTTAAATGATTACACCTAACAAGCCTAATACCATACATAGACCATAAATTCCTGTCATGAAAAATATTAACTTATTGAGAGTGAATTGATGATTAAAATATTGTGATAGGCTCATTGATAGATTACATACATTTCAATATTATCCATGGATAGGGGAAAGCAATAAAAGTATCGCTAATCTCTCAAGACCCTCTTAACCTCCACCAATAGGTGACTATAATTCAAAATAGAATTTCTCTTAATTTATGAATCCATAATATTTAACATGGATTTAAGTGACCTAAATAGATGATAAGTAGGTCTCCATACTTCATTATTGAGAAATTAGTTGTTATATTGAGTCTCTGACTTGTATGAATAAAGGCTAAGAGCCTAGACCCCTCTCAAAAGGGTTGTTTACAACCAGAGGAGTACCTTCTCACACTCAAAACTTTCATGAGGTTTTTCATGTGACCCAATTGTGTTTAGAGGTTATGGATATTTCATTATGGTATTATGAAAGAGAAACATGATCTATTTTTTATGAACAATCCTTGAGAACAAAACATGCCTAAAACCCTTAGAAAACCTTGATAGTGACCAGTCAAGAAAAATGGAATTATAAATCACATTTAATGACCTATTTTAGTATTTAAAAATATTTTATGTTTTTTATGACACAATTTATATTATACACGTGTACTTTTTCCATATTTTTAATTGTATAAAATGCATTAAATGCACTATTTTGCATGATTTTTGGTTTTTTATAGGGGTTTTCAGAAAAGGGAAACTTGAAAACCATTTGAGGAGTAAATTTTGGATGAATTTAATCCTTTAATGATAAAAAATATTCATAATATATTCTTTAAGTGGCCAAACAAAGATCATTTTCTAAGCCAGTCTCAAACAGGCCTAAAATGAGACTAGGTGGCAAGGTCATTTCATGGATCTCACACTTCCACAGGGTCTAAGGTCCCCAAATTTGACATGTATATTTTTTATAGCCTAATTAAATTGAATAAGATTATTTTTAATGATTTCATAGATGTGGAAGAGGTATGGAGTATAAAAATAGGGTTTTAGGAAAGGAGGCCTAATTAAGGAAAGAGAAAGGCAAAAAATGGAGTTCCACTCAGAATCTAAACATGAAATATGACATGAAGTTATAAGGCCATACTGGGTCCTCAAATATTCACTTTTTTTATTTTTAAACTCCATACATTCTTCTAAAAATAGAGGTTTATATTTTTTTAGGGCTACAAGGAAAATAAGCCTAGTGAGAGGTTGAAGAGCAAAATGGAGTCTTGAGAGTTGTTCCAAGAACCAAAATGGATTTTTTCATGGTATAATAAGATATTTTAAGTCCATATATGTAGATAGAGTGACTTAGATAAGACTAACTTATGTTTTGATCCACTTGGACTAAGCTAGGCATGGGAAATGAGGAGTTTCAAGACACCTAGGCAAGTGAATCATGACATGTAAAATCAGAGGAGTTTCTTAATGTATCTTATGTGTTCAATAAGTTATCTAAGATCATTTAATGGTGAATTTATAATTAAATATTCCATTTTTCACTTCTCATATGTAAATAAGGGCATTTTTCAAAAAGATAATCAATGTGTCAAGCTAAGTTTTAACTCCTATGTGACTTGGAGGGTTAAAGAGTCTTTAGGAGTGAGATACATGGATTTAAAAGTCTATTTAGGAATTTTATATAACTCATTTTTTATTGTAATTATTGTCAATCAAGATTGTGACCTTGTGAGAAAGTGTACAATTACTCATTCTTGTTAGAACATGGAATCTCTCCAAAGTGTGGGTGACTTCAGAAGGGAGAGAATATATAGAGAGGGTTTGTTCCCTTGGTTCTCTCACTAAAACTTAATTTGAAACTTCTAGTTATTGATTCTGACAAGGAAAAGGGTGTAAAAGACAATGAAAATGGATGAAACTAAATGAAATTTAATGAAACCTAAAATTAAAGGTGATGCACCAATTATTATTTTGAACTCCTATGATTGAATGACAATTATATGAAAGGATTAAATATTACACACACATTCACTTCACCTAAGTAAGATTTATACATTAATATTTCACAATAAGGACCTTAGAAACTCAACCTATGCAAAGAAGGGATGAGCTCACACATAATATATGAAATTAAGATTTATTTGGAAACTTAGAATGACCTGTATAACATCAAAAATCTCTCATGAAGGTATAAAATTAGAATATAAACAAGGAAAACAAGTATTTCACTAAGCTATATCAATGGAAAACACATACACTTCACTAGAAAAGACTTGAAAATGGAGGAATTCTGCTTCTTATTACTCTCAAAAGGTGAATAAAAATATTGGTAGCCTTTATGAATAATCCAAATAGTAAAGATTCATCTTACATTTTGGAAAAAATAATATATGTAACAAACAAATGCATGGATACAAAGCATCCCCAAAGTAGGGGACCTCAAACTTAGTCAAATGACTCCACTAAAAGTGCTATGTAGAATTTTTAGATTCTAAAATATTGGTCCTTCATAAAGTGGCATGGAAAATAAATTTTCCAATGTTTATGATTTTTATGAGACTCTTCATTATGTTTGGCCAATCTTATATCACTTGGAGAGTGCCTCTATTCTTGTACCAACCCCTAGATTTTGGCTTTCTGGTCTCCCTTGATGAATGGGTCTCCTCCATGGATGTAGGTCTTCAATTCCTTTAAATTAATTGATTTTAACCCTTATTTAGGCTCATGAATGATTCTAAAAAACCTATAAAGAGTTGGTTATGAGACTCCTTTAACAAATTGACTTTGTCTTGCACATGGGCTTTGGAAGAGAAAGAGTCCTATTTGAACTTATTGGAGACCTTTTCCAAAGCCTCATTTCATTATAACTCTTCCTTGAGTTATTCCTACCTTGAATATGGCATGCCATATCTTTTCTCAACTTTTTAAGTCTTTGTAATAGGCTATATGCTCCTATTTAGCCTTCAAAACCCTCAAAGGCTCATTTTGCACTATGGCATAGAGGGAAAAGGAGGAGTTTTCTTTAAAGTTGCATAAAATCTACACTTTTACACCATGGATGGATTCTTGATAGCACACCAGACCTAGTTCAAGATGATTTAAATCACCAACTACTCCAAAATTTTTGATTTGACACTTAAATCATCCATTTTCCATGTATTCCTTATAGCCCTATTTTCCTAAAAAGCTCCTTGTCTGGGAGAACTTGGAAGTGATGATGTAAAACCAATACTTGTTATAAGTACCCATTATCCTCTCACAACTCCATAAAAAAATTCATGACCAAAATCCAAGATTTGATATGCTTTCTATCCCATTTAGCTTTCTAAATTAGGCCCAATTAGCCCTTTAAGCCCTAAAAGAGATATTTTACTATTGGGAGCTCATATAGGTGTGAAACCTCAAAAAAAATGTTTGATTAACTTTTTTCATGCCCCCACCATGCTCCATGTCAATATTTTTGGTCTGAAAACACTTGAAAGTACCAAAACCACTGATATGACCCTATAATGACCCAATGAAGCCTCTATGATGCTTTTTCTCATAAAAATCCTTTGAAAACCAAAGTTAGTGCCTCAAAAAGCCTGCTTTTGCACTAAAAATGCTATTTTCACCAAGGATCTCTAAATGAAATGATGAAAAAAAATTTCCAAATTATCTCACATGTCTAATGAGGTGAATAAATATGGAATCAATATTTTTTATGGTCAGATACTATCAAAACCTTCTCTAAATGGCATAAAATGGTCAGATTTTTCATAGAAATGAGTCATAGAATTATTACAAAAAGTTATTAACCTAATTATTCATTTTTTAGGGATTTAATTAACTTAACACATTCTATGAAACTCATCAAGACACTCTAGACTCTTCTTACATCTAAAAATGGTTCAAAAAGGCCAAAAATGACTAGATAAGTACATGACAAATGAAGGGAAAGACCTTAAATCACCTAAATAAAATTAGAACCTATTAACCATGTATTTTTCAATTATTTTTTAGGACCAAATATTGAATCACAAGGAGACCTAACATGGTATGAAAAGTGTTGAATGGTAGGGGTGATATTTTGACCTATGAGATCAAAATTATTAACATTTTGGTGACTCAATTGGGAAGCATGCATGTTATGATTGAGAATCAGAACATATACATGACATTTGGATTCATAAAATAATGAAAAATCTGATTCATGACTAAAATTACAAATTTTGATTTGAAATAAGACAACTCCTTCCTCTAAAACAAAAAGGGAAACACACAAAATATGAAAACTAACTAAACAAAACAAATGTGCAAACAAAACACTTATTTGGGATAAAACATAAATAAAATAATGTGTTTGAACAACACTTGGAGGAATAAAACCTAACTAATTATGTACAAAGAACTTATCTCTTTAATATCAATGTTTCAGATGTATCCCATTGACTAGGGTTGGAAGTTCCTCACCATCCATCTTTGCAAATTAGAAGGCATTGTGGGATTTACAGGTGGAGATTATGTATGGGCCACCATAAAGGGAATCAAACTTTATGTGCCTTCCTAGTTTATCTCTATCCTCATCCAACTTGAGGACCAAATCTCCTTCTTTGAAACTTTGTGAAGAAGCTCCTTTGTCAAAAGCTCTCTTCACTTGTGCTTGATGAATTTCCATGGCTAGCATGGACTAATTTATTATCTCTTCCAACTCCATAAGCTCAACATACCTGATCTCCATAGGCTCATTATCCAAAAACTTAAGTTGATGCAATATTTATAAAGCAAGAAACTTAAAATAAATGGGTAACCTTGCTTTCTTACCATATACCAACTTGTATGGAGAGCTAGCTATTGATTTTTTGTAGGTGATCTTATCATCCCACAAACTTGACTTCAACTTGAGATGCCATGACCTCTGATTGTCTTCAATATTCTTTTGTATGATCTTCAATAGGTTCTTATTCGTGGAATCAACAATTCCATTGCCTTGTGGATAATATTTTAAATAAGTGCTAAGATAATTTCCATGTTGGACAGCCCATTGGCTGATCCTGCTTCCCATAAAATCCATTACAATATCAAAAATAATAGTTGAAATAAATCCAAATCTAGTAAGCAAACCTTCATATAAACTTAGAACATTGGTTTCATTTGCTTTTTTCAATGCCACTATTTCTATCCAACATGTGAATTAATCTGTAGCAGTTAAAATCCATTTATGTCCTAAACTTGAAGGAGGATTTATGAGACCAATAAAGTCCAATCCCCATTAAATAAAAGGTTGATCCACTGTAATTGGTTGGAGAGGTAAGGCTGCAAGTTTCACTTTTCCTACAAACATAGCACACTATTTTCCTAACCCATTCATGGCAATCACCAAAAATACTAGACCAATAGTACCCACCTATCATGATGTTAATGGGTATAGTTCTTGCAAAAAAATGTCCTCCACCATATCCATCATATAAATCTTCAAGCAATTTTTGAGTTTGGCTTGGCTCTATACATCTTAACAACATACCATTGATATCCTTCTTGAGTAAAACACCATCAACAAGCAGAAATGGAATTGATTGCAATCTAAAATATCTTATTTTTGAAACAATTAGATGAGAGGGATAAATACCATCTTGGAGATATCATACCAAGTCATGAAACTAGTTGGAAGGTGAGGTATGACCAGATGTAACCTCTTCATCATTTGACACCAAAATAACCTCATTAGTCTCTTTAAATTCTTGAGATAGATGTTCACAAAGTCCTTTGCTTCTAATAAAATTTTTGACCTTAATTTAGACATCATACTCCATTACTTTGGTTATCTAACTAGATCTTTTCTCATTTTTTTTTGGTTCAAAAGGATCTCCTTGATGCTTGGATGGGAAACCATTAGGTGTATCTTATTGTTAGACAAAAAGTATCTAAACTTCTTAACAGACCTTATAACTAAAATTACATGTTTTTTAACAAAATAATACCTTGTTTCATAATCTTCCAATCCTTGGATAAAGAAGGCTATTAGTTTTTCCAAAGCCTCATAATTCTACTGCATAAGAATGCTTGAAATGGTGTCTGAGTTAGCACATGTCTACAAAATGAAATCCTTTATGAAATCTAGATTTATAAGTGTAGGAGCACTAGTTATGGCCATCTTAATCTCATCAAAACTCTTTACTCCTTTAGACCAGATGAAACTCTGATTCTTCTTTAGCATGGTTGTAAGTGGCTTGGCTAAAATAGCAAAATATAAAATATATCTCTTTATGAAATTGATTTTACCTAAGAAGCTTTGCAAATCCTTTTTGTGCTTAGGAAAGGAGAGTGAAATAATTGAGTCTATCCTTTCAAAATTTATGCCTAAACCATGATTTAAAACCACATGTTTAAGGATTTTACCTTCATAAACTGATAAGACACATTTTTTGGGATTTAGAGATTCCTAAATTGCCTACACCTTTCAAACACTCACTTGAGATGAACCATGTGCTCACTTGAAATATTTGAAAACACTATTATATCATCCAAATAAACAAGTACAAACATGTTAAAAAGGCCTTAGAATGCCAAATCTATGGCTCTCTGAAAGGTTTCTCCAGCATTGGATAAAATGAAGGACATCTTCCTATATGAAAATTTCCCCCACTTGGTTGTGAACGATGTCTTAAATTGGTCCTCTTCCTTGAATAAAATCTGATTTTAGCCACTATATCCATCCAATAAGGGAAACCCCTCTGAACTTACAACCATCTATAAAATTTTTTCCATTGATGGTAATGGATAGTGATATTTAAGTGAAGTTTTATTCAAATCATGGAAGTCAACACATAGTCTAATATCTTCATTCTTCTTCCATACTTGAACAAGATTTGCCTCCCAAGTTGAGTGCTTGATTGGAAATATAGTAGTTGACTCTATGAGCTTGTGAAGCTCAGCTCTCATCAAAGGCTCAAGATTAGGATTAATGGGCCTTTTTCTTTGTCTCACCGGTTTAGTTTTAGCCTCTAACTCAATGGTCTATTGAGCTAGACATGGGTAAAATCCCTTGAGATCACTATATTTCAATGCAAATACATCAGCAAAGCTTATGAAAAACTCAATGAAATCTTCTTTTTGTGAAGGAGTGCATACCTTACCTAACTTCAAATTCTTACCAGCTATAATCTCTACATTGGCATAATGTTCTTATTTTGTTGAAAAAGATGAATTCTCCTTCATTAACTCATCATCACCACTAAAAATTTTCTCAAGTGTGATCAATCCCTAGGAAAATTATTTGTTTTTAGTTGCACAATCTGATCACCATATTACTACAAGTATTTTGATTGGTATCTTGAGGAAAACTCAACCTCTTTTTGTAAGAATCTCATAATTTGATTGTCATCTTCAAAAAAATTATAATTCTCATGATTATCCAAAATAGAAGGCCTTACAATCATCTTTTATGTGTGACTGATTTTTTTCACTTTTCATATCATCTAGGATACTAAATTGTGCCCCAATGGTAGCCAACCTATATGCATGTTTACCCTCACCTCTTGGTATTGCCTGAATGTTAAAATCTTGAAAATATTCAAGTAAGTCCCATATTATATTCTTATAATATCTAATCAACAAATTTTTGCATATATTTAAACCTATTACTTGGTGAACTATGAATTCACTATCACCAAAAACTTGCAAGGTGCTGAATTTCATCTTCCTAACCCACTACAAACTATGAACTAGTGCCTCATACTCTACAACATTATTTGAAAAACCAAAATGAAACTTAATAGAAGAGAAATAAATTTGATTTATTGGAAAAACCAACATTACTCCATTCCCAATACCATTTTTATTCCTTGATCCATTGAAGTACAATTGCCACAAACCTTCACTAGATTCATCATCCTTAACCATAGCTAGAATCACGTCATTCTCATGACGGAAATACACACCAAGTCCTTATTATTCAAATATATTATAAATATAATTATAATTAAAGTTAGAGGCTTACTCATCAAGAAACAAATTTGGAACTCCATCCAAAGGTGATTCATTTTTTACTCCACTAGTTTCTAGCACCTCATCCAAGATGATACAGTTAGTGTTCACAACACTTGACATATATTGATCCAAATGGAAATGTATAATAGATTCATAATTTATTATTACCTTGGTAATATAACTAGTCTTGAACATAAAATAAGTCCAATCATATGAAAAATATCCCCAAATATTTTAGGTGAAGTCCCTTGAAAGGCACATAACAAAGTAAGGAGGCTGTAGACACCGAAATCGTGTCTACCCTTTGGTCATCCTCCCCCCTTGGTCCCATTGGTCCATTTCCTAACACTTGTCCTAAGCCCCCTCAATTTTAAATCAAAATAAATCAAAGATTTTAATTTGGTGGCCCCCTTGCCACCTCACCCATGCCACCTCGGATTCCTTCCCTTAGATCCCTTCACCCCATGCCATGCCTTAATGACCCAAATCCCATCTTAACCCTTCCTCTCGCATCCATTTAAGCCCCTCACGACCATTTTTTAATGACTATTTGACCTTGGTAGTGTGTAAGAATGGACAGAGGCTAATTTTAGCCTCTGTCCCAATTTTTTTGCCGTCAACGTCGATCATTATTCGGCCAACGTCGGTGGTTCTGCCGGCATCGGTTATCCTTAAAACTGCATTTCTACAACTGTTCTTCCCCCCGCAAATGTGAAATCTTTTGCACTTGGCATTCTATCTCTCTCTCTCTACCTCTCGCACAACAAACTTTACCAGCTACAGGTACTCTACAGGAACAGCTCCAGATTGTGAGATAAAGGCATTTGCAGGTCCGTCAACATCTTCAGCAACAGGTCTCCTTCAGCAAGCAGGAGGTAAGTCTTCCTTTGTTTTTCATTTCAGTGTCATTTCTTAATACTCTAGCATTCTGTCCACTATCGATTTCTAACCATTTTTCCCACAACCTTCCCTGTCCTTCTCAGAGAGGCTGAAAGGCCTTCTCTTATCCCTGTCTCCCCATCTCCCCCTTTTTGCCTCTGTTACTCAGCTAGTCCCTTTCTAGACCATACTCTCAGTCCAATCAGCCCTACACAGATTTCTAGATAGTCCCTCTAACCTCCAAACAAGCTCTCTGACCCTCAAATAGAATCTTAGACCATTTTACAGATTAAAAACTAGACCTGAAACTCATCCCTGGCCATTACCCCGATCGACCTCAACCATTGCCCCTACCGACGTCGGCATCCTAATTGACGTCGGCGACCTTCCTCGACCGACGCCGGCAGAACCACCAATGTCAGCGACTATGCAAGGCAGATTGTTGCATAACAGGTATGCATTTGCTTTCATTTCTTTCATTCTGTGTTTATCATTTTTTATTTTTGTCAATATTCCATTTTTTATCAGTGGACTATCATCCCCTAAGAAGTCTTTGCACTTTTAGGACCAAGGCTTTGCTTGGCAGTCCACTTTCTAGCCTTCTAACAATTTTTGTGTTTTAGTCTCTTTCTCTTTCAGGTGTCATCCTCCACAACCAAAGAGGAGTCCCTGTTATCATCTAAATTTGGTGTGGAAGTCCACATCCGGGTACGTACAAACCCTCATCCATTCTTCTTAGTTTCTCATTTTCCTTTCTGAATGTGAAAAGTGAAATCTTGTTTGGAAACATTCTGGCACACCCAATGGGACCCTAGGGTCTTCCTTGGGTTCTTTTCTTTATTTTCATATAGGGTGCATTAGGTTTCTCCTTTTCACCTCTTTCTTCTATCTCTTCCAAAAGACATCATAAGCAGGATTAAAAATGACTCTTCTTTCTTTTCTTGCATCTTAGACTAGTCAAGTCATACTCTTTAACCCTTTCTCAACTTGTTTTCATCCGAACTCACATTTCATTTTGGGCTTAAAACACATTGCATTTCATTTCTTCTTGACTGCATACTTAGTCCACATCTAGTAATTAAAAACCGCATCATGAATTAATCGTAGATCACTTATGTTACACAACCAAATCACTTGCACAAATCAAACATCAAAACTTACCTGAGACAAGGCCCGACTGGGATTTCATCACCCAGTGGATACCTTACCTGTCTCGGCAATCCCACTTGGATTTCATCACCAAGGGGAAAGCCCACTCTATTCTCTGGCAGAGGATAATCTCTAGGGAAAGTATATTTTAGTTAAGCGAGACCAGCTTATCACTGGACTCGTGAAGTGAGGGGAGCTTGCTCCTTATCACCAGGCCATGTACAGAACCTAACATAGACTCTTGAGCACCTAAACAAACCTGAAACCATCCATAGACTACCTCTTCTAGGACCCGTCTCAGAAGCCAACCTCCCAAACACATTCTAAGGCATAAGCCAACATGATCCTAATAATTTATTCCTAGGGATTTAATGCTTAGGATCTGCTTGTGTTCTTCATATTTTCTGTTCTTATCTACTTGTTTGAGCTAGTGAGGACGTTTTCTTCTTTCCAAAAAAAAATTGTCAAATCTTCTAAGTTTCTGGAAAACACAGTAACCGACATCGGTTTTTACACTGACATCGGTAACTTTATTCACCGGCATCAGTCATCTGACCGACATCAGCATCCTATTTCATTGACATCAATTTTTAAACCGACGTTGATCTTTGTCCAAATTTTTTTTTCCAAAACAACAGCCTTAAAACCCAGCCCTTTTTCTGCCAAAACCCCATTCTGGTTTTCTGAGACTGAAAAACATAGTTTCTGGAACCTGAACCTATTTGCCTTGAATGGTTTTGACATGCAGTCAAACCAAGGCTCTTCTTGACCACGCGAGACATCAATCGCTTCCGCCTTCCCCATCCATAACCATTCCTATAATGGAGTTCCACTCAGAGACTGAAATAACTCCTACTCGACCAACCCCAACTCAGTCTCCCATTGTCCCTAAAGGGGACCAAGACTTCGAAAGATTCTTAGACCTCAATGGCAGAACCCTTCAACATTATCTCGCATGAAGCCGAACGTGAGACTCCTTAGGCAACCCAATTTATGGGATGCTGACTTCCTTAGTCGAGACAATGATCACATCAACAGCGTCCACAATTTAACCTATAGACAATCAAGCCAACACCTCAACTAATAACCCGACCATATCCTATCTTCAAAATTTAGCCTCTCCTTCTAGACCTACCTCCATGGGGGTTTTGGCACCCCCTCAACCTCAAACTACTCAACCAAATTCTACACCTTTCCAAAACCTAGTGGTCTCTATCCCCCTACTCTTGCACCTATCAACACAAGAGTAACTGCCTACCCTTCAACAAGTGTGGCCACCCCTCAACCACATTTGACAGCCCCCATCCAATTTGTGCCCACCAACCCCATAACACAAGTTCCCTTGGCTTCAACATCCACCACGATGACTAGCTACCCATATGTTGTGCCTACACAAGCACAACCAACCACGTCATATGCCCCTCTCAATACCTTCGAAGCTCCTTATAACCTAGGAGGTGCTCCACCTGCCAATTCGTTAGCTAACATAATCAAAATGCTGATGGACAAAATGTCTAGTCTCGAGACCTCTATTTCTAGTTCACGCAATGCCCTCTCATATGAGTAAATTTGCAATGAACCCATCCATCCCTCCGTCCTGATCAGGCTGTATCCCAGTCAGTGGGAGCTTCCTAAATTTTCTCATTTCCAAAGTAAGGAAGACCCACAATAGCACCTACGGGCATTCAGACATGCCTGTTATCTCATAGCCCATGATGATGCGTTACTTCTATGCATATTTCCCATGTCACTTGCTAGTGCTACTCTTGATTAATACAGCTCTCTTGCTAGCCATTCTCTTTTCACATTCACCCAGTTAGCCCAACTCTTCCTCGACCACTTCTCTATCAATATCACCAAAAAGGTCTCAATCATAGATCTGTATTCTATCTGGTAGTTTGAGGATGAATCCATAGCCAATTTTGTTGCTCGCTGGAGAGGCCTCATCAATCAGCTCTCCTTTTCTCTGCCCCAACCCGAGCTTATCAAACTTTTCTCTCAGGCCTGTGCCAAGCATATTTCCTCTACCTTGCAGGTTTAGACCTTTTACACCTTTGACGAAGCCTTCACGATGGCCCAGAAGCTTGAATTATGTGCCATTGAGGAGAACAAAGTCAAGTTGCAGAGTAAGAACCCCAACACCAAGACCAATGACTCCTCTAAGCCTTCTTCATCTAATCCCAAATCTAAGGCATCAGCAAATGCTGTAGTCATTAGACCTTCGTCTTCACCTTCAACCAACCAGCCTGAGCCATCCACATCCCAAAGCATCACCCACCAATTCTAGCAAAGGTACGTACAATGATAGTATACTCTGCTCAGAGATTCATATGCATCTGTGCTGGACAAACTTGTCAAATAGGGGGTTCTCAATCTCCCCCAAATCTGATCACCTCCACAATTTGATCCCTCACGTGCCATCCCTACGTGGTATAGGGAAAACAATTTTTGCAACTACCACCATGTTAAAGGCCATGACACGGGAAACTGCAAGACTCTTAAAAACATCATCCAAGACATGCTTGAAAAAGGTGACCTCATCCTTGACAATCCAAATGCACCACCCAATCAAGGCATAGACATCTTCAAGCAACCATTTCCCAATCATCCTCCTACCCAAAACAATGTCCAGACCATGACTGATGACACTCAAGAACATAACATACGCACAATCAATACGGTCTCGCCCTTCATCTCTGACCAACGTCTCTCATAGACTCAGGAGGTTAGTCAACCCATCAGTCCCTCACATGAGGATGAACCTTCTTCTCCTCTTAGTTCTCCATCGACTTCCCTTATACTGGAGGACACCTCGACCATACCGGCACCACCAGTCTCACCATCCTCCTTCTTGCTACCTATGGAGGACCCTACTCTTCCTACTTCTCAACTGCAAGTGGAGGGTGCAATCATCCCTGCCCTTTACCCTCTTGAGGAGCCTCATTCTCCGGTTTCTTCTCCACCCAAGGAAGAACTTGTCTCTCCTCCTTCTCTGACCAAAGACGAACCTGTCGTGACCTCATCATGCCTTGAGTCTGAAATTGCTACACCAATCTCATTTTCAGCCCCGCAACCATCCACATCTTCTCAAGGACCCAAACCTCATCCAATATCTTCTCAGCCATTTTCCTGATTAGTGGAGAAACTTAGACTTCTCCCTTCAAGGAAAGTGGAACATCAGGTACTGTGGGAGTGACTTAAAGCTCTTCAGTATGCCCGTGTCATCTCATCTCATGTCGCCAACCCTCCCATGGCAAAATCTCCCAAGACTTCCAACCAAGACCAGACCTCCACTTCTAGACCTTCCAAACCTCAACCAACCACACTAGGACTGAAACCCTCATCTACCCCATCAAAATTGATCAAGTCACTCAGTGTTTGCCCTGTTCCTAACCTCACTCATCCACAAGTGAAGGTGGACTTAGACCAGTCCTCGACCAATAGTAGTCTTCAACCCAAATCAAAGAAGACTGCTAAACCATAGCAGTGAACTCCTCCTCCTCCGTCACCATTGCCCTTCATTTTGGGCCCTCATCCTTCGATCATAATTAGAGTCCTCCCCACTCCAACCTCTAATCAAAACAAGTTGCCTCCTCTACTTCCTTTGCCTACCACAAGCCTACCCTCTCCAAAAAAGTTGGCACCTCTCACGAAGAAAGTGCCGTCTCTCCATGTGGCCACACCATCAACCCACAAGGTGGTATGGAAGCCTCCTTCAACCCCGCCCAAGTAAAAGTCACCAGCATCTCACACATCAACGAGCACAGACCCTTTAGTGGGCTCATACTCTTTGATATTACACTAACTTTTGTAGACCTCTAGCATAACCCTTCTGCCTATCAAGCCATTCCAACCCCTCGGGTTAAAGCCCTCCTAGTTTGACAATACTAAGATTTGCCTATATCACCATACACCAGGACATGACACTGAGAATTGTTGTGCCCTCAAGTTCGTTATTCACCGCTACATGGAGAAAGACACTCTCCTTCTTGAGGACACTATCGATCGACCCCCGACACCTCCCATATCCCTCTAACCTCTTCAACCACATCAACATCTCATCAGCAGACTGTGACCCCTCCTTCTCCTTCACCTCCTCTCTTTGAAATCAATGCCATCCACATAACCACTAGGTCACATAAGGACAAGGCAAAAGAGAAAGCTGCCATTCTGTGGACCTATCCTTTCATCAAGCTGCCTCAACCACAGAAACCTAAAATTTCTATCCTTAGCGCATCTCAACCCTCTTCTTCTTCTTCTTCAAGGTCAATCCATGACTCCATGTTAAAACAGCTTCACCAGATGCCCGTGAAGATGACCCTATATGACCTTATCCAAAGTTCACCCTAGCATCATCAAGTTATGATCTGAGCCTTACAGGTAGTGGAGGTCCAACCCGAGGACCCCCAACCACTCGCTTCCCTGGTCCACTCATTATCCCCTATTGCCTCTATCACTTTCAGTGATTCTGAAATTCCTACATCTACCTCAGAAGATCAAGACACTGCTCTCTTCATCACTGCCTATGTTGATCGAACTCGCATCAAGCGAGTCATGATTAATGGAGGTGCCAGCATTAACATCATCTCCACTCATGCCTTTGATCAGTTGGCCCTCCCCAAGAATTGTGTATCCAAAACCAACGCAATCTTGCGATCCTTCAATGACACCACTGCCACAACCATTGGCACCGTCATCCTTCATATTCGCATTGGCCTGTGCACTGTCCTGAAGCTCTTCTATATCATCAAAGGAGAGTTTCAATATAACATGTGGCTAGGTCGACCCTGGATCCACACCATGGCTTGTGTTCCCTCTACCCTGCACCGTTGTGTAAAATTTGAACACGACGGACAAGTCCACACCATTCCTACCGACCCATCACCCTTAAAAACTTGTAACCCGACCTATCAACCAAATGACATTCTCATTCCTATCTAGCCATTAGCCTCGGTGCTGCCTCTATCCACAAAAGCTTCAACCAGTTCACAACCGGTGGTCACCCTCACACCACCTCTTCAAGTGACAACCAAAGACCCCATGGAAGACATCTTCCAATGAATTTCACTTGGGGAATATCGCTTGCTTGCCTTAGACATGTTCCAAACTCCACAAGAGTATGGACAACTTCACCACAGCCCCAGTTACGACCATCAGATCAAGATGGTCGTGCCTTATGGTCCTCCTCATATTTGAACCAATCTCATCTATGGGGGGCTCAATCAAGCTCCTACTAATAGGAACCCTCTCTCTTCACCTCAACCATTCACATCAGACTTTTCATTTCTTGGCAACCCCGCCTTCACTCACACCTACCTCTATAGGTGCACTTGGAAGGGTTTTGGCTTTGGGCGCTATGAGCAAGGCTCCCATCAGCCCATCGAACCTCTCAATGATGACAATGCCAAGAAATGGTATGGCTTGGGTTTCCAAGACCCTACTCAGGCTTTTGTAGACCTTTTTCCTGAACCCACCATTAACCAATCTCCTCCAAGCTCGCCCATTCTTCCCCCTTCACCTACAGAGTCGGTGGTTTCCATCCCTCCTAGTTTTTTTTTGCATAAACACCATCCACCTAGAACCCCTAACCTATCAGCTAAATGGGGTGTCTAGGTCTCTCCCTCTCATTTATCCCTCCATGATAGAGGATGAGTCAGCAACCATCAACACTATCTGCTGTGTAGACGATAATGCCATTCTTTCCTACATGGGTGCTGACGACTCTTTCATCTAGTGCTCCCTCCCTTCTAAAACCCAAGTTATGTTAAATGAATCAACCATTGACATCAACCTCTCTTCTTTTGATGTTCCTCACATCTTAAAGATTGGCCAATCTTTAGACGCTCAAGAGCAGCTAGACTACACCCAGTTCCTCTCAGACCATAGCAAGGCTTTTGCCTAGACCTACAGTGACATGCCTAGCATCGACCCCACCATTGCTACCCATAACATTGTCATCAAACTAGGGGTTAAGCCTGTCAGGTAAAAGCTTCGAAAGATGCATCCTTGTGTTATGCTCCTTGTCAAAGAGGAGCTTTAGCACCTTCTTTCTGTCTCTTTCATCCAGCCCATCGATTATCCGCAGTGGGTCTCTAACATCATCCCTATCACCAAGGTGACTGGGGGATCTGGATCTACACGGACTATCGCAACCTCAACCTAGCCTATCCCAAAGATGACTTTCCTCTTCCCAACATTGACCAACTTGTTGATCTCACAACTGGCCATGAGATGCTATCACTCATGGACAGGTTTTCAAGATACAACCAGATCCTGATCACACCGAAAGATCAGCACAAGACTACCTTCATCACCCCGTGGGGGACTTTCTACTATCGGGTCATGCCTTTTGGCTTGAAGAATGTAGGTGACACATATTAGCATGCCATGACTTACATTTTCCATGATCTCCTCCACAAAATCATGGAGGACTATGTGGATGACCTACTCGGCAAGTCCAAGTTTACTGCGACCATTTGACCATCCTCAAGATCGTCTTCTCTCACCTTCTTCAATACAATGTCTGCCTTAACCCCAAGAAATACATCTTTGGGGTCCTCTCAGGCAAGCTCCTAGGTTTCATCATTTTTTTTTGTAGCATCAAGATAGATCCCACCAAAATCCATGCTATCCTCGAGATGTCACCTCTGACCAATCTCAAGCAGCTTCGCAGTCTACAAGGGAAGCTCTAGTCCATCCACCATTTCATCCCATAGCTTTCTAACCGTTTCCAACCTTTTCATCATCTCCTCAAGAAAGAAGTCTCCTTTAAATGGGATAAGGACTGCCAAGAGGCTTTTGAAGCCCTCAAATGCTATCTGGTCTCTCCACTAGTCCTCATTCCACCTAAAGATGACCAACACTTCTACCTTTACATCTCAACAACCAACCATTCGTTAGGTGCCATGATCGCTCACTGAGACGAGCATCACCGTGAGCAAGCAATTTACTATATCAGCCAAACACTTGTCGACTATGAAACTCGGTATACTCATATCGAGAAACTTTGTTTGGCATTAGTCTTTGCCACTACTAAGCTCCACCATTATCTTCTTAATCACAAAGCCTTTATCATCACTCACACTAACCCTCTTAAATACATGCATTCCAAGCCATACCAAAATCAATGTATGGCTCGGTGGCTCATGCTGCTCACTGAGTTTGACCTCGAATTCATCTAGCAGAAATCTATCAAGGGGAAAACCATCATTGACCAATTGGCAGATGCCCCTCTCCCCAACAATCAACCTTCTTAGTGCGAGTTTTCTGACGAATCTATCATCGCGCTTTCCACCGACGACACCATCTATCAAATGACCATGTTCTTCGATGGCTCTAAATGTTAACTCAGTGGGGGTGCGGGAGTCATTCTCATCCCACTCGAAGGTGAGCCCATGCCTCTATCTTTCAAGCTCGATTTTGATTGTACCAATAATATGGCTGAATATGAGGCCTTAATTTTGGGACTTCAAACTACCCTTTCTCTAAGCATCAAGTCCATGAGCATCTTCGGTGACTCACAACTTGTCGTCAATCAAATCAATGGTTCATACCTCTGTAAAAATGAAATTTTGCAAAGGTACAAAAATCGTGTTAACACCCTTCTATCCTCTTTCGACCATTACCTCTTGTAGACTGTTCCTCAATCCACGAATAAGTTTGCTGACACCATGGCTTCCCTCACCTCACATATCCCATCTTCATCATCTTCATCTAGATTTTTTGTCATGGTGCATCATGTGCTGCTACCTTCATACATTTCTCTTGACATCAACCATGTCAACACCATAGACTCTAATCCATGAGATGATTGGTATAAGCAACTTGTGGACTACTTATCTCATTCTGTCATTCCTCCCAATCTCTAGCAATGCATGGCATGCTTTCATCAAACGCATGGCTCGCTATACAATGCTAGGGGTTCTTCTCTATAAGCGAGGCTTTGATGACCTCCTTCTTCACTATCTAACCTCCACTGAAGCGTTTCATGCCATTAAACAAGTCCATGATAGGATTTGTGGCAGACACTTCAGTGGGAACTCGGTTGCCAAGCACATCCTTCGCCTGGGTTATTATTGGCCCACTCTTCATCAAGACTATAGTGACTATGTTTGGCGTTGCATCAAGTGTCAGTAACATGCTAACTTGCTTCATCTCCCTAGCCATGCCTTACAAGTTGCTCAAGATTTTTGGCCTTTTTCACAGTGGGGCTTAGATCTCATCAGTGAGATTAACCCTCACTCATCTCTTCATCATCAATCCATTATCACCGCCACTGAGTATTTCACTAAATGGGTGGAAGCCATTCCTCTTATCTCCACAAAAGCTGACAAGATTTTTGACTTCATCAGCACCCACATCATCTGTCGTTTCGGCGTTCCTCACAAAATCATCACCGATAACGGTAAGTCATTCAAAAATAAAACTGTCCAAAAACTCTATGACTCATTTGGCATCAAGCTTAGTTTCTCTTCACCTTACTACCCACAAACAAATGGGCAGGCCAAGGCTTCCAACAAAATCCTGACTAAAATTCTCATGAAAGTGGTCAACAACACTGGAAGGGACTGTCACATTCATATTCCCTTCGCTTTGTGGGCCTACCACACTAGCATCTGAACCGCTACAGGTGCTACCCCTTTCTCTTTAGTATATGGAACAGAGGCTGTCCTACCTCTCAAAGTATAGATCCCGTCTCTGTGCATCTCTCTTCATGACATTCTTTCTAATGATGACTTTCGTCAAGATCGCTTAGCTCAACTTGGGTTACTTGATGAACGTCATCTTGCGGCCCTCAACCATCTCCATGTCTATTAAAATCGCATCAAGCGAGCCTATGACAAAAATTTATGAGAACAAGATTTCAACATCAGAGACCTCATCCTCAAAGAAAATTAGCATGTGACCAATATGGAGCAAAGTAAATGAGGCAAGTTTGCCCCAAATTGGATCGGACCTTTCATCATCACACACAAGTGTGGGTCAGGGACTTATTGTCTATCCTCTCTCGACGGCTGGCCAGAACCTGAGCCTCTTAATGCATTGCATCTAGGACCATTCTACTGTTAGTCGAGTACTCATCCTCTTGACATTTAACTTGAGCTCATCCCTTGAGCAATCTCCATCCTCTTAATCCTCATTCCTTTCAACCCCATTCCCCTAAATAAATCCTCTATAACCCTTTTATACAATATGGATGCTTTGTCCTAATAAAAGGGAGCCCTTGAACTTCTATAGTCTTGTCCATGACTCAAAATTCTGTCAAAAATAAATAAATCATGATGTCAAAATATCCAAGGTCACAAACTCTAAAAGATAGATTGCTCCCTCAAAGGACAGCTGTACTATCATTGCTATAGCTAATAGACTGCTCCCTTAAAGGACAGCTATTCAAAAGCCCTTAAATATATAAAGCAAAAATATAGACCACTCCCTTGAAGGATGGCTATGACTAAATATTACTACTCTTAGAAGCTTCCCGCATCGATCAGCTTCACAAATGACCACAAATCAAAATGACATCTCTATGTAGACTTCCTGCATTGATCAGTCTGCGCCAAAAAAAAATAAAAAATAGGTCATGGACTTGGCTTATACTTGTCTCAGGGTCTCCTATAAAAAAGGGCAAGGTTATCTCTGCTCTAAAATGGGTTACCCTATCCTCACCTATCATAACACCTACTCAAGGGACTTCGAGCTCACTTTAATGTCAAAGTGATTCGATTACCACTCTAACACAACCCATGGTCAACGATGTAATGCATGAATGGGGCTCTTGGTTCTAACAACCCCTATCTATGCTATCATTCTGGTCCTTGTCAATGAAAGGGTGAATATGCCTTTCACTTCCTTTACACTTTGGTCACATTCGAACTTCATCATTTGTCGAACCAACTCAACCCAATCTCTTTTCAGACCACTCACATAGCCTATTCACACTAGTTTCTATGGACACCAATACACATGGAGACTATGGACTACACAATTTATGTCCAACATAAACCATTACTTGCTGGCACATAAATAGACTTAATTCATTTTTAGCATACATCCATCATGAATATGGAAAATTGCTAGGGATGAAAGACCCCGAACAATATTACAGAATACACCATTTGGAAAACGTTGTAACATCTT
Organism: Torreya grandis; assembly: GCA_037957365.1. Lineage (NCBI taxonomy): Eukaryota > Viridiplantae > Streptophyta > Pinopsida > Cupressales > Taxaceae > Torreya > Torreya grandis. The sequence goes on from JARHVA010001376.1 coordinate 1,464,335, forward strand.
TTTCCCCTCATCATTTCAACACATGACCAAACCAATCATCGACCATTTTGCCTCTTCATTTGAACTACATTGGTCTGAGGCCCTAAGACCAGGGCTATGTAGGCAGCACTCAGTTAACATGATGTCTTCTGGGGTTAGCTCGACCACATCCATTTGTTCATCTACCTGATGGCCAAACTATCTTACCTTTGACTATGACTTAACCTCGTCCAACCTATCCATAACCGACTCTCTTCCTCCCTTTTTGGGAGAACTACATAGGCTTGAGGCCCTAACAACAGGGGCTATGTAGGCAGCACTCAGTTGACATGGGGTCTTCTAGGGTTACCTTAGCCATTCCTTCATCACATTTCTTCCATCGCATTCTTTTGTCACCTACCAATCACATCACAAACAATCACATATTTTCATAATCATTAACAAAATCAAAGCACCATCATCATAATCATTAAACATCATCATATAATCATTTACATCCTAATCATTACATATCATCATAAAACATCATCACATCATATCTCAGCATATATCATTAAAACATATGAAAAATGATGCAAACATCTAACATCTAAAACCATTTTCATAACACATCAATAGCCAAAAATATCATCATATATATATATATATCAAAGTTTTTACAAAGGCATAATCTATGCCTCTCTCTTTCTCAAAAAATCAAGTACATCTCGCATCAACGGCTCGCAAGCCGGTATATATATAATATCAAAATCTGCCCTCAAGGCTGTGGCTGTGGTGGTGGTGGTGGTGGCTATGAAGATGTTGTATTGTCCCCACCCTCTGATCGTTTCCATCTATGGGAACCCAAGGTAGTCGCACAAGACATCGATCTCTGATGGCTCTACTCCTCTCTCATCTCTAAATACCATTGTATTTGAGGGAACTCCATAATATCACCCTCATAGTAGGCGATCTCAGCCAAAGTAGTCCTGTACCTAAATATAGGTACAGTCTGCAGTGGACCCATCAACCTTGATGCCACACCCTGAACTGACCCCTGTGGCTAATGCTGAGCTAGCTACACTGATGATGACTATGCTGGCTATTGAATTGGCTACTGATGTGGATGCTAAATCAAACCCTATCCTCCAAAACCCTGTCTTGCAAATCCCTGTGCCTGGGCTGCGGCCAACTAACCCTACAAAATGGTTACTTGTCCTCGTGTTGCATCCCTCTTCTAAATGGCAACATCTCTCTCCTAGATGACAACATCCCTCTCCTATCTCGCCGCATCTCTCTCTAATCACTACCTACAGATCAAGCTATGGTCCTGCCTAAATCCATGTGTACTGCCCTGCCCACCATGCCGAGTAGGCCTCTGTGCATCCTAGATCTGTTATCCCAGGGCCTGCTGGTAACTCCTCAAAATTTGGCCACTTTGTCTCCTCTGGTAGTGGGAGTGGAACCTCTATATCGTCCCATCTATACAGTGGGAATTTGGGTGGCACATCCTAAAGTAGCCCAAACTGGCGCCACACTCTCTCCACTGGCACCCTCTCGAGTTCACCGGCTCATCTACCTCTGACCCATCTCAAAATCTGCACCCCAATAAGCTGCTCTCCCTGATCTCTAAAAGTTGGATATACTAAGTACGGTCTCTAGATGATATCTACAGGAATCAGGGCCTCCAGTACCCCTCTTTAGTAGTTGATATCTCTGACTACCCCATCTGTTTGAGTCTGCACCATGACCTCATGCCATCGCCTGAAGCCAACCTTGAAACTGGCCTGAATCACCACCGAGAGACTGAGAGGTCAGATGACTACAATATGCTCATATGCCCAGTAATGTAGGAGGTGACCTACACACAAGAGGTACCATCACCACTGACTAATGCCCCATAGCTCTCTGTATACCTAGGCTAAAAAGATGGGTGCCCAGGCAAACACTATTTGCTGCCCTATCATGTCCATCAAAACTCCAGTCATAACAACTAGAAACCTACCTCCCTTTGCATCTGGCAGTGTGTAGACCGTGATACCAATCATCATCAAGATGGCTAGCTGATGCGCATCCTCATCTACTACATATAATGGCTCATATACAAAATTGGCTGAGTGATAACTCACCTCAGTGGCATGCTCACCAAACAATGTCACCATGTGTATATCATGCACCTCTCTCGAGCATGCATATAACTCAACCCCATGTACCGGTAACCACAAAATCTAGTACACATCCTCAATCATCACTATCATCTCCCCTATTGGTAAGTGGAAGGTGTTGGTGGAGTGATCCCATCACTCGATCAGAGCCACCATCAGGCTCACATCCCGCGCCACTCGGCAGTATCGCCATAGCCCGCCGAGTCCCACTACACTCATTTGTGTGCACTCCTCCCAGATAATGTCTTGATGCATCTGTGTCAGTAATGGCGACAACCAATCCCATAGCATCAGTGTCTGCCTCACCTGCATCTAATAGTCAAACTCACGTCAATGTGACTACCAATCTCCATGACTCTTTTTCCCTTTTGGGAGACCTAGCTCACCCATTTTCCCTTTCATCCATCTACTTGACCGTCTATGGCTATCCTGACACCCGAGAAGCCCTTGGCACAGCTTTGACCCCTTGACTTGGTAATTTTCTAAACTCTCTCAGACTAGGCAGCCACTGACATTGGTTTTCATGCCGATGATGGCACTTACCTAATCGACGTCGGTCACAAAGTGACCGATGCTGGCAGGAAAGTGATCGATGCTGGCCGCTAGTCGGCTGATGCTGGCAAATCTGCCAACGTCGGTGACTAGTTCAGCTCTAGAGCCAAATAGGGCAAGCCCTAAAAATTAGGGCTTCCCCCTTTGACCACCCTTTAACCCTCTAAACCTTCCTAAATCAACCTAAACTGACCTACTTGCCCTTCCCACACTCCTAGCTATCCCTTCCCTTCGATTTCTAGCTAAAAACATCAAAATTTCACAAACAAAAACAAAACTAAAACCAAACCAATTGAGTTCACAAAGCTTCCTACCTCATCCCATCGATGCCGACGTGGTGGCACGATAGGGGCCATTGGCGATGGACCTCCCGTAGGTCCTCTATTGCCCTCTACCATCTCCACTGCGTCTCTTTATCCATGAGCTCCTCCTGGCCTACCATCGCCTCTGCGACCCCCAATCTCTGTCCAATTCACTCCTCTCTCCACCAATCTCCCTTTGCCACCTCACCCTACTCAACTGGTCACTCCAAGTCACTATCACGCTCAATCAATCCAGAGCCCTTTTTTCTCTCAGTCAAACAATCACAAATGACTTTTGGTGGGCCGTTAATCTGATTTGGTCAAATTTGATAAGACACCAACGTCGGCATAAGTGTGCCCTATGCGGCCGACGTCGGCTGATTTTCATCGACATCGGTCCCTTTGTTCTACCGACATCAATTCTATCACCAACGTTGATGGCCTTCAAACCTCTAAATTCTTCACCCATGCCCAAAATCATGCCCCAATTAGTCAGCTTTCACCGTAGAAGTTATCTTAGCCTCCTGGGGCACACTTGAGATCACTTTTGCCTTTGCCTGCCTCGACCACCAGACCTTGGAGATCATGACTATCTCCTCAGACTCTGACCACTTCTAATACAAATGTTGCCTTGGTTGTTTTTGCATGTATGCTACCTCACGAATGGTTAGCAAAATTGTGCACAGACTATTTATGGCATTCACAAGTATAGGATCGCAAGTGGGTTGATCCCCACTACTTGTGACATTTTCATGTTTCTAGGAGCACTTCTTGAGCCTGAGATACCTGGAACACGATGACCATTGGAGCTTCAGCTTAGATTGAATAACCCGATTAGCTACGACCAAACGCTAGGGCCCAGTTATTTCAATTTTGGCACTCCTCGACCTTGACCTGCGACAACTTGACCTGACCATCTTGTGGTGTGGTATACGTGCAATCCCACCCTTTGCAGTGTTCACACTCAATCTTTAACTTCTTTATCCATCTCTCTATCAAATCGACACTCAATCTCAGGTTCCTTTCCCTCAACTCCCGCTTTGAGGGGGGAACACCTCATCCCATACCTGGGGCAACCAACTCCTATTTTTGTCTTACAGTTCGTCAAAAACAACCAACAAGACAAAAAGGGGAAAATGTAGACACCGAAATCATGTCTACCCCTTTGGTCATCCTCCCCCCTTGGTCCCCTTGGTCCATTTCCTAACACTTGTCCTAAGCCCCCTCAATTTTAAATTAAAATAGATCAAAGATTTTAATTTGGTGGCACCCATGCCACCTCACCCATGCCACCTCAGATTCCTTCCCTTGGATCCCCTCACCCCATGCCATGCCTTAATGACCCAAATCCCATCTTAACCCTTCCTCTCATGTCCATTTAAGCCCCTCACGACCATTTTTTAATGACCATTTGACCCTGGCAGCGTGTAAGAATGGACAGAGGCTAATTTTAGCCTCTGTCCCCATTCTTTTGCCACCAACGTCGGTGGTTCTACCAGCGTTGGTTATCCTTAAAACTACATTTTTACAACTATTCTTCCCCCCACGAATGTGAACTCTTTTGTACTTGGCATTCTGTCTCTCTCTCTCTCTACCTCTTGCACACCAAACTTCACCAACTACAGGTACTCTACAAGAACAGCTCTAGATTGTGAGATAAAGGCATTTTCAGGTCCATCAACAGCTTCAGCAACAGGTCTCCTTCAGCAAGCAGGAGGTAAGTCTTCTTTTGTTTTTCATTTCAGTGTCATTTCTAAATACTCTAGCATTCTGTCCACTATCCATTTCCAACCATTCTGCCCACAACCTTCCCTGTCCTTCTCAGAGAGGCTGAAAGGCCTTCTCTTATCCCTATCTCCCTATCTCCCCCTTTTTGCCTTTGTTACTCAGCTAGTCCCTTTCTAGACCATACTCTCAGTCCAATCAGCCCTGCACAGACTTCCAAACAGTCCCTCTAACCTCCAAACAGGCTCTCTAACCCTTAAACAGAATCTCAAACCATTCTATGGATTAAAAACCAGACCTAAAACTCATCCTTGGCCATTACCCCGATCGACCTCGACCATTGCCCCTACCGACGTCGGCATCCTAACCGACATTTGTGACCTTCCTCGACCGACGCCGATAGAACCACCGATGTCGGTGACTGTGCAAGGTAGATTGCTGCATAATAGATACACATTTGCTTTCATTTCTTTCATTCTATCTTTATCATTTTCTATTTCTGTCAATATTCTATTTTTTATCAGTGGATTGTCATCCCCTAAGAAGTCTTTGCACTTTTAGGACCAAGCCTTTGCTTGGCAGTCCACTTTTTAGCCTTCTAACAATTTTTGTGTTTTAGTCTCTTTCTCTTTCAGGTGTCATCCTCCACAACCAAAGAGGAGTCCCTGCTATCATTTGAATCTGGTGCGCATGTCCACATCTGGGTACGTACAAACCCTCATCCATTTTTCTTAGTTTCTCATTTTCCTTTTTGAATGTGAAAAGTGAAATCTTGTTTGGAAACAGAGGCAAGTCTACCACAACAACATCCTAATGAATAGTAACATTGGGACAAGCATGTAGTGTCAATTTTAGATTTTTAATGATTCATATCAAATTTTTTAATGACCCATTAAATTTGAATACCCATTTATTATTTTTATCATAAACAAGGCCAAGCTTGTCTATAATCTGCTTAGGCATAATTGTGTTAATAACTCTACTATCCACCATACAATTATGAACCAAAGTGTCACCTAATATCAAATAAAGGTAGAAATTAGATTTTTTTTATTTTACCTCATTTTATTCCACCTTTACCATCTTATGTACATGATGTACTTGTTTCTTAGTTGGTTGATCTAAATTGGTTAAGACAACACCTTCTTCTCAACCAGTTTTGGAGATAATTTGAGAGATGAAAGCTCTTAGATGAGCATATCTTTTTGTCCTAGAATGGAAAGATAATCCTACATGATAATTTTTATATAATACTTATTCATATAATCCACTATATTGAAATGAGACCCACAAACCTTTAGCTACACTTTTTGGACCACTATTTACTCAGGAACTAAAGGTACTTGATAAACTTTACCAACCTCTGTATTCCAATTTTTCTATGTTTCAAGGTCAGCAAGTTGATATTTTATACTCTTATAAATAATTTTATGAGTAATTAAAGCATTTTTCACATATTTAGCCTCATCAATGGATCTTATTTTATCTCTAGTTACAACTATAACTTGACCACTTATATTATTAGTTTCAACACCCTGAGTAAAAGCAATATGATCATCCATTTACCAATTTAAATTAATGGAATTAGACTACCCTTGAACTTGTTGACTCTCTCTTTGTGATGTCAAGCTTGTGTCTTGGTACTGACCTCCTTGAAAAGAAAAATCTTCTTGTGTTATTTATGGCATAGTGATGTTTTGTGAAACGAAGCCTTGGTTTTGAGCATCATTAAGATTTGAGGGTTGCCAACCTAAATCCTACATCAAGTTGTTTTAAGGTGGGATGTGAACAACGTGTTTTGAAGTGGAAGGAGTATTAGGATAGAGAGTTGCATATGGCTTAGCTGGAGTTATAACTCTTTGTGCTTGGTAAGGTGGTCTATTCTCTCTAAAACCCTTATAAGAAGGCATTTTATCTTTGAAGGGATGATAAATAGTCTAATTTTATTGTTGATAAGGCCTATTAGCTTGAAATTGTCTCCTCTTGAGTTTTACTATTTAATTCCCAAAGGATTGTAACAAGCCTTTCAACTCTCCTATCTCACTAGCTTGACTAGTAGGGGCTGAAATTTGAGTTTTAGGTGATGGAATAGGATATAAAGATATAATTTGAGGAATTTAAGGGGCTATTGTAGACTTTAAATATAGGAATATATGCATTAGAGGCCTTGGAGAGAGTTTACCAACTTGCATCAAACTGTTCTCTATCCTTATTGTAACCTCATAAGCATCTAACAAGGTAGTACCACCCATTGACTGTATCATCATATTAATATCAAAATTTAGGGCCTGTAGATAGTAAAAGAATTCATATTCAGGTGACGGCCTAATCAACATAGGTATCATGGTCCATGTCTTTTGGAATCTAAAGTTAAAATCAAAGATGAGCTTATGAGGAGCTCTCTTTATGGTAGTTAACTACTCAACCAAAGATAGGTGATCAGATTTGTCCTCAAATTTACTAACTAAGGTCACACCCAATTAATCCTAGGTAGAAATGGAGTTTAGTAGGATATTTCTATACCACTACAGTGCTTTTCCTTTGAAGGAAGCAACAAATAGTCTAAGAGCTACATTCTCATGAACAATATTATGGATTAAATAGAGATTAGATACATCTTAGATGTGATCAATAGGGTTTGTTTGACTTTATCCTAAGAATAATGGGATACTCTTGAAATAAAACATATGAATATCATAAAACTAGACTAAATTCAAAGGGCTACCTTTATTGAATAAAATAAACACCTAGTTTTTGATAACCATTTAGATAGTGGGGATTGTAGTGCTTAGAATAATAGGATAATTAGGAGACAAATGTTTTTGAGGATATGTATTTTTCCAACTAAACCTTGATATTTTATATGATGTATAAGACAAATCAATGAATTCAAAATGAATACCTTTACTAACTGACCTTTTGGTAAACTTTGGCATGAAATAATTGCCTGAATGATGATATGAACTCTACAACCTAAAGAATATTTATATTTTGATGAAGATAGATATTATATTCTATTGTAAATAACTATCCTCAGCTCCAAACTTCAGATATTCTAAGGAGTAAGAGTCCCATCGGGCATGCCAAAAACTACTGTCAATTAGGAGTGTGCCCTTGTGAGAAAGTGTGTAATTTCTCACTCTTGTTGGGAACATGAAATATTTCTAAAGTGTGGGTGAATTTATAAGGGATATAATATTCAAATATGGTTGGTTACCTTCGTGATCTCACTAAAACATAGTTTCAAACTACTGCTTATTGATTATGACAAGGGAAAGGGTGCAAAAGATAATGAAAATGGATGAAACTTAATGAAACATAAAATGGAAGGTGATGCACCAATTGTTTTTTGAAATCTTATGATTTAAATGACACTTATATGAAATTAAAAATCTTACACACACATTAACTTCACCCAAGTAAGATTTCTACATCAATATTTCATAGTAAGGACCTTAGAAACTCAACTCATGCAAAGAAGGACTGAACTCACTGTAGACACCGAAATCGTGTCGACTCCCCTAGTCATCCCTCATGTTATTCTCCTTCACCTATTTAACCCCTGTCGACCACTTTTCCCACTAGCCTTAACCCTGGCAGCTTGTCAAAATGAGCAAAAGACTAAAGTTAGTCTCTGCCCTCATTTTACATCTGCCGACCATGGTCGCCACCCGACCGACATCGCCGACGTCGGTCACTTATCGGCCGACGTCGGCGGTTCTGCCGACGTCGGTTCTCCTTAGCACTGCGTTCCTGATTCAAATGCAGGAACCATTATTCCGTTACCCGTTACCCATTTGGTTCCCAATCGGTTTCCCGATCGGTTATCGAACCATCCCTCGCCTTCATCCGTAACCTCTTCATTTGATCAACTAGTTTTCATTATTCAACCAACCAATTCATTCACTCAACAAGAACTCTTGCGATCAATCAACTCTGGCATTCAACCAATCTGCATTTACTCTCTCCAGCATAGGAACTCTACTTTGGTCATTTGGCAGCTCAGCGACAACGTCAATCACGTCTCCCACTTCATCTTCAACCATATAATAGGTAAGTATCTTACTCTGTGTTTTATTTCTCTCTGGTTATTGTTTTTATTTACTGCTATCACCCCAGATCTTCAGACTGTAGACCCGAGACCTGACTTCCTCCTTTACACCTTTGCCCACTATCGCAGTCTGTAACTCTGTTTAGACTTCCTGCACAAACTTCAAACAAAACAACAGACCTTCTACAAACCCCTAGACCTTGTCCAGACTAGACCAAACCCTGTCTCGACTCGACCAGACCCAACCAGACCCGCTCAAACTCTATCCAAAACTGTTGCCCCGACCGACGCCGGTCATTACCCTGACTGACGCTGGCACCTTAATCGACATCGACACCTTCCCCTGACCGACGCCGGCATAGAGACTGACATCGGTGACTGTGCAGAACAGTTTGCTGAATATCAGGTATGCATTTGTGTTTTCATCTTTTATTTAATTTCATTTTGTCTTTTCATTATTTCCATTTATGTCAAATATTTTTGTTTGTTTATTAGTGGGTTGATATCCTTCTAAGAAGTCTTCGTACTTCTGGGATCAGGTGTTTGCCTGACAGCCCACTGTCTCTCTATCTAACGTTTTTCTGTGTTTAGTCTATTTTTCTTTGCAGGTGTCATTCCTCCACAGCCAAAGAGGAGTACCTTCCAACGTCTAATTTCAGTGCACACGACCATATCCAGGTATCTTCTAGCCTTGACCATCTTTTAGTTTCTTATTTCTTCTTTGAATGTAGAAAGCAATTTAGCGTAGAAACATTCTGGCACGCCCGGTGGGACCCTAGGGCCTTCCTTGGGTTCTTTCTTTCTTTCGTTCATATGGGTGCATTAGGTTCCTTCCTTTTCGCCTCCTTTCATCTCTTCTTAAATGACATCATAAGCAGGATTAAAAAGAACTTTTCTTTTCTTTCTTGCACTTCTAGACTAGCTAAAACTCATATTCTTCGACTCTTTCTCCATTCGTCTTCATACAAACAAATATTTTGACTTCAACTTAAAACACTTTGCATTCATTTTTGTTTGCTTGCATCTCTTAGACCACACATAGTAATTAAACCGCATATTGAATTAATCTAGATCACTTGATGTTACACGACCAAACCACTTGCACAAAACAAACATCTTAACTTACCTGAGACAAGGCCCGACTGGGATTTCATCATCCAGCGGATACCTTACCCGTCTCGGTGATCTTACTTGGATTTCATCACCAAGGAGAAAGCCCACTCCGTTCTCTGGCGGAGCCTAATCTCTAGGGGAAGTATATTTTGGCTAAGCAAAACCAGCTAACCACTGGAATCGTGAAGTGAGGGGATCTTGCTCCTTAGCACCAGGCCTTGTACGAAACCTAACACAGACTTCTTGAGCACCATAACAAAACCCAAAATCATCCATAGACTGCTTCTTCTAGGACCTGACTCAAAAGCCAATCTTCCTCTACACACATTCTAAGGCATAAGCTACTATAATCTTAATCATTTACTTCTAGGGTTTTAGGATCTGCTTGTGTCTTCATCTTTTTAGTTCTTATCTGCTTGTTTGAGCTTGTGAGGACGTTCTTTCTTGCCTTGAATGGTTTTGACACACAGTCAAACCAAGGCCCTTCTTGATCACGCTAGCCATCAACCACTTTTGCCTACCCCGTCTATAACCAATCCTATAATGGAGTTCCACTCAGAGACTGAAAGAACTCCTACAGGACCGACCCCGACTCAAATTCCCATCATCCCTAAAGGGGACCAAGATTTTTCAAGATTCTGGGACCTCAATGCCGCAGCCCTCCATAACTATCTCGCAAGAAACCCAACGCGAGACCTTTCGGGTGAAGTGGCGATGACATCAACATCGTCCGCTACCCAACCTTTTACCTCAACCGTTAACCTAACCACGGCCAATACACAAAGTTTGGCCTCCCCGTCTATTTTTAGACCAACCTCCATCGAGGTTCCATTACCCCCTCAACCACCTACAATTCAACCAAGTTCTACATCATACCAGAACTTGATTGTCTCGACCCCACACACTCTTGCACCCATAAATGCAGGAGTGCCAACCTATCCTTCTACCAATGCTGCCATTCAACCATCTTTGGTGGTATCCAGTCAACTTATGCCTTTTACCTTCATAACCCAACCACCTTTGGCCTCCACTTCTGTCTCTGCGACTAGTCATCCGTACGTTGCACCCTTACTGGTACAACTGACTACGTCGTACGCCTCTTCTAGCCTCTTTCAAGCGCCTTACAACCTAGGGGGTGCTCCGTCTGCCAATCCGTCAGCAGATCTTATCAAGATGCTGATGGATAAAATGTCCAGTCTTGAAGCTTCTATCTCTGATTCAAGTAATGTCTCTTCATATGACCAAATTTGCAATGAACCCATTCATCCTTCTATCCCCTTCCGACCATACCCCAACCATTGGGAGCTTCCTAAATTCACTCACTTCCAGAGTAAGGAGGACCCACAACAGCACCTACGGGCATTCAGACATGCCTGTTACCTTATCACCCACGATGATGCGTTACTTCTACGCACATTTCCTATGTCTCTTTCTGGCCCTGCCCTTGACTGGTATAACTCTCTTGCCAGACATTCTATCTTTTCATTCATTCAACTCGCCCAATTATTCATTGACCATTTCTCAATCAATATCACTAAACAAGTCTTGATCATAGACCTCTACTCCATTAGGCAATTTGACGATGAATCAATAGTCAATTTTGTCTCCCGTTGGAGAGGCTTGATTAACCAGCTCTCCTTCTCCTTGCCTCAACCCGAGCTCATTGAGCTCTTTTCCCGAGCATGTGTCAGCCACATCTCCTCCACCTTGCGGGTTCAAACATTCCACACTTTCGATGAGGCCTTCACTATGGCCCGAAAGCTTGAACTCCGTGCCATTGAAGAAGATAAGGTCAAATTGCGTAATACTAACGAAAGAATCAATGACCATTCTTCTTCCAGACCTTTTTCTTCTACCAATTCCGAATCCAAAGGAGTGGCCAACACTGTGGTCGTCAGATCACCATCTTCGACAACAACTAATCAACCTCAACCTTCAACATCTCAAAGCATCACAAAACAATTCCAACAACGGTACATACAATCCTTCCTTAACCGTCCTCCTAGCCACAACAACATTCAGACCATGACCAACGACTCTCATGACCATCATATACACACAGTCAACACGGTTTCGCCTCTTATCCCTGACCAACCTCCATCACAGGTAGAAGAACCATCTTCTCCCATTTGTCTTTTACAGGTAGAAGAGCCATCTTCTCCCATTTGTCTTTCACAGGTAGAAGAGCCATCTTCTCCCATTCATCTTCCACAGGTAGAAGAATCTTCTTCTCCTATTAGTCCTCCATCGACCTCTCCCATATTGGAGGACGCTTTGACCACATCAACACCAGCTACCTCGCCTTCATCCTTCTTATCATCCATAGATGATCATACCTTTTTGACTCCTCAACCACACACAGAAGCCATGACTACTCCGGCGCTCTTTTCACTTAAAGAGCCCACATCTTCAATCCCTTCTCCATCGAGAGAAGAACTATCCACATCTAAGTCTAAACCCGCGCAGGCGTCCATCATGCCCAAAGAGATTAAACCTCTTGGTGTTCGCCCCACATCTAACCTCACCTCGCATAAAGGTGGCCCTCAACCCAAACCAAATAAGGCTACTAAACCACACCAGAGGCCTACTCCCCCACCTTCGTCATTACCTTCAATTTTGGGCCCACATCCGTCCACTTTACTCAGAGTACTTCCCACTCCCATACTTCATAGAGGCAAGTCACCTCCATTACTCCCTCAACTCGTTAGACTTATACCTCCTCCAAACCATCGACCAATGTCTCTTCTGCCTCTCAAACCAAAATCACCAACCCTCACTGCAACAAAACATCCAGACCCGTTAGCAGGTTCTTATGCCTTGCTGTTATGGCAATTGTTGCAGTCCTCTCACATCTATCTCCTACCTCTTAAACCATATCAATCTCTCAGACCAAAACCACCCTAGTTCGATGACACTCGCATTTATGCATATCATCGCACGCCTAGGCACGACACTGAGCATTGTTGTGCCCTCAAGGTCACCATTAGCCAATGTCTACGGAATGAAACCTTTCTTCTTGACCACATCATCAACAAACCTTCAATACCGCCCCAATCATCAACTCTCGGATCAAGACCATCTTGGTTCGACAACTCTAAATTCTGCCACTATCACCACACTCCGGGACATGACACCGAGCATTGTTGCGCTCTTAAATCTGTCATTCATCAACACCGAAAAAAGGATTCCCTTCTCATCAAGGATCCTCTTGACCACCCCTCTGAAAAATCATCAACACTGACCCATGCTTCTCCAACTTTACCACATAAATCTAGATCTCTACGCCAGACTATGGTCCCTTTACCGCCTTTAACCCCCTTATTCGACATCAACACAGTCCATCTGACGACAAAACCTTAACTGACCTTAACTAATCTGTCAAACATTCTCCCTAGCCGCTGGGGGAATTCAACCTTCATCCAAACCTCAACCAACCTTTCAACCCAATCTCGACCACATATCAATCACTCTTTTAATCCTAAACCTCGATCAAGTGTCCATCAACCCTACTCTCGACCAAACATTCGACCAGTCTCGACCAACCAACAATCAAATATCAGTCAACCAAATATTCAACCCAAACATTCAACCAGACCTCTCGACCAAATATTCAACCAGTCTCAACCAATCAACAACCATATCAACCAACTTCACATCCATCAATCAACCCCTGACCAATCTGAAAAGAGCCAAATAGGGCAAGTTTGCTCCTAATTGACTCGGACCTTATCATACACGCACCAGCATGGCCCAGGGACTTATCAAACCCTGAGCCCTTTTATGACTTTCATCTAGGACCGTTCTACTGCTAGTCGAGTATTCGTCCACTTGACACTTAACTTGAGCTCGTCCCTTGAGCAATCCCCGTCCTCTTAGTCCTAATTCCTTTCAACCCTATTCCTCTTAACAATTCCTACAACCCTTTTATGATGTACGGATGCTTTGTCCTAATAAAAGGGAGCCCTTGACCTTCTATAATCTTGTCCATGACTCACATTTCTATAAAAACAAATCAAGATGTCAAAATATCCATGGTCACTATATCCATATCAAATCAAAAGGCAGACTGCTCCCTCGAAGGACAGCTGTACTATCATTGCTATAATTAATAGACTGCTCCCTCGAAGGATAGCTATCCAAAAGCCCTTATATTAAACAAAATATAGACCACTCCCTCGAAGGATGGCTATGACTAATCTGGCAATAAACAGCACTATTTTAGAAGCTTCTCGCATTGATCAGCTTCACAACTGACCACCAAGCAAATGACATCTCTCTGCAGGCTTCCCGCATTGATCAGTCTGCCCAAAAAAAAAAATGAGTCATGGACTTGACTTGTAGTTGTCTCAAGGTCTCTTATAAAAAGGGGCAAAGTTATCTCTGCTCTTAAAACAGGTTACCCTTTTCCCTCCTCCTATCACCTGCTCAAGGGACTTCGAGCTCACTTTAATGTCAAAGTGATTCGATTACCGTTCTAACATAACTATGGTCAATGACGTCATGCATGAATGGGGCTCTTGATTCTACTAACCCCTATCTATGCTGTCTTTCTGGTCCTTGTCAATGAAATAGAAATATGCCTTTCGCTTTGTCTACACTTTGGTCACATTTACCTTCATCACTTGTCAATCAACTCAACTCAACTCTCTTTTCAGGCCACTCCCATAGCCTATTCACCCTAGTTTATATGGACACCAATACACATGGAAACTATCGACCAGCCGGAATTTATGTTAAGCATAAACCAATACTTGCTGAAGCATAAATAAGACCTCAATTCATTTTTAGCAAACATCCATCACAAATATGGACAATTGCTAGGGATGAAAAACCCCTCAACCAATGTTGCAGAATACACCATTTGGAAAAGGCTGCAACATCATCTTTTTACCCTCATCATTTCATCCTAACCAAGACCAATCTATCAACCACTTTGACCACCTGTCTACCACTCGAACCTACTTGTCTGAACTACATTGGTCTGAGGCCCTATAACCAGGGCTATGTAGGCAGCACTCAGATAACACGACTGTCTTCTGGGGTTAGCTTGACCATCCTCGTTTGTTCGTCTCTCTAATGGACAAACCTTCTTTCTTCTTTTTGACCATGACCTTGCCCTCGACCAAGACCATTTCCATCTCTTTGACCCTTCCTCCCTTCTAGGGAGAACTACATTGGCCTGAGGCCCTTTCCATCGGGGCTATGTAGGCAGCACTCAGTTGACATGGGGTCATCTGAGGTTAGCTCAGCCACATCCTTTCATCCATTCCTCCCTTCGACCACCAACCATTGGCGATCATGCCTATTTCCTTCGACCTCAACCACTTCCAAGCCAATGTTGCCTTGGTTGTTTTTTGCATATATGCTACCTCATGACTGGTTAGTAGAATTATGCGTAGACGTTTTTGGACCCTCACAAGTATAGGATCGCATGCCGGTTGATCTGCACTACTTGTGACTTTTTTCATGTTTCTAGGAGCACTTCCTATGCCTGGGATACCTAGAACGCGATGACCCATTTGGAGCTTCAGCTTAGATTGAATAACCCAATTAGCAAATGACTAAATGCTGGGTCCTGGTTATTTCAATTTTAGCACTCCTTGATCTTTGACCTATGACACTTTGACCTGACCATCTTGTATAGTGGTCTGCACGTAATCACGACTTTTGCAGCGTTTTCCCTCACCCCTTTTTCATCCACTGTTTATCAAATTAGCACTCAATTCCAGGTTCCCTTCCCTTGACTCTTACTTTGAGGGGGAATACCTCATCCATAATCGGGGCAATCTGCCTCCTATTTTTGTCTTGCAATTCAATCGAACAACCAACAAGACGAAATCAACCTTATCCCTCACCTGGGGCAATCACTCCCTATTTTTGTCTTGCAGTTCATCCAGAACAACCAACACGACAAAAAGGGGCAAATGTAGACACCAAAATCATGTCGACTCCCCTGGTCATCCCTCATGTTATTCTCCTTCGCCTATTTAACCCCTGTCAACCACTTCTCCCACTAGCCTTAACCCTGGCAGCTTGTCAAAATGAGCAAAAGACTAAAGTTAGTCTCTGCCCCCATTTTACATCTGCCGACCACGGTCACCACCTGACCGACGTCGCTGACGTCGATCACTTATGGGTCGACATCGACGGTTCTACCGATGTCGGTTCTCCTTAGCACTACATTCTCGATCCGAATGCAGGAACTGTTATTTCGTTACCTGTTACCCATTCAGTTCCCAATCGGTTTCCCGATCGGTTATCGAACCATCCCTCGCCTTCATCCGTAACCTCTTCATTCGATCAACTAGTTTTCATTATTCAACCAACCAATTCATTCACTCAATAAGAACTCTTGTAATCAATCAACTCCGGCATTCAACCAATCTGCATTCGCTCTCTCCAGCATAGGAACTCTGCTTCGGTCATTTGGCAGCTCAGTGACAACGTCAATCATGTCTCCCACTTCATCTTCAAGCATATAACAGGTAAGTATCTTACTCTGTGTTTTATTTATCTCTGGTTATTGTTTTTATTTACTGCTATCACCCCAGATCTTCAGACTATAGACCCGAGACCTGACTTCCTCCTTTACACCTTTGCCCACTATCCCAGTTTGTAACTCTGTTCAGACTTCCTGCACAAACTTCAAACAAAACAACAGACCTTCTGCAAACCCCTAGACCTTGTCCAGACTAGACCAAACCCTGTATCGACTCGACCAGACCCAACCAGACCCACCCAAACTCTGTCCAGAACTGTTGCTCCGACTGACACCGGTCATTACCCCGACCGACGTCGGCACCTTAACTGATGTCGGCACCTTCCTCTGACCGATGCCGGCACAGAGACCGACATCGGTGACTGTGCAGAATAGTTTGCTAAATATCAGGTATGCATTTGTGTTTTCATATTTATTTACTTTCATTCTGTCTTTTCATTATTTCCATTTCTGTCAAATATTTTTATTTTTTTATTAGTGGGTTGATATCCTTCTAGGAAGTCTTCGTACTTCCGGGATCAGGCATTTGCCTGACAGCCCACTGTCTTTCTATCTAACATTTTTCTGTGTTTAGTCTATTTTTCTTTGCAGGTGTCATTCCTCCATAGCCAAAGAGGAGTACCTTCCAACGTCTGATTTCGGTGCGCACTACCATATCCAGGTATCTTCTAGCCTTGACCATTTTTTAGTTTCTTATTTCTTCTTTGAATGTAGAAAGCAATTTAGCGTAGAAACACTCACATCTAATACATGAACATAATCTTGATTTGGAAACTTATAATGACTTTAGGAACATAAAAAATCTGTCATGAAGGTAAAAAACTAGACTATAACCAAATAAAACAAGTATTTCACTAAGCTATATCAATGGCACGCACATACACTTCACTAGAAAATACCTAAAAATGGAAGAATTTTGCTTCTTATTTCTCTCAAAAGGTGAATAAAATTTTTGGCAGTATTTATGAAAAATAAAAATATAAAATAGTCATGTTACATTCTATTAAAAACAATACATATAGCAAAAAAATTCTTAAAGACAAAGTAACCCCAAATTAGGGGACCTCAAACTTATTCAAATGACTCTTCTAAAAGTGTTACATAGCATTTTCAGCTTCTCAAATATTTTTCCTTCATAAAGTGGCATGAAAAATAATTTTTCCAATGTTTATAAGTCTTATGAGACTCATCATTATGTTTGGTCAAGCTTAGGGCACTTGGAGAGTGTCTATATTCTTTCACCAACCCCTAGATTTTAGCTTTCTTGTCTCCCTTGATGAATGGGTCTCCTTCATGGATGTAGGTCTTTATTTCCTTTAAAGTATTTGATTTGAACACATATCTAGGATCATGAATTATTTTATAACACTTGGTAAGAGTTGGTTATGAGACTCCTTCAACAAATTGACTGTCTTGCACATGAGCTTTCGAAGAGAGAGTCCTATTTGCACTTGTTGGAGACATTTTCCAAAGCCTTATTTCACAATAACTCTTATTTGAATTATTATTACCTTTAATATAACATGACATATATTTACTCAAATTTTTATGTTTTTGTAATAGGCTATATGCTCCTATTTAGCCTTTAAAACCCTCAAAAGGCTCATTTTGCACTATGGCATAGAGGGAAACGGAGTATTTTTATTCAATGTTGCATCAAAATTGCACTTTTACACCATGGATGGATTATTGATGACACACAATACTTGGTTAAATATTATTTAAATCACTAGATACTCCAAAAATATTGATTTAACACTCAAATTATGCATTTTTCATCTATTTCTTATAGCCCTATTTTCTTAAAATTCTCCTTGTTTGGGAGAACTTGGAAGTGATGATGCAAAACCAAGACTTGTTAAAGATACCCATTATCCTCCCACATCTCCATAAAAATTTTCATGTCAAAACTCAAAGATTTGATATGATTTCTAGCCCATTTATCTTGCCAAATTAGGCCTAATTAGCTCTTTAAGCCCTAGAAGAGAAATTTTGTTGTTGGGAGCTCATATAGGTGTGAAACCTCAAAAAAGTGTTTAATTAACTTTTCTCATGCCCCCACCATGATCCATGTCAATTTTTTTGGTATGGAACCACTTGTAAGTACCAAAACAATTGATATGACTCTATAAGGACCCAATAAAGCCTCTATGATGCTTTTCTCATAAAAATCCTCTGAAAACTAAAGTGAATGCCTCAAAAGGCCTAATTTTGCACTAAAAATGATATTTTCACCAAGGATATCTAAATTAAATGATGTAAAATGTTTTAAAAGGTATCTCACATGTCTGATCAGGTGAATAAATATGGAATCAAACTTCCTCCTAATCAGACACTATCAAAACCTTTTCTGAATGGCACAAAATGGTTAGATTTTGCATAAAAATGAGTCATAGAATTAGTCTATAAAGTTATCAACCTAATTAATCTTTTTTATGGATGTAATGACCTTAACACATGATATGAAACTCATTAATACACTCTAAACTCTTCTTATCACTAAATATTTCTCAGAAAAGCCAAAAATGACTAGACAAGTACATGACAAATGAAGGGAAAGACCGTAAATCACCTAAACAAACTTAGGACATATTAACCTTGGCTTCTTCAATTATTTTTTAGGACCAAATACTAACTCATAATTTAAACTGATATGGTATGCAAATTTTCAATGGTAGGGTGACATTTTGACCTATGAGGTCAAAATTATCAACAATAACTCATGGTGGACACTTGATAGTCCCTTTCTACTATGCCCCTATCTCTTCTAAATTCTCTATATAAGCAACCACTTTTGGATTTGTAAATAATCCACATTTATTATGGTGAATCCCTACTAGTTTGAGCACTAATTTTGCCTTTCAATAAAATGTTTCAAGCTAGTTTTGAGTTATTAACTTCTTGTCTAAGTGTGTGAATTAGTTCATGGTTGAATGGAAAGTGATAATCATCTCTCCTTGTGTTAATATCACTCTCTCATGATTTTTTCAAGTATTCTTCACTATAACAGGTCACATGAAGTGTATTTAGTTATTTTTGTATGTTTTTAAGTGTAAGGAAGAGTACTAGTGTTTATAATAAGACATTATAGTCATCTACCTTAAGAAATGCATTGCATCTTACCTTCATGTTGAAACACTTTTATTAGAGAAATCTTGCGTTTTAAGATCAATTTTTTGAATCACCTTTCATAGTGCAAGTTAATGGTATCATTGTGGAGTTAAAATTTTTGCATCACCTCTTTTAGGTTAGTGTTAAACCCTTATATCCCTTTTCTTTCAAATCAAGTAGACTAGTGGTTTGTTGTAGTTTTGGTGCAAAGGAGCTATCCCTTAAATCTAGAGATTCATCTCTCCCATTGGTCACACACAAATGTTAATATGTTTCCATGTTACATCAAATTTAAGGAGGTTAGAGTAGACCTCATTTAGGGTGAAAATTTGATGCATGGTAGATAAATAGGATTGTATAAGATTTGGAGGAGAATGGTATTGTGTATTCTTAGGGTAGGATGATATTAGCCCACCTTTATCATGATCTATATAGGTTTACATAGGAGACATTTGGTGATGGCATAAATTTTTCTACATTATTTCATTATTGGTCATACAAGCATTTATTATTTATGTTGATGGTGGGCATTCCATGTCTTGAATGGGAACATCCATAGGTATTTGTAAATAGGTAGATGACTACTATGTAGATATAAATTTAGAGCACCATGCAGTGCTGAAAGATATTAGATTAGGTGAATTATAGTGATATTATTTTTACACATTATATAAGTTATGGTAGGTGGCCAAAGGATAGTATAAATATACATTATCGATAAACGATCGTGTATGAGTGCTTCCAACATGAGTGGGTAATGAGACAGGTTGGTCTATGTCAGGATGTGCCCCTAGCTCCATGGATATGGGAGATGAGTGTTTATCCCTAATGAGATTGATAAATAGAGGGAGGCCCTCAATAATGGATCTAGTATTGATTCCCATGGATGAGAAGGATTTAGAGATAGAAATCCCATATGTGGATGATGTAGGGTATACAGATGTGTACATAGCATGGTGGAGACACCATAAATGGACTCCATTATTTCCAAGGGGAAGATATATAGTTGATGATGTTGTAGAGATTGAGCCAATGAAGGTAGTTGGTGGTATGAATCCTATTAGGTTATGTTTTATATTTAATATTTTGTATGTTTTTATTTATTTAGATGATATTTGTGGGTTAGTAATTAATGCATATTTTATCTTACTTTGTCATAGGTGATGAATATTGGAAAATTATGATTAAGTCAACACTACATGAGCTAACATGACATATTATTGATGATGTTGTGGAATATGAATTGATTAAGTAGGCTATGGTGGTTGTTGGTGTGTATACACCCTTATTTGATATAGTGGGAATTTCCACTATTGCATCTATGTGAGTAGCCATAGAGAGATATGATTTGAGATATGAGATGGGTAGGTGAGAGATGCTCCCACCTGATCTTATATGTACATTGGGTCTTAGGTTATTAGATGAGTATATTAAAATATAATGATAGCATGATTATGTAAAGGCATGACTGATAGTATATGAGGATAGAGATAGGAGACATAGATCACACTACAAGATTTGAACTAATTTTTAGGACTAAAACATTAGGTATCATCTAGCTAGTGATATAGAGGATAGTTAGGATGGAGGTCTTGTAGACCATACTCCCATTATAGAGTGATGTACTTTTATAATTATATACAGAATTTTTGATATATAAATGATATATTTTTGACATGTTTGTATTTTGATAATTGCATATGATTATAGCATTGTGAATGTTTGGAGAGATGGGTGATTGTTATCTATTAATTAAAAATATTAGAATATTAGTAATGTGATTCTATAATAGATCATATATGAGTGATTTATAAACTAATTGATCCCAAAAAAATCATTTGTCCACCCTGAAGGAAAAAGGAACTATGAATCATATTTTTTACTCTATCTAACTAGATGATTATATGTTGGTGGTGACACTAATCTGTGCATATATGTATTAGGAATCGATGTATGATCAACTAAAAAAATATTAATTAGTTTTCTCACTATGACTCATGGTTGAATTAAGTTTGTGTGTGTTACCACATTGCTTTAATTTGGTCTAGATATCTATATTGGATACCATCTTTGTTTATTTTTTAGTGTAATATACTTCACATGACTGGATGTTCTATAAGACTCCCTATTCACATGATGACTAACCATTGGTCCCTTATCCAGAATGTCCTAAGATAACATGGTCATGGAAGAATTGGATATAGTAAAATTAGTAGAAGGAGACTTGGATGTCCCTTTTATAAATACTATAATCTATTTGTGAACATATTATTCAATGCAATCTTTAAGTGCACAACAATCATTATCCCAATGACCATTAATGTGATGATGGTTTCAATATGGTTGATTCTTGGATTTTTCCAAATGGTATGATGGATGATAATAATTAGGATGAAGTGTGATCATCTTCCCATCAAATAGTGTCAACAAAACATCATGAGGTCGATCTATAGATGAATTAAATTGTATAGGCTCTCTTTGGGTATAATGTGTTCTGCTCACTGTAGGAGTTGGTCTATAAACTAATTCTTTCCCTTTGTTGAATAATTTTGCTTGTGATTTATGATCCACTCTTTCCTTTTTAGAGATGTGTATTAGGTGCTTGAACCAAATTGGATGAATTTTATGTTGATGGATCTAGATCAAAATTTACCTCTAAATTAACCTTGAGTAGTCCTAGTTGGTTCTTTAATGCCATAGTTGTATGAAAAAGATGTTGATATCACTTAGTTGTTTGATATAGCAACTTTTCCTTAAGAGTAAATATGAGGCCTCTAGAGAAGATATATTTTATCTCAAAATTTATAGTTTGATATATTAATTAATTCATACATGACTTGAATCATAGTATACAATCATTAACTAGCTTTGAGTGGCCCTAATTCAATAAAGGTAATCTCTCATATATTGGATTAGGTCCATTGTTTTGAATAAAATGCATAAGGAAGACCTTTTATAACTTTGAATATGTATGTAATGAGCTTCTAGGGAGTGAATGATGAAACCAAGTTAATACTTCATCCTTAAGTCTCCTTGGAAATAACTATAATAGTATAAAACACCATTACAGCCATCCATATCTTTCCTATTAGATTTGAGATGTAAGTAAGGGTCTCCATGTACATTAAACTTAGGCAATGTTGGTATCTAAAATTTATTTGGTAATGATGCATGGAAGATATTACATGGAATAGGGTTTCCTTGAATATAATTCAAATCAACCCAAGAGTATTAGGCCTTACTTTCTTAATTAAGTTGATGTATTTTTTGGTTGAAAACACCCATGGCATATATCAAATAAATAAATTCTTATGAAGTCATGTTTAAATAATTAAGGGACTAATTTAAGAGATGGATTTTGTTATTTATCTTGGCCATTGGTACACTCTTTTGTTTAACTTAATTAATTATGATGGGTTGGGTCATCTTATCCTTTGGAGAAGTGATATCATGGACCTAGTGAGAGGTAAATTAGCTATCACCTTATTTAGGATTAGGATGAGGAATAGATTCTACTTTGCTAAGGGTGGGCTTGGGAGATTCATTAATATTTTGTACAATATTATTTTATAAATTTATATTACATTATATAAGAATAGAAAAAATATCACTACTATGACTAACATTTGAAATATCATGTGCACCTAATTTTTTTTTTATAGAAAACTAGGAATATCAACATATGTTGTAATAATGTTATCACTGAGCATGATATCATTTTGTTTATCATGTGAGCTGAGATATTTAATAAAATGATAGATGGGAAAAGAAGAAATAATAATAGGTTTATTTGAAATATTTTCCTCTTTATTATATACATCATAATCATCATCATTCCAATTTTCATCACAATCATAATATTGGTCACTTTAATAATCAACATTTGAAGTAGACACACTTTCATGTTCACTAGAGGATGGTGTAAGAGAGAATTATAAATTTTTGATACCATGTAAGGTGTCATAACATGTAAGAGGAATGAAAGATTTACTTTTTTTATCTAAAATTAGAGTTAAGGAGGAAGGATTGACAATTATAGCTTCACTCTTATTTGACATAACACCACATGAGATATGAATACAAGATTTAATTGCATTGACATCATTTGAAATTTCAAGATCATTTTGAATTGAAAAGATAAAAAAGGAGGAAGAGAAACATATTATAATTTGTTTAAAACATTATCAAATGAGGGAATAATGCTATGTTTAGTTTCTTTTTTTAATTCACATAATAAGGGTATATAATATTTATTATCATGTTCTACCTTAGAAATAATATTATCATATGAGAAAGGAAAATTATTGTAACTAGGGTGTACATTTTGATATTGGATCTTATGTATTGATATTTTGACTCTATTGTTCTTATATTTTACAATTTTGAAAATATATGTAGGAAATGTTTTTGACAAACTAGGTGTACTATCAAACAATTCATTACCATATATGGGTTATTTTCAACTTATATTGTTATGTTCGTCTTCTTGGATTAGGAGAGAAAATGAAGGATGATTAGGAAATGAACATTCATATATACTACCTTCACTAATATTTTAAATGTCACATTCATAATATTCATTGTAACTATCATGGCAACAATAAACATCATCATCATTTTATATGGAATCATGCTCATCATCATCTGCTAATGCACAATCCTAGTAATTTGTCCATTATTTATTATAATTATATGGAATGCTTATGAATTGATCCACTAGATGAGGAGGAATATTTTCCTTAACATTCATTTTAAACTTTCCAAAAAGTATAAGTATGAAAGAAATATAAATGAAAGCAAAAGATAATCCAACATGAATAATAAATTTAACTTATGCTAGTATGCAACCCTATGTTAGAGAAAAATAAAGAAATAGATAAAAATTAGGAAAATTTGAAATTTTAAACCCTAATTTAATCTCATGAAGTAGAAGGAAAACCTAGTGGCAAGCTATGGTATTATGAAAAATTCAAAAAATAAAATGAGTTCACCATTATGTTTTATTGATTTTGTAATTAAATGTAATTAACTTTAATAAAATAAATAACTGAGTAGAGTGAAATGGCTAACTAAATTAACATATAACCATACATTTCACTTACATATAGAATTATACTGAGTAACTATGGTTTTAGACAAAAACATGCTAAAGGATGAGAAACTTAATTTTTTTGGAGCCTAAAAACTATATTTAATTGTGTTCGCCTTGTAGGATGCCTACCCCATTATCAGATCTAAATGCTTTACTTTTTTTTGGATTTACATAGTAGAGTAAGATTTTAAACCTTAATAGGGCACTCATGTCATTCCTAACACTCATGTCATATAGTGTTTTCCACTTGATCTCACACCTTCAACTCTGAGATAACCTTATGTAGTTGTGGGATTTTCTGTCACCAATTTGTGTTCATAATTTAAGCATGTATTTTTCCTTTTTTTATTCAAAACCCTAATGGATTCCTACACACAAGAAGCACACAAAGATAAAATACCAAAGGGGGAAAATGGGGAAAGTGGGATATGATCAAGCTATCCTTAGAACCAATGCTATCATGAGTGTTAACTAGATATCCCCAATGATAGGGGCCTCTGACCAATGTAGTGCTCCCATAGGGAATGTGCATAATCCACCAAGCATAAATGCATATCTAAAATTATCTATGCCTATGCCCTCCTCTTGGTCAAAGCATGCAATCTAGGTGTGGCATGTAAATACTTTAGTAATATGAAGAGATTGAGCTTGATGTGTATTAATGTTTTTTTTATTATCTAGTGCCAAAATTTAAGTTCATCTCCCCTTTTTATTAAAAATCCTTTTGTAACCAATTAAATAGAAGACTCATAATTTTGAATTTGAAAACCCATGTGTGCATTGAACAGCTTAAACAAAGTTAAATTAGTCATAAGAAAATACCCAAAAAAGGAAGTGACCTACAAAACACTCTAAAATGGATGTTGGATAACAAAATTGGGAAGGACACTAGATTAGTATGTAGGTGTCCTACATGGTGCTCTTCTCTAAAATGGATAGAACTAGGGTAAGATTCAAATAAATGGGTGGGGCCCACTTTGAATATGTCAATTAATAACATGGGAACATTGGGAGTGAAATAAGTGATAAATAAGATCATTAAAATTCCAAAAGGATAAAAAAATACAAAAACAAGATGCATGAATAAGAATATCAATCCTCATTAGGAATGTCATGTGAAAGAGCTAAAAAATACATAGTACTTCTATTTTCTTGAAAAAATTGGATATATATATATATATATATATATAGGTATAAAAATAATAAATCTTAAGATTTTATAATAAAATGATGATAAAAAACTATATGAAGGTTCTATTGTTAAGGGAAAGTGCACTAATAAGAACCGAATGTGAGAAAATAAACCAAATGTATGAAATCATAATAAAATCACTACACCTACAATTTTTTTTCAAAAATAAGGTGTTACATAATTTCACATGATTAAATATATATTTACATTTTAAACTAGTCTTGTACACTTGACAAATATGATTCAAGTATCTACCCTTCAGTTCTTGACCTTCCTTGTAATTAATAGGCTCACATTCACCATCTCACTAGGCTAAAATACTTATTTCTTAGTTTAACATGATCAAGAGCTCAAAAATTTTAGATATAAAATTTATGACTTGCATAAGCCTAAATATTAATCAAAAAATTTCGAGGAAACAAGGGAGTGCCCTATATTTTGTCTCAGATAGAGGGCACTCCCTTTATGAGCAAAACCCTATGGTACTAGGAAGAAAAGATAAAGATATGAGATAAGGACTAGTTAAGAAATTAAGTAAGGTTTGGAAGGTTGGAAAACATCCATAAAAACATGGAAAACCTTTAAAATATGGGAGAAACTAAATATAATGCTCTAAACCTTCAATGTGGCAATCAAGTATGTCAAGAAGGATTTAGGCCTAAAGGCCAAATGAAAGGTCAAATTCATTTCTAATATTAACTGAGCACTCCAATGGATTAAACCATGTTACTAGGGTAAAATTAGATGTGTTAAATATTATTTAATGTAAATAATTCAAATGGGATGGCCTAGAACACAAAGGTTGTAAGAAGGCCTATTGGACATGATTTAGGCATGGTATTCGAATGGGGGGTCATTGATACTTATAACATGAGATATGCATAATATCCTATTATATAATGAATATGGGGGTAAAATAAAGGTTATAAATATTTTTTACGCTATATAAACCTCAATTAAGACATTTTTGGCCCAAAAGAAACATCAGGCCTATGCAATTTGGAAAAAAGAGCTGATAGATCAACTTTGGAAGTTTATATCTCTCTTGATGCTTTGAATGAGAGCCAAAGAAGTTAAAGGATGTTGATTAAGGTATTTAAATATGAATTTGTGGAATTTTTATTCAATTTTTATGTCCCTTATTTATGTATGGACCTTAAGAGTGGAAATAAGCTAAAACCCTTCCAAACCCTTCCCAGTGATGAATTTGGAGAAATGAGGTTGGAAAGTTAATCTAATGACATAGTTTACCTAGGATGTTGATTTCAATTTTTAGGAGAATCTCTTAGGATATTCTCCATGCTTTTGGACTATAGGGAATTATATGGATAGGGTATACAATAGTGTAACTTTAACTATTTTATGTGTTTTGCAAGTTCTAGGAGGAGTTTGAAGATGAAACCAAAATTGGGAGAAATAATAAGACTTGTGATAACCCCAAATTTACATTTATTTATTAATAAAAAAATCCTCAGTGTTAAACAAATAGCTTAATCTTAGCTAGCCAAAACTGACATAGTGACCAAACTAGTAAGAAGGGTGGAAAACTTCAAGTGAGCTAATTTTAAGGTGTGTCTGATGCTTCTAAGGGCTTTCATGGTTTTTATAGGTGTCATAAACTCCATCCCATATATTTTAATATAAAAATAATTCCTTTTTGGAATCCAAGTGCGCAGGGTGCATGAAAGAAGAGTTTTTTAGACTATAGATGAGGATGGGTCATTCCCAGATGATTCTAGATGACCAAGCCTATACCCTATGCATGGAGAGGCATGAATAAAATCCTTCACCTAAATTACAATCATCGTAACTATCCATAATTAGTTTTATGAAAATCAAATAGGTCCAAATCATGAAGGCTATTTTCTAAGCTAGAATGAGAACTTTCATGCCACTTTTGCAAGAGTTTCAGGACTTGGAGAGCCAATTGTTCCTTATGAACTTAAATGATTTATCCCACATCATATTCTCATGAAAAATTAATTGATTATATTATCTTGACAAGTGTCTTTATGACCCTTGGAATTCTCTCTTCTCCTCTCTCTATCAAGTTCTATAAGAACTAGCCATTTTGGCTATTATAACTTATGATCTACCTGAGTATGTAAAATATCTAATCATTTGAATACCATTTGATCAATAATACTACTAATTTTTACCTCTTCATGATTATTCATGGTGTGTTCTACTTGGATGATTGATTTTGCTAAGTGATAACTCTTGTTTCCTTAGCATGTTGTTTCATTCTTTCATCCTATTTGTAGTTGGAAATATTTTTATTATAGGGAATGTGAAGTGTTATAGGAAGTATCAAGGTTAAGTGAGTTAGTCTATTCACTAGTACCATTCAAGGCCTCTTGGTCTATTCTTCCTAGCCTAAACATTCATCCATAACCTCATAATGTAATAGTGATGTGAGAAGATGCATATTGGAGAAGTGTATGTTTAGTCTCTTGGTTTCATGTGTAACATGTAGCTATTTGGAAGTCATCATAATATCTGGTGTATCACCTCTGTTAGGATAGTTTGCTTTAATTTTTCTCTCTCCCTTACCCCACCTCAAAATTTTAGGTATATTAGTGATCCAAAGTGGTACATCAAGGGATTTATCCCTACCTAGAGATTCAATTGAGCCTATTATTTTTTAGTTTTACCCTATTTACCTCCATAATTTGATATTTGTTTGTCAAGAGAGTTTACAACCAAGATAGGTGGATACTTGGCAACCAATTGGTCTTATATGGTTTTTAGGACAAATTATGGTACCAAGGTAAATATTTAATTATATCTTATTCATCACAAGAATTTAGAGCCCTACATACCTAAGTTTACTTATGCCAATTATGTTAATTTTTATGAGGAAGAGCTTAACATGGATCAATCTTCAACCTCTTCTCTTGAAGGAGTTTCTAATTTGTATCTAGATGAATGGGAAGCTAAGCACTATGAGCATGATCCTTATGAATTCATGGAAGAATCTGGTCTTGGAGTATATTTCATTCATGAAGAGGACTCTTTCATGACAAACTTGATGAAGCCAAGTGAAAACATGGATGTTTTATGGCATATATTCTTTGATGGATCTAGAATCAAGGTTGGAGTAGGTAGTGGAAAAATATTATTTTCTCCATCCAAGTAAAGGTACTACCCTAATTTTATATTTCACTTCACTTGTACTTGTAATGTGTTAGAATATGATGCCCTCATTCATGGCCTTCAGTGGGCTAGGAAAAGAGGTGTGAAAGAGTTGTAAGTGTATGGTGATAGTTAGTTAGCTATGAATCAATTAAGAGGCCAAAATATGACTAATAAATATTTACTTAAGTCTTATAAGCATATAGTGTTGGAACTTGTGGAATATTTCCAAGCCTTCAACATCTAATCTATCCCAAGATAAGACAACAAACATGTTAATAGGTTGGTAGAAATTGGAGCTCAGTTTGATGTTCCAAAAGGATAAGAGAAGACAGAACTAGCCTCATCTCAATATGATTGTAATACCCTCTATACTTGATAATGTCACTAATTTTCAAGTGTTTTGTAGTGAAAAACAAATAAATATTTTCCTACAAGAGGAGGCTTAGTTTTCCTCAAAGAATTAGTCCAAACTACAACAATAATATAGAGGGAAGATTGAATAATTGAAGAGAAATAAGCTCCCTAAAGGCTTAGTTACACTAAAAAGTATCTTCAATGATGATGATAAATTGAAGAAGGAAAAGGTAATCATGTCTACTAAGAAATATAACTATGAGAGAGTAAAAATATTCAAAGATAAGTTGCTTGCTCTTGGGAAGGTATGTACTAGAGAAGAAAGATGTGCTTTCATTGAGTTATGCAAAGAATTTTCTGATGTATTTGCATTGGAATATAGTGATTTAAAGGGCTTTGATCCAAATATATATCAACATGCCATATATATAGATGATAATGCTAAATATATCAAGCAAAGGCAAAGGCTAATTAATCCTAAGATTGAACCTCTCATGAGAAAGGATCTTACAAAGTTGATTGAGTCTAAGATCATTTTTCCTATTAAGCATTCAACTTGGTTGGAAAAATTAGTCCCAATAAGGAAGAATAATGGTTAAATCAGGTTATGTGTTGACTTTAGAGACTTTAATAGGGTTTTTTTGAAGGATTATTATCTTCTTCCTTCCATAAAGTAGATTTTTCAAGTTGTGGCAGGTAGTGAAAGGTTCTCACTCCTTAATGGATACTCAGGGTATAATCAAATTTTGGTAAATAAAAGTGACCAATATAAGACAACCTTTACTACTAGATCAGGTACATATGCTTATAGTAAAATGCCTTTTGTTTTGACAAATGTTGGTACAATATTTCAATGTGAAATGGATATGGCTTTTCAAGGTCTAATAAAAGATATAGTGTGGTGTATTTTGATGATATCATGTTCTTGTCTAAAGATGCAAAGGATCCTTCAAATAACCTTAGGTATATTTTTAAGAGATGTAGAGAGTTTGGAATCTCTCTCAATCCAAATAAGTGTGTGTTTTTTCCATGAAGGAAAACTTTTAGGACACATTGTCTCAAGGAAAGGACTATCTATAGATCTTGAAAGGGTAAGTTAAATCTTGGCATTGACCTTACCCAAACACAAGAAAGGTTTGCAAAGTTTATTAAGAAAAATAAATTTTATAAGGATGTTTATTCTTGATTTTGATAATTCAGTCGAGCCTCTAACCTCCATTCTAAGGAAAGATGAAGTGTATACTTGGACAAGGAGAAGGAAGGAGAGTTTTTAAGAGATCAAGTAAGCTATTAATCAAGACCCAACTCTTGTAAGTCATAATTTATAAAATGATTTCAACTTGTATACCTTTGGAAATGAAGAAGTAATATCTACCATGCTCACTCAATCAAATGAAGAAACCTTGGAGTAGCCTATTACCTTATTTAGTCAAGGATTGGAAGGCTATGAAGTAAAATACACTAATGTAAAGAAGCAATTACTTTCAGTTGTTATAAGTCTAATAAAGTTTAGGAATATGTTGTCTAACAAAAAGATTCATATATTAGTACCTCATCCTATTTTCAAGGATTTAATTTTGATTAGATATTTGAATTAAAAAGGGATAGTTTAACATTTCTACTAAGGTTCTCCTCTCTCCTTTTACATAGTTATTGTTTTCCTTTTTTCCCTAAGTGTTTATGCACGTGTGAGTCATGCTGGTGTCTTGATTTATTTTATGTTTTACTGGTATGTTGTGTTTGTTAGATGTGTTTTAGGTAATCATTTTCTAGTTGTATTTAATAAATCATTGACTCCCTTGGCCCATGATATGATAAGGCTACTAGTCTTTAGTATAGCAGACATACTACCCCTATGAGTCACCATTTTGTTGACTAAATTTGACTTTTAAGTCAAATTTAGACCCCTATAGGTTAAAAATATATATATCTATATTTTTATGGGTATAAATATTTATCATAGGCTATATTATAATTCATTTGATGTTATCTAATGCATTTATAGCCTTAGTCATGGTCTAAAAGGTTTATTTGTCATTTTGATTCTTTTAGTGGGATTTTAAGGGTCATAAATGCAAGTGGAATGGTTATCAAGGTGTAAAGGTGTATTTGTTTCCATTAAAATGTCAAATAGGTCATATTCCATGTTAGGGATGTCATTTACATCAAAATCTTGTAGGTTGTCTAACTAAAATTCAAGAAATTAACTAAAAAAGTGAGCATTTGGCACTTGTACGACCTATGGGGGAAGGTGACACATGGGAAAAAATCATTTAATCCTATTAATATTTTTCCCACTCATATAAATTATTTACATACTATGGAAGTGCCATTTTTGGGCTGAATTTATTTTTCACCTTCTTTGCCTTTCTAGACATACAAAAGTGACCATCAAGTTTGTGCTTAATATGAACTAGTGAAGATGTTTTAGGTCAAATGATTTTTGGAGGTGATAGTACACTTAGATACCTTCAATTAAATATCAATAGTGAAATTATTGTCATCCTTTACAAGCTGACTATTTTTTTGCTCACTCTTTCCTACACCTATAGGTTTTGTTTAATTTTGGACAAGTTTGTATGAACCAATTGGTGATGTTGAATCCAAAGGATGTTGTATAAATCTGTATTGCTATCCATTATTAGTTTCATTTTTCAAGATGTTTTGATGGGAAATTTATCTCATATTTTAGGAAGGTGTCAACATTGTGAGGTATCAATCAATTATGCCTTATTCCAAAATGTTGGTCTTCTACAAAGGTTACATGTGAATGGGAAACTATGTCCCATAGGTCTTATGGTCATATGAATATCTCTTTCCACATTTGGTTTCATCATATCATGCTTGGGGAACTTTTAGTCCTACCATTCATCTCAGTCAACTCTCTGCTCAATGTCATGTTAAAGCACAGAGGTGTAGAGCTTGTTTAGCTTACCCATGGAGTTGTACTCAAGGTGTATCAATTGTATAATCCTTAAAGAGTTTAGTATATTTAATTTAGTTGTTAAATATGACACAAGACTAGTTACAAACTCTTTCCCCACTCCAACCAATCAATCTAGACACCGCTGCCTACTCTGTTCCAAGTGCATGTAAGAGAATTTCACATTAGAATAGTGTTATAGATCTTGTATTAAGACTTCCTTGATAAAAATAATAAATTTTAAAGTTTTTAATTTGAATTTGAGTTTCTCTTGAGACTCACTCATCTACATTTTCTTCTCCATTCTAGACATCCAGCCTATATACAACCCATATGCACCTACAAAAGCCTTTTGCTGACATCATGATAAGAGGTGGGAAGCTTGATATGGGTTTCAATATTATAATATTGCTAAGAGTGCATTGGTACATTTTTTGTAATCATGAGAATGATCATAAACCTATCCATCTCTCATACCACCCAAGATTACATACTCACTACCTATGTATACTAATTCCACCTATAGGTGGTACCTTAAGGTTTTGAAGGTCTTTAAATGGGGAAATTTGGAGCATAATAAATTAATTTTAAAATCATAACATGAGAGATTATCATTATAGACCTGATTGAGGTGTCTAATGGTATAATGGAAAGATAAACACCTTGGAGGAGACAAGGACTAAATTTTCGGATCAAATCCCTAAAATGAAGAAACAAAGGTTGAAGGGCTTTTTATGGGTCTCTTATAGCATGGTTTTAATGACCCTTAAAACATATAAATAGGTGAACCTTATAACCTATAGTATAGAAAACAAACATGCAAAAAAATGAGTCAAAATTATTTATTAAAGGTGGTTTTTGGGTGTCCTAAAGTTGCCCTAAAAATAGTAAAACACTACACTAACATCTATAGGTTTACAGTTTTGAATGGCCTTTTGACATCCTAAGTAGAAAATAGAACACACTCTCCTAGATATAATGGTTCCATTAGTTGAATGGTTTATAAAATGACATAAATATCATCAGTATGATGTTGATTATGGTATGCCAAGCTCCATATACACCCACATGGGTCCCTCTAAGAAGAAATGTGCACCCATAGCTGGGAATATAGATAGGGGATGGTATGGGTGTTTAGGTGATTTTTTAGGACAATCAAATTAAATTTAGGCATAGAGAAATGTTATGTGACCTCAATTAATTTAAACTATTTCTTTAAACATCATGAACAAGCTAAACTAAAGCCAATATTCACCTACATAAGTCATCTTGGTAGAGTTTACAATCAGAAAATGGAAGGACTCATTTCATGAGCTTAAGGTACATGTAAAAAGAAAATTAGGGGTTTTCATTATGAAATAATTAGGTGATCACCTCTATTAATATCATTATAAACTTCATAATCTACAAATAATGTAAAAGAAGCCTACTCAAACCTTTTGAAACCCTGTACACACTTACAACTGAGTGTGCAGTCTTGGTGAGGGTAAGAGGTGAATATGCAAAGAGATAAAGAAGGTTAAAATAAAATTTAAAATGGTTTATGATTTATTTTTATAGTTTCTAAAAAATATATGTGACCCCTTAAATATGATCACCCACTCTTCCTATTGGCCAAAGGTAGTAGTTTGTACAGGTGGGTTAGGAAACCCATGTTGCTCAAAGGGTAGAAATGAAGAATATAAGGAAGAAGAGTTATTTTAGGTGAATATAAAGATTATTTAGAATTAATTTATGGTGTAAAACATGTAAAATAATCCTAATAGTTTTGGAGTTAGCATACAAAGGTCATTCTTAGGTCAAATAAAAAAATGTAAGAAATAGTCCTTTTTAGAGGCCTTTTGGGGGGTATTTTGAGATGGTTAGGTGCCTAAATGAGTGAATATAGATTTAAAAAGTTTTAAAAATTATAATTATGACCTAATAAAACTATTAAAATCTTAATTTTTCATTTTTGAAGATGGATATACCTCACTCTTTTATCTGAGAGGTTAGCTAGTTTAGAAAAATTAGGATTTGGCAAAACAAGTTAATGAAGTCAAAATTGGAAAAATAACTTGATGTAAATATTGGTAAACCTAAATAAAAATATTTTTAGGTATATTAAAGTAAAATAGGTTATATGAATAACTAGGTCAGGCTCAGACCTCTCAAAATGACCAAAATACCCTTGCACACAGTCCAACTAGACAAGCTTCCATTAGGCCAAATTGGTGAATGAGAAGAAGAAATGAAAAGGAGTGATGGGAAAGTTCTATGGTAAATTTTTTAGATTTAATTAGGTGTTAAAATTAATAATATAACAAAAAAACTATGAGATATAAGTAAAAATAGCCAAAACTAGCAGGGTGCATGCTAAGCCCATTAAGCCGTGAAGGGACCTAGAGCCAATTGGCGGTCCAACTTCACTTTTAACTATTGGTGAGATATCTATTTGATTGTAACATGTATATTAAATTTATTTAGAAATTTTTTATATTTTTATATGTATATTAACCTTTAATAAATATATTTCTATCTCAAAGAATGACCAAACATGTAGTAATTATAAAAATAAGCTCGATAGGGTGATTTCAAGTGCTCAGATCTCATCTAAAACTATGCATGGATACCAAAGGATTTTTGAGTGTTATTAGGGTCCCATAAAATAATGTTTTTATCATTTTTTTTAATCTCAAATGTTAGGTATATATGAACAAATATTAAGGAAGAAAATTGATTAAAACCCTCACTAAACCCTTGAAAGGACCCGATAGGGAAAAGGAGGCCAAAGATGCATATATATGGGATGAAATAGAAATTAAAGTAATTGGAGGTTGTATATGACTCTTTAGGTATATTCCTCATCAATTTTTTTTCTACTCTACCTGTATAGACGTGGCAAAAAATAGGTTCTTTTGACTATTTTGTGTATTATGTAGGGTACAAGAGGTTTCAAAAGATGCAATCAATTTTTGGAAAAATATATATACTTTTTATAAATACATATGTCCATTTCATTCCTATAAAAAAATTTAAGTGTTCAAACAATAACACTCATCTCATCCATTCTAAATTGGCATAGTGAACACATTGGGGAGAAGGGTGAAAACCTCAAATATGAACCTTTTCAAGGTGTATCTAAGAATTATAAGGAAATATAGAGTATTTATAAGTTTCATACACTCCATCCCATGTATTTTCATGGAAAATGAAGCCAATTTTGAGGCCAAATGTGAGGGGTTACTGAAAAAAAATAGACTATAGGTAGTGATGGCTTACTCTTAAGAGATTCTTGATGAGTATGAATACAACCAATGAATGGAGAGGAACGTATGAAATATTTCCCTCTAATTAAAATAATCATACCAATCTATAATTAGTTTTTACATGTTTAAATAATTTCAAATCATGAGGGTAGTTTCCTATGCCAAGACAGGGAGTTTCATGCCACTTTTCATAAGTTTCATGACTTGTATGGACACTTGGACTTTCGTAAATTACATGGTTAATTTAAAATATATTTATTTTTCATATTTAAGCTCTTTTATCATCTTGATAGGTGTCCAAGTGACCTTTGGACTTTTCTTGTCTTGCCCCTCTTTTAAATGTTATAAATAGTGACCTCATTGGTTGATGGTGAAACCTTGGATAATTTTGTACTTTAATGTCTCTTGAAGAAATAAAACAAGTGAATTTTACTAATTACATGCTTTATAATTGAGTGTTACTTCAATATTGTTGGTATTATCTAGTAGAAGCTGATCTTTTCTAGCATGTTATCCTTGATTGTTCACCAAGTATATAGAAGAGTAATTTTTACAAGTCTTTATTAGTGCTATATTTTAAATGTATAAGGGTTTTTTAAGTGTTTCATGATTCTATTCTCCCAAGGAATCATTCATTACCCTCATAAGTATTGAATACCTCTTGAACCTAGCATATAAAACATTGATGTAACAATATGTCTTGAGTTGTGAGTTTTGTGTGAAAGAAACTTTATTTTTCTCTATGTAGTATAAGTTTAGTCAATAAGATTAAATTAAATATTGGTGCATCACCTTTTATTTTTATTATTTTGTCTTCTTAATCCTTTTCATGCAAAATAAATAGGTAAGAAATTACTTCAAGGAGGGCATCAAAGGAACTATCCCTTCTAGAGATTCATCTCACCAATTATTTACCCACATAAAGTGAGATGTTTCTATTGTCCTGCTTGGATGAAGAGATATAGGAATATCCTAAATGGGTACAAATCCAAGTGACAATATTTTTTGGCATGCTTGGTGGAACTCTAAGTCCTAAAATATTATCCAAGATTGGTGTGTTAGTGTTTAGAGCTCTGATACAAGTTGTCAGGATTTTAGAGTACAGTTGATTACTTTTGTAGAAGCAACTAAACATGAAATTGAAACCAGAAGTAATAACTAGAAATCAGAAACATCAAATAATAGGAGATACAAGAAACACCCAATCTATGTTAAACTCTTCCAGAAGGAAATACAATGAAGAAATATCTTTTTCCTCACACCTCTCAGATGTACAATAATTCTCCCTCAAGAGTTCTCTCTCTCTCTCTCTCTCTCTCAATCAATTACAATCAATTCAATTACTAAATTGTTCCCCCTAATTACAATACTGCCTCATGGGTCTCTTAAATAGAATTGAAAGCAAAAAATAATTATAAAAATAGACTCAAGACTAATTTTAGTCTTTACATGCAAACTAACTATTCTCCTAAAAATAGAAAATCTATAAATGTCTGGAAACGAATAGAAGTCGGTGTCGGTCTGAAGATGACCGATGCCATCCAACCCCTAACTGATATCAGTTGGTTTTGACTGATGCCAATCGACCCCTAACCAATGTTGGTTGGTTCTGACTAATGCCAATTACTGTGTAAGCCCAAAAACCTCCACATTAGCTCATTAGTGAAGCTTTTAGCTCCATAACTAAACAATCTCCCACTTGGAGATAAACAGTTGCACCTGTACCTGTACAGCAACATCCTCTAAACATCTCTAGCTTATTTCTCCCTCTTTAAGTTCAATCTTAAAGACCAACAAAAGTTTAATGAAGATTCAACTTCTCTTTTGTTATCAGCTTTGTTAACATATCATCAAGGTTCTTATCTGTATGGATCTTTTCCAACTTCAACTGTCCATCCTTCAATACTTGTCTAATGAAGTGGTACCTAAACTGTATATGTTTGGTTCTTGAATGAAAGGCTGAATTTTTTGCCAAATGAATTGAAATTTGACTATCACTATACAATATGCAACTCTCTTGCTCCTTTCCCAACTCTTCCATGAACAGAGTCATCTAAATCATTTCCTTCCTAGCCTCTGTGACTGCAATGTATTCTACCTCTATAGTAGACAAGTCAACAACCTTCTGCAACATTGAAATCCAACTAACCGTCGTTCCACCAATAGTGAACATACATCATGTGGTGCTTCTCCTACCATCCAAGTCACCTACCATATATGAATCTACATACCCATGTAGAGAAGTTTTTGACCCTCCATAGCATAAATGCCTACTGTTGGTCCCTCTCAGATATCTAAGAATCCACTGAACTGCTTTCCAGTGTTCCTTTCCTAGATTGGCCATAAACTTGCTAACAACTCCCACTACTTGGGCAATATCTGGTCTAGTCTAGTACATACCATTACATACATCAAGCTCCCAATTGCTGAAGCATATGGAACTCTACTCATGTACTCAACCTCATCACGTGATTTAGGACACTGTTCTTTGCTCAACTTCAAGTGTCCAGCCATAGGTGTGCTTACTAGTTTTGCATCCTGCATATTAAACCTCTCCAACACCTTATTCACATAATCCTCTTGTGACAAAATCAAATTGTAATTTTTCCTGTCTCTCTTAATACTCATGCCAAGGATTTTCTTTGCTGCTCCTAAATCCTTCATGGCAAATGTGTGAGCTAATTTTACCTTAAGCTTAGTAATTTCCTGCATGTGTGAACCTACAAAAAGCATATCATCTATATACATTAACAGGATAATACAACTACCATTATCCAATCTATTAAAATAAACACAATGGTCAGATTGACATTTACTAAAGCCATGCTCTATCATAAACCTGTCAAACCTCAAATACCATTGTCTTGGAGCTTGCTTAAGACCATATAAGCTTTTCTTCAACTTGCACACAAGTTTCTCCTTACCTTTGACCTCAAAACCTTTCGGCTGATCCATATATATCTCTTCATCCAAATCTCCATGAAGAAATGATGTCTTAACATCAAGATGCTCAATATGCAAATCCTCAATATCAACTAAAGACAATACAGTCTGAATAGAAGTCATCTTTACTACAGGAGAAAAAATTTCACCAAAATCAATACCTGGTTTTTATGCAAATCCCTTTACTACCAACCTAGCCTTATGTCTCATTAGTCCATTCTCTACTTCCTTTAACTTGTATACCCATTTATTTTTTAGTGTTTTCTTTCTGGCTGGCAACTCAACCAAATCCCATGTATGGTTCTCTTCCAAGGAATCAATTTCCTCATTCATGCCATGCTCCCACTGTTTCCTAGATTATACCTGCATTGCCTCATCAAAATTTTTTGGTTCTCCACCATCAGTGAACAATAAGTAGTATAAAAAAGGGGAATAATGAATTGGAGGTTTACTTACCCTTTCAAACCTCCTTATGGGCGTTTGAGACTCATTTACAGCTTGCTGTCTGCCAAAATTTTCTTTTAACAATGATCAATCTCAGTCATCTCTGATTGATGTCGATCTGCACCTAACTAATGTCAATTCCTCTTGATCAATGCTGATTTCCACCTGACCGACCTCAGTCTCTATGTTTTTCTATGAGTGATGATTTTTACCTGCAAGCTCATTTTGGATCATAACCTCTTCCAAATCAAGATTGCCCTACTCAGAATTATTCATCCTCTTGAGCTGATCAATGTACATCACCTTCTCATTGAAAACTACATCATGGCTTCTAATAATTTTGTTAGTTTCTAAATTCCACAACCAGAATCTGAAATCTCCAAAACCATAACCAATGAAAGTACTCTGTATAGATTTAGCATCCAGCTTCTTTATATTTTCTTTATCAATGTGCACAAAAGATTTAGAACCAAAAACTCTAAGAAATGAAAGATCTACCTTTTTACCTATCCAAGCCTCTTCTGGAATTCCACCATCTAGTGTAGTAGAAGGTCTTCTGTTAATCAAGTAAATCACAGTATCTATAGCTTCT
This sequence comes from Torreya grandis, assembly GCA_037957365.1. Classification (NCBI taxonomy): domain Eukaryota; kingdom Viridiplantae; phylum Streptophyta; class Pinopsida; order Cupressales; family Taxaceae; genus Torreya; species Torreya grandis. The sequence continues at coordinate 1,503,737 of JARHVA010001376.1, forward strand.
GCCCAAATCTGTAAGGGCAAACTAGCATGCAACCTCATACTCCGTGCACGCTCCATTATTATTCTAATCATCCTTTCATCAACTCTATTTTTCTGAGGTGTCCTTAGAACAATCCTTTCCTTGCGTATTCCAATCATAGAATAGTAACTATTGAATTTATTACTGCAATACTCACCACCATTGTTAGATCTAAGGCACTTCAATCTCAAACTTCTTTCATTCTCAACCAAAGCTTTCCATTTCTTAAATGTGTCAAAAACATCAAATTTCCTCTTTATGTAATAAACCCATACCTTTCTTGTAGCATCATCAATGAAAGAAACATAATACTATGATCCTCCAATAGAAGCTACTTGAGTTGGTCCCCACACGTCTGTGTGAACAAGCTCCAACTTGTGATTCTTCTTTGTTGACCCAGTTTTGAGAAACCTCACTTTCTTCTATTTCCCAAAAATACAATGCTCACAGAAATATAGATCTATGCTTTTCAAATCTAAAAGCTTACCTTTTGACTTAAGAACATTCATTCCCTTCTCACTCATGTGACCAAGCCTACATTGCCACAACTTTGCATCTACATCTAAAGTAGATAAAACAAAAGGAGAATAATCAGTAATACAAGTAGATAGATAAAGTGTACCTACTCTCTTACCTTTTTCTAATACAAGTGCACCCTTGAAAACTTTCCAAGATTTAGCTGTGAGAGTTATTATGCAACCCTCATCACCCAACTTTCTTGCAAAAATCAGATTCCTCTTCAGGATGGGTACATGCATGACATCCTTCAACACCCATGTGTTGCCATTCTACTATTTCAGCTACACTTTTCTTTTTCCAACAATTTTACAAGGCTCATCATCCCCTAAACAAACTTTTCCAAAATTTCCATGGACATAATCATTGAAAAATTATCTATTTGGGGTTGCATGGAAAGAGGCACCAGAATCTAAAACCCATGATTCTACTTTATTATCCAAAGAAAATATAAGAGCATCCTGTGCAACAATACATGTAACTTTTGCTTCTTTATTACCTTCATGCTGATTTTCTTTGTTATCCTTCAACCAACAATCTTTCTTTGCATGCCCTTTCTTTCCACAATTCTAGCAGGTTATTCTTCCATTTCTGGATTTGGATCTACTTCCCATCTTTGACCTTGATTACCCTTGCTTTCCCTTCTCTCTTTGCCTTCTCCTACTTTCAACACTTAAAGCATTACCTAATGTTTCCCCTGTGCTTTTCTTATGAATTTATTCATTCAAGATTACACTAACAACATCATCAACTTTCAAGATATTTGAAGCAGATACAGTATTACTAACTCCAATTACCAAACTATGCCAACTTTTAGGTAAAGAGCATAAGATTAAGAGAGCCTTAATTTCATCATCAAAAACTATTTTGAATAAATTTAGCTAATTTAATATTGTATGGAAATCATTAAGATGACTAGATACAGATCCACCTTCCTGCATTTACAAATTAAATAATTGTTTCATAACATATACCTTATTCAAAGCTGAGGGTTTTTCGTGTAAATTTGCCAAAGTATCCATTAACTCTACTGTTGTCTTTGCCTTTGATAAGTTGGAAAACACAGAAGCTACCAGGCTCAACCTTATAGATCCAAGAGCATTTCTATCAAGAACATTCCATTCTTCATCTTCCATATCTGAGGGCTTCCTTGAAACCCCACCCAATGGTAAATATAGATCTTTCTGATATAGATAATCTTTAATCTACATCCTCCATAATTGATAATTCTCGCCATTGAATTTATCCATTCTTAGTTTACTTTCTTCTACCACTGCTTTGCTCCCACTCAATCAGAAACCCCTGTGAGTGAATTCTATAATCAACAAACACTAATACGCTCTGATACCAATTGTTAGTGTTTAGATCTCTGATACCAGTTATCAGGATCTTAGAGTATAGTTGATTACTTTTGTATAAGCAACTAAACATGGAATTGAAACCAGAAGTAATAAGTAACTAGAAATCAGAAACAACATATAATAGGAGATACAAGAAACACCCAATCTATGTTAAACTCTTCCAAAAGGAAATACAATGAAGAAATCTCTTTCTCCTCACACCTCTTATATGTACAGTAATTCTCCCTCAAGAGTTCTCTCTCTCTCTCTCTCAATCAATTACAATCAATTTAATTACTGAATTGTTCCCCCTAATTACAATACTACCCCATGGGTCTCTTAAATATAATTGAAAGCAAAAAATAATTAGAAAAATAGACTCAAGACTAATTTTAGAAAAATAGACGCACAGAAGTTGGTGTCAGTCTGAAGATGACTGATGTTGGCCGACCCCTAACCAATGTCGGTTGGTTCTGACCGATGACGGTCGACCCCTAACTGATGTCAGTTGGTTCTGATCGATGCTAATTATTGTGTAAGCCCAACAACCTCCACATTAGCTCATTAGTGAATTTTTTAACTCCACAACTCAACATGGTGCTGGTCTTGGCATATTTAAAGCTAAAAGAACATCTACATTCAATACCTAGAAAATCCACCAATTTTTCAACTCTTTAGTTGTTAATCAATCCTTAATTTCCATGCCAAAGGTGACCACTACTTCTACTTCTAGAGGTATACCCTTTGAGTTTGTATAATTACCTTTGTATTATGTCAATAGATTAAGATTTGTGAATACTCACCCTTATTCAAGGGTCCAAGTTCCTACTAATTTTAACCCCTAATACCCATAGTCTACATTCCAATATGGCTAGGAGACAACCTTTTGTAGCCTTCATTGGATCATCTTCTTTGAATCTTCACCAATATGACCAAATTCTTAGAGCAACCCTTAAGAGTGTTCCATCTTTTACTAGAGAAGGTCCTACTACTCCCATTGAGTACATTAGAAACATATCAAACTTATAAAATTTCCATAATATCACTTTAAAAAATCTATCCATTAGGTTATTATCATTGTCTTTCAAAGGTAAGGCTTTAGATTGGTATGGGACTCTACCTAAAAGTTCCATTGCTTCATGGAATGAACTAGGAGATTATTATCTAAGAGGTTTGAAGAGAAGACTCTTTATCTATCACTAACTAAGCAATTGACCACTATCAAGAGAGATCCTTAAGATTTTATGCAATATTTTAACTCTATAATTCAAAAGGCATGGGATAGGATCCAAGCCCTTGTGAGATCTACTCCAAATTATGACCTCTTGAATTACTTAAAATTATTGAATAGTGATATAGCCATGATGATCTAATCCATGGGTGGGAATAAACTACCTACTACCTATGAGATAGTCATTAATGTTGAGAATTGTCTTATTCAAGCATAGAAGATTGCTCTTATACCATCAATGCCATTTTTTCCTAATCTATAGCCTCTTAGTCAAGTTGCATTACCTACCTTGGCTCCTTTGCCTCATAGTCAGTAAAAGTCTGCTCTTGCCCCTACCAATGCAATTTATTAAGTTAAGATTTTTCATCAAAGTGTTAATAATTAATTGGTTTCTCTTAAAATGAAATAATCTCAAATTTACAGGCCTTACCAATCATACAATCAGTTTGGACAAGCAAATAAGCCTCCTTTTCAAGGTAATGCTCAAGGAAAATGTCAAATCACTCAAGCTAGACCTTACCAAAGTTATAATCCTAATGCCCCATAATATTCTAAATCTCTTATTCTGACTCAAAATAAATTTGTTTAATAACAACCATGTTATCCTTCCTATGACCAAAATCAAGACCAAGTTGCATATACCGATGAAATGCATAATCAAGCCATGATAATGCAGTGTAATCAAACATATCAAATATCCAATTTTGAGGTTCCAATGCAAAATGGAATGGAAAATGGACAAACACAATATTATTCTAATCTTATAAATCATTTGGAGGGAGAGTTTTGTGCCATCAATAATTTGGTAAATTTAAGTAATATGAATGTTAGTGTATCATGTAACATTAGGTCTAAGAAGATGGCTGTTAAAGAGACACAAGGGGGAAATCAAGGACCTATTTTGACTCCTACATCACCTACAATAGTATGTGGGTCTAGCTTATTTTCTAAGGTGTAAGATAATCACAAATCTCAAATTTCAAAACTAGCTCCTACACATCCATCTTCACAAGCTACACTATAAGGTACTAGTACTTCCAAAGAGACTTTCAAGGTGAGAAATCCTTATATCAATGTGGTAGATCAAATGAATAAGTTACACATGAATATTTCATTATAAGATTCATTGATAATAATGGGACAAAATGATATATTTCAAAAAAAATGCTTGGATTAGGTAAACAAGTTGGATCATCTAGGAGTTAAAATGTTGTCTTAGTAAATGGAACTCAAACTATTGATGGAAAAGTGTATAAATCTAATACGACTCCTCCTTCTCATCTATCTTTGATCATTTATGATTAATTATTTCATAATTTTTTCATACATAGTGGGGCTATTACTTTAGCTATGCCCAAGTCAATAGCGGATAAACTAGGCCTCAAGTATGAACCAATAACTAAAAGAGTTCTACAATTTGATGGGTCACCAAGAAATACCCTAGGAGTAGTCAAGGATTTAAATTTGAATTTACATGTTTGTCATACTTTTTCCATTCCTCATGGTGTGGTTTTGGTAGATTTACCTCCACACTTTGCTCTTTGTTTGTCAAGAGAGTTTACAGCCAAGATAGGTGGATACATGGAAACCAATTGGTCTTATATTGTTTTTAGGACAAAGTATGATACCAAAGTAAATATTAAATCAAATCCTATTCATCAAAATAATTTAGAGCCCTACATTCCTAATTTTGCTTATGCAAATTATGTTATTCTTGATGAGGAAGAGCTTAACATGGATCAATCTTCAACCTCTTCTCTTGAAGGAGTTTATAATTTATATCTAGATGAATGAGGAGCTAAGCACTATGAGAATTATCCTTAAAAATTCATAGAGGAAGCTGGTCTTGGAGTATATTGCATTCATGAAGAGGACTCTTTCATGACAAACTTGATGAAGCCACGTGAAAACATGGATTATTTATGGTATATATTCTTTGATGGATCAAAAAGTGAGGTTGGAGTAGGTGGTGGAGCAATGTTAATTTCTCCATCCAAGGAAAGGTACTACTCTACTTTCAAATTTCACCTCACTTGTACTTGTAATGTGGTAGAATATGAGGCCCTCATTCATGGCCTTGAGTGGGCTAAGAAAATAGGTGTGAAAGAGTTGTAAGGGTATGGTGACAGTGACTTAGTTGTGAATCAAGTAAGAGACCAAAATATGACTAAGAACTCTTTCCTTAAGTCCTATAAGCATAGAGTGTATAATCTTGTAGAATATTTACAATCCTTCAACATCCAATCTATCCCAAAAGAAGACAGGAAACATGCTAATAGGTTGGCAGCAATTGGAGCTCAGTTTGATGTTTCAAAGGGATAAGAGAAGACAAGAACCAACCTCATCTAAATGTGATTTTAATGCCCTCTATACCTGATAATGTCACTAATTGTAAATTTTTTTATATTGACCAATAAATATCTCTTTTCCTACAAGAGGAGGCTGAGTTTTCCTCAAAGAATTAGTCCAAACTACAACAACAATATAGAGGGTAGATTGTATAATTGAATATAAACAAGCTCCCTAAAGGCTTAGTCACACTTGAGAGTATCTTCAATGATGATGATAAATTTAATAAGGAAAAGGTAAGCATGTCTACTAATAATAAAAATTATTAGAGAGTAAAAATCTTCAAAGATAAGTTGCTTGCTCTTGGGAAGGTATGTACTAGAGAAGAAAGATGTGCTTTCATTGAGTTATGCAAAGAATTTTTTGATGACTTTACATGGGAATATAGTGATTTAAAGGGATTTGATCAAAATTTAGCTCAATATACCATAGAGCTAGATGAGAATTATAATCCTATCAAGAAAAGTCAAAGGCCAATTAATCCTAAGATTGAGCCTCTCATAAGAAAGGAGCTTACAAAGTTGATTAAGTCTAAGATCATTTTTATTATTAAGCATTCATCTTGGTTGACAATCTTAGTCCTGATAAGGAAGAAGAATGGGGAAATTAGGTTATGTGTTTAATTTAGAGACTTTAATAGGGTTTATCTAAATGGAAATTATCCTCTTCCTTCCATGGAGTAGATTTTTCAAGTTGTGGCAGGTAGTGAAAGGTTCTCACTCCTTGATGGATTCTCAGGGTATAATCAAATTTTGGTAAATAAAAGTGACCAATATAAGACAAACTTTACTTCTAGATGGGGTACATATGATTATATTAAAATGCCTTTTGGTTTGTCTAATGTTGGTGAAACATTTCAATGTGAAATGGACATGGATTTTCAAGGTCTAATAAATGATATAACGTTGGTGTATTTTGACGATATCATGGTCTTGTCCAAAGATGCAAAGGATCATTTGAATAACCTTAGGTATATTTTTGAGAGATGTAGAGAGTTTGGAATATATCTCAATCCAATTAAGTGTGTGTTTTTTGTCCATGAAGGAAAAAATTTAGGATATATTGTCTCAAATAAAGGCCTATCCATAGATCTTGAAAGGGTAAGTGCAATCTTGGCATTGACACCCAAACAAAAAAAAGGTTTGAAAAGTTTTTTTGGAAAGATAAATTTTATAAGGAGGTTTATTCATGATTTTTATAATTTAGTCAAGCCTCTAACCTCCATGCTAAGGAAATATGAAGTGTTTACTTGGACAAGGACAAGGAAGGAGAGTTTTGAAGAGATCAAGTAAGCTATTTCTCAAGCCCCAACTCTTGCAAGTCCTAATTTCTCAAAGGATTTCCTATGTTGTTATAAGTCTAAATAAATTTATGCATATGTTATTTAACAATAATATTCATATATTGGTACCTCATCCTAGTGTCAAGTATTTCCTTTTGAGCAAATATTTGAATGAAAAAGGGTTGGTTGGATCACAAAACTGATGGAGTATGATGTAGAAATCAAGATAACCAAGCTAGTGAAAGGGAAGGGATTATGTTATCACCTTACTTCATATTTCAATGAACAAAAATAAGTTGTTTTATCCCTTCATGATGACCCTATGATAGCTGAATATTCATCAATGAGGATTTGGACACAAGAAATGATCCATTTTCTTTAAACTTATGAGTGTCAATAAGGCCTAAATAGAGCTAAAAGAAGGTACTTTAGATTACAATATATTCCTTATGTACTTTTTTATGGAGTGTTGCTTAAGGACTTATCAGGTGTGTTATTGAGATGTGTTAAATCAGATAAAGTTGTGAAAATATTGTTTGAGTTTCATGATGTACCAATTGATGGCCACTTTGCTCCAAGAACCACAACTGCTAAGATTATGAGAGCTAGATATTTTTAGCCTAGTTTGTTCAAAGACACCCATGATTAGGTATGAAAATGCAAAAAATGTGCTCTCTATGATGGTAAGTGAATATTTTATCATTTCCTCTTCATCTAATATAAGTAGACAAACCTTTTATGCAATGGTGTCTATATTTCATAGGCCTAATCAACCCACCTTCTAGTACTAGACACAAGTGGGTGTTGATTACTAAATATTACTTTAAAATATGGGTAGAGGTTGTAGCTCTCAAGAAAGAAAATGAAAGTTTAGTTATAGATTTATATGAAGTTACAGTGATAAGGTATGGGTCTCCTTCAACAATAATATCAGACAATGCATTATATTTACCTTGAATGAAGATACGTGAGTGGGCTTTGAAACATGGTCTTTATCTTAGTAATTCCTCCCACTATTATCCATAATGGAATGGACTAGATGAGTCTACTAATAAGAATGTAATCAGAATCATAAAAAAGATAATGGAGGAAAACCAAATAACTTGGCATTCCAAGTTGAAGACATCTATTTGGGTTGATAGAATCACCCTAAAGAGAGAAATTGGAAACTAACCATATACACTTGTTCATGGGAGAGAAGATAGACTACCTATTTCATTTAAGTTACTAGCCTTGGATCTCACTTACTAGCTAGAGTTGATTGAAAATGAAAGCATAGAGATTAGATTGTGTGAGTTGATGGATCTTGAAGAAATAAGAGATCAAGCTATGTAAACTATGAGGGATTATAGACACTAGAATACAATGCACTTACAATTTTCAATGACTAAATGCCTTGAGACACCCCATAAATACCCCATACACCTTTAAAAACCCCTCTTAACCTATCCAAATCACTATTGTTCTAGTCACATAATATTATTCAAAAATACTATTCAAAAGTACTATTGACTATCACTATTCACTATGGGACCCACTATCACTATTCATGATGACATGTAAAATGACATGACATGTGATATTCAAGTGACATGGAAGGTGGTTGGGAGGTGATATGGAAAGTGACATGGCTTAGAAGTGAGGTGGCTTAATGTGTGACATCATACCCCACCTAGGACCCTTCTCAAAGTGCTTGATGACCTCATTTAAGCATCACAAGGCCCCCTTTGAAATATGTATAATTTACCATTAAGGTACCATTAGTCAACATGTATTTTACCTTCACACATGAAAGTAACCTCCAAAATGAGATACCTACCTCTTTAAGACAAAGGGTACCCATTTTTGAATTCTTAACCCAAATGGGACACTCACTAACCCAAATGGGAATCCCCACCCATATCATTTTGATTAATTAATCAACCACATATAAAATGGTACCATACCTCTATTATTCCTCTTTTTGCATGACTCTTCACAACATATGATATAAATAACCCCCCTATCCTTCATTGAGGGTTAAGTTGAAAAGTGGCAAATTAGTATTTTTTGTTATTAATATTTTTTTGTAGGTTTTTGGAGGAGGTTATCCACTTGAGAAGGAGGTCATCCTCATCTTGGATGAGAAAATACTCAAAGCATTGAAGCTCTACCAGAATCACTATAGGATTTCATCAACAATATCATCAACAACACCATCATTAACAACCATCTCAAAGGTAACCTTGTTTGTTTATTTCATTTCAACTTATTATCTCTTTTGGCCTCTTCTCTCTTGAATTATGAACCTTATCCTTGGACTATTATTTATTGACTTATAAGAAATAACCCCTTTACCTCTTCTTTTTATCCCTTTATCCCATTTATCCCACTTCATTTTCACCTTCATCCCATTTACCCCTTTAACCATATTTGTTATTTTGACCATTTACCTATTTTAAACCCTTAACCTTTTACCATTTCAACCACTTATCAACATAAAATAAACCATATTTTTGACCCTTACCAAATTACCAAACCAAAATCATAACCCTTAACTTGGCCAATTTTTAGCATTAGCATTATTCAAACTACTTGCTTAAGTTTAATCATCTTAGTAAAGTATTTTGGTTTATTAATTAATTTTTTGATTTTAGTATTAGTTTGATGTTATTCTATGCTACCCTTCATTATTTTAATCAAACTTAAATTGTTTTAAATAAGGTGGATTGACAACCTCTTAGAAAGCTTTCGCTTCTAGGATCTAGCTTACACTAAGCAATCCACCCATCTCCTTGTCTAACAAAAAAGTGTGTGGTAGTGTTTTCTTATTTGTAGTTATTATTCCCTAGACAAAAAAGAGTTATCCACAATCATCTATATTCAATACATGCACTTTTAAAAGGTTTTTCTACACACCCCTTATCACTAGTTTCTTTCTTCTAAAACTAAGAAAAAGCAAAAAAATAGAGAGAAACATTTTGAAACACCCGATGGGACCCCTTATGGGTTAATAATTTTTTAGGCATATAGTTGAATTTAGTGAAAGTTCAATTATCTTGCATTTTTAGTATTTTTAAATTTTGAAAAAGAAAAAAATTCTTTCCTTTCTTCTTTTCTAAAAATCTAAGAATAAGAGTTTTCATCTTAGGGATTGGTTGTATTTTACATGTTGCATTTAAGTGCATTTGAGCTATTCTTTGTTTGCATGAAATGACACCAAACTCTTATTTTGGGTTGAAATTGAGTGCATTCATTGTATTTCCTACTTAATGATTAGCTCACCTAGATTAGTTAAATGCATTATGAATTAATCATAGCACACATATGTTACACTACCAAATCATATGCAAAAATTAAACATCAAAACTTATTTAAGACAAGGCCCATTAGGATTTCATCACCATTTAGATCACCTTACCCTACTTGGTGAGCCCACTTAGATTTCATCACCAAGGGGAGGACCCACTCCATTCTCTAGTGGAGTATAAACTCTAGACAAATTATATATAGTGGCTAATCAACCGCACTAGATGTGAGATCATGAAGTGAGGGGTGCAAGCCCTTAGTACCAGGCCATGTACTTGATATAGTGTAGATTATTTAAGTAAAAAAATTAAACCTAAAACCATCCTTATATGGCTTTTCTAGTATTTGACTTACAATCTAATTTCCCCTTTCACACTCTTTAAGGCATAATCTAAAAGTGATTTAGAATAAATCCTAAGATTAATTGCACTTTTAGTGTGTGCTTTGTTTGCTTTAGGTTTTTATTTGTTTGCTCATTGTGTGAGGTGAGAGGTTCATTATCCATTTCTAAATTTCTCTTATGGTCTTAACTAGACAACAAGTGAAAAACCAAAATAACCCACCACCATCTTATTCTTCATCCTCATTCATGGATTATTCCTCAGATGTTGATAGATCACCCCATGCTTCATCACACCATTATCCCCCACCTACAGTGCCTTCAACAATCCTTGAAGTTGATTCAAAATTTTCCACCATTATGGATAATAATCTAGTTACTTTATAACACTATCTTAATACCTTAGCCTACCATACTTTGATGACTTTGGTTCCTATTGTGGATCCACCCTATGGTATACCACACCACCTCATGGTTGGTGTTGCATCATCCCACACTTCTGTTAGCCAAGATTTATCTACTACCATTGGTTCATCTACCACCACAAACTAAACACCTATTAACCCAACAAATACCTCTAATGTTGGCTCAACTTTACCCCTTGTCACTTCTACCCCTTTTGTTAGTGTTTATACCAACCTCAACCCCCTTTCAAGACTTGGTACTCTCCATACCACAAACACTTCCCCTTATTAGCACTAGGGTCACTATCCTTCAATAATCTACAAATACATTAGCATTACCAACCCAAATGTGCCCCTAAACCAACCATTATTAGTTCCTCTACAAGCCCCTATGGCCTCATATCAGTATATCCCTAACTTGTTGGGATATATTGTACCTTCCACCCAACCCTTAATGCCTATTAGTATTGCAGGGACACTATCCCAACTTCAAATTAATACAAACCAATATGTGCCCACTTTTATACCTCCTACCACATACCAATTCATAGATACAACCCAAACTCAACAAAACTTGCCACCAAATTATGTAGTTACCCAATCCCAACTTGACCTGATCAAAATGCTTGTAGATAAGATGACCCAACTCAAATCATCTATCTATAGATCCCATAATATTTTATCCTTTGATCAAATCTGGAATTAACCTATCAACCCTTCTATCATGATTCATGTTTATCCTCCTCAATGGGAGCTTCCCAAATTTTCTAATTTTTAGGGGAAGGAGGATCTTTAGCAACATTTGAGGGTGTTTCACCATTATTGTTACTTGAATTCCTATAATGATTCCCTCCTTCTCTAAACCTTCCCTATGTCTTTATCAGGGCCTATCTTAGATTGGTATAGTACCCCTCCTATACATTCTATCTTCTCATTTTCCCAACTCACCCAAATTTTCTTAGAACATTTTTTTGTTAATATATCCAAGAAGGTCTCCATAACTGACCTCTATTCTATTAGGTAGTTTGATGATGAATCAATTGCCAACTTCATTACATGATGGTGAGGCCTCATTAATCAATTATTCTTTTCACTATCCTAAATGGAACTCATTGAAATTTTCTCTCAAGGATGTGCAAAACACATCACTCCCACCCTTTAGGTTAAAACATTTAGAACCTTTGATGAAACTTTCACAATGGTGTGCAAACTTGAGAACCAAGCCATAGATGAGGGTAAATTAAAATTATGAAATAATAATTACACTTTTAAACCCAATGATCTCTCTTCCTCCAAAATAACTAACCAACCCAATTCTAAAGCCAAAACATCTATAAATATGGTTGTATTGAAAACTTCCCCACCTCCATCAATTAACTAGCCACATCAAAACACACCTTCTAGTTATTCTTACCCACCAAAGCAAAATCAAATATGGGTTCCTCCTAAACAATTCACCCTTATAGGGGAATCTCATGCCTCTATGTTGGATAAATTTATAAAATCTAATGTTATTCAACTTCCACTGATCAAGCCACCTCAACAATTTGACCCCTCTCACCCTTTGCCTAGGTGGTACAATGAAAATGACCATTGTGCTTTCCATTGGGTCATCAAACATGACATAAACCAGTGTAACACTTTTAAAAGTCTTTTTCAAAACTTAATTAACAATGGTGAATTGATTTTTGACAACCTTGATGCACCCCCCAACCATTCTCTCGATATTTTTCACAAACCATTCCCTAACCATCCTCCACCTACCCAAACCCATGACAATCAATTTGAACCATCTTCATCTCATGAGGCACACATAATCAACATCATCATAAATGAGCCCATAGAGGATGAGCCTCATGTTCCCATTTCCTCTTCACCAACCTCACCTATGGAAGAAGCAAATTCACCACTTACCCCTTTAGAAACCTAAATAGAAGGATTTATAGCCCCCTCTTCTCCACTTCTTCAAACCATATCCATGCCCACCTCTCTTTTCATAAAACTAGCCATTGATCTAACCACCCCTTCCTCTACCCCACTAAGTGAAATAATAGAGCTCCCATCTTCTCCTTTGGATACCCTATCAAAGGAAAGAGCTGAGACCATATCTACATCCTTGATCAAGAAAACATCCCCTCTTTTAATCACCCCATAATTAACCATTGTTTTGGAACCTTCTAGATCAAGTAGAGATGAAGGAACCACCCCCTCTTCTTCACCCAAGGGCTTGACATTTGAAAAAATAGATCAAGGAACAAAACCTGTTTATAAGCCCTTTTCTCAGTTAGTGTAAAATTTGGAATTTGCCTCACAACCCAACCTGGATAGAACCACTTCCTACCATCATTTAGGGATCCCATACAAAAATATAACTGAACCCTCAAATTCATTAGCATCCATTTTCTAACCTATTACATCCCCATCATAAAAATTTTATTTCCCCCAAGACGTGAGGAAACCAGATCAACCACCTCTACCTAGATCATCTCATAATCTTCTATCTAAACTAACCAAGAATTTGGGTATCCTTCCCACACCTAGTATCACCCATCCCCCCATCAAATTAGGCCTAACCCCTTCTAGGCCAACTAACAAACCACCAGCCAAGATGGATCAAAGGCTATAATTACTTGAACCTCATCCTCAAGTTATACCTATGCCACCTCCCTCTCATTTACCATATATTTTGGGACCCCACCCCTCAACAATCCTAGTCACTTATTCTATTTCAATTAAACTAACACCCTTTTTTATGACTACCCCTCTGCCACCTACACCATCGACTTCTTCATCATTGTTAACTAATTTATCCCCCTCTACTTTTCCACCTATTATCAACCCCCCATCCTCTACTTTGAAACCATATACCATTATCCCAATCATAGCTAAGCCAACCCAATATAGACCATCTACCAAAATTTCCCAACCACCAACCCTCTCTAAGGGTAAGACCATGCCTATGAATGTTCTTATTTCCCCAATGAGAATCTCAACACCCTCAACACCTTTGAAGGAATCTTACTCTATTATTTTATAGAGGCTATTACAAACCTCCCCCATTAGACTTCTACCTATTAAACCATTCACCCCTTCTAACACCAAACCCTCCTGGTTTAATGATACTCAGATCTATGCATACAATAGGACACCAAGAAATAAAATAGAGAGTTGAAAAGCTCTCCAAGCTCTTGTTCATCACTTATATGAGGATCATGATATGTCATCAAGTGAACCACTTTCACCTACGTTACTAACCCAACTACCAATCTAACCAATCCAACCACTATCCCAACTCCTCTAATTTTCTCACTCTCATCTATAGGCAAGGGTGAGGAGATGAAGCAATCACCTAGTTCAACTAAGCCCATTGTCCATACCATTCACATGATTACCTAATCTTGATCACAATAAAGGGGTAAATGAAGAGCCGATGTTTCCATTATATGGACATATGGTTTAAATTTTTAGCCTCCTAACTAGGACCAAACACTAATACCACCACCCAAGCCATCACCTAGACCTAAAGTATCCATCTCAGGTGTACCTCCCATCAATTCCTCTACATCCATTTAACAAACCATGTTGAAGCAACTTCATCAAACACCAATGAAGATGAGCCTTTATGACTTGATCAACACCTTAACTCATCATCATCAGACATTATTAAATGACCTACAATCCATTGAGGTTTATATATATGACCCTCAACCCATTCCCTCCTTTGTTGGGACTCTCCAACATTATACCATTGTCACCTTCCAAGATTTTGAGATACCTCTAGCACACTTTGAATAATCTAACCCACCTCTATTTGTCATCATATATATCAATCACATCCATGTAAAAAGTGTGATGATTGATGGATGAGCCAACATTGACATAATATCCTCCCATAATTTTGATCAGCTATATTTACCAAGGAATATCATGGTTGAAAGCATAGCAGCTCTTCATTCCTTGAATGACACCATGGACACTACCTTAGGGACCATTATTTTTTAAATACGCTTGGGACCTTACACCATCCCTAAGTTATTTTATGTTGTAGAGGATGAATTCCAATATAACATTCTACTCAGATTCCCCTAGATCCAAGCTATGAGTTACCTCCCCTCCACTTTACACCACTATGTTAAATTTGATCATGAAGGGCAAGTCATAAACATCAAGTCTAATCCTAGTCCTTTTACATGTTGCAACATGAACTATATGCCTAATGATGTCCTTCTTCCACCTTCACCTACCTCACATTCAACCAATCCCATTGACACAACTACACCATCAACCATCACCCATAGTGTTTCTACCCTTAATAACAATGAAGCCTCAACTAGTGCATCTATCCCTTCTTCCCAGATTCCCATTCAGGACTCCCTGACACAAAATTTTCAATGCCTTTCTCTTGGGGAGTACCAACTTTTAGCCTTAGATGCCTTTCACACTCCCCAAGAATACAAGAACCTTCAAAATGACCTTTCTTATGACCCTAACATAGGTACCATCATCCCCTTTGGACTTCTCAACAATCAATTATACTTTTTCTATGGGGGACTTTATCGACCACTCACTCTTATCACCACTCCATATATTCACCTTTCACTTCTAATTTCTCCTATTTAAGCAACCCAGCCCTTGCAAGAACCTATCTTCACTATTATTCTTAGAAAGGATTAGGTATGGGCCTATATGAATAAGGATGTCATGAATTACACATTATCAAGACTCAGAAACCTTTTGAGTTATTTGGGCCTAGGTTTGAACCACCAAAAGAACCTACCTCACCAAAACCTATTGATATCCCCACAAAAGGGATTCCATCTTTTCCTAATACATCTTCTTAATCTAGAGACTCTATCATCCTATCCAAATTTTTTTTATCAGTACCATTAGTTTATGCCCACTAACCTATCACCATGGTGGATAAACTAAAACCTTTCCTCTCATCCACTCCAAAATGATCAATCATGATTCACCCACCATATATATCATTTAGTGCCAAGATGACAATTCTATCCGCACCTACCTTGGTGCAAGAAACTCTCCCATCCATAAATCCTTCCCACTAGAAAACTAGACCATGTTCAATGAATAAACTATTGATGTTAACTTAGGAACCTAGGAGAATCCTTGTATCATTAAATTGTGCCAATCCTTGGACTCAAATGAGTAATGTGATTATCCCACCTTCCTTCGAGACCGTAGCATCAAATTCACTTAGTCTTATCAAGATATGCCCATAATTGACCCCTCTATTGCCCTTCATAACATTGTTACCTATCCAAAGTCTAAGCCGGTATGACAAAAACTTCACAAAATACACCCTCATATAGCTCTTCTCATCAAGGAATAACTTTAATATCTTTTATCCATCAACTTTATTCAAACTATTTACTACCCATAATGGGTCTCTAATATTGTTCCCATTACCAAGCCCACTGGGGGACTCCACCTTTGTGTGGATTTTTGAGACCTTAACATTGCATGCCCCAAAGATGACTTTCCTTTACCCAACAACAACCAGCTAATTGACCTTACCACAAGTCATGAGATGTTATGCCTCAGGGATGGATTTTTAGGACATAATCAAATCTTGATCACCCCTTTAGACCAACATAAAACCACCTTCATTACTCCTTAGGGAACCTTATGCTATTGGGTCATGCCTTTTGACTTAAAAAATGTAGGAGAAATGTATCAATGGGCCATGACCTATGTCTTCCATGATATTATTCATAAAATTGTAGAGGATTATATGGATGATCTCCTCATAAAATCTAAACACTACAAGGATCATTTATTTGTTCATACTATCATTTTTGATTGACTGATCCATTTCCATATTTGGATCAATCCCAAAAAATGCATTTTTGGGGTTTTGTATAAAAATATTTTGGGATTTATCATCTCCCTCCATGGAATTGAGATTGACCCTACTAAAGTCAAGGCCATCTTAGAAATGCCTTTTCTAACAAACCTTAACCAACTTCACAGTTTATAGGGAAAACTCTAGTCTATCTGTTACTTCATCTCTTAATTATTAGATAGATACCAACCCTTTCACCACTTATTAAAGAAAGATGCCTCTTTTAGATAGACCAAATATTTTCAACAAGCCTTTGATTCACTCAAAGAGTACTTGTTTTCTCCACCTATTCTTATCCCACCTAGGGATGATCAACATTTCTAACTTTACATATCCACCACTAATCACTCTTTAGGTGCCATGCTAGCTCATTGAGATGAACAAAACAAGGAGCAAGCCATTTATTATATTAGTTACATGCTTTATGAGTACAAGACATGATATACCCATCTTGAAAAGCTTTATCTCTCTCAGTTTTGTTGCCTCTAAGCTTCATCACTACCTTATTAATCACAAACATATGTTATCAGTATCACCAACCCACTCAAGTATATGCACTCCAAGCCATACTAAAATTAGCATATGGATAAGTGGCTCATGATTCTGGCTGAGTTTGATCTTGAGTTTTTTCACCAAAAATCCATTAATGGGTAGCTCATTTTTGATCAATTAGCTAAACCCCTCTCCCAAATAACCAACCCATTCCATTAACATTTCCTGATGAGTCTATTACAAATCTTTCTCAAGGAGAACCCTCTTAGCAAAGGACCATGTTTTTCGATGGCTTTAAATGCCAACATGGTGGGGGTGAAGATTCGCCATGTTAACTTAAGAACCTAGAAGAATAATTGTATCATTAAATTAGGCCAATCTTGATATCATTAAACTAGGCTAATCCTCATATTATTGGCCTTTATCATAGTGGGGGCTAGATCACATTAGAAAAATCAACCCTCACTCTTCTCAATGACACTAATATATCATCACCACTATAGAATATTTCACTAAATGGGTGGAGGCCATCCCCCTTATCTCCATCAAATCCAAAAAAAATAGAGATTTTATCAATCATCACATTATCTATCATTTTGTGGTCCCTCACAAAATCATAATAGATAATGGAAAATCATTCAAAAACAAAAAAGTTCAAGCCCTCTACGATGCTTTTGGCATTAAACTCAGCCATTCCTTGCCTTGCCATCCATAGGTGAATGGATAGGTATAAGCCTCCAATAAAACTCTCATCAAAATGCTAACCAAATTTGTAAGTGCTTTAGGTCGAGATTGGCACATACACATCCCATTTATTTTATGGGCCCATCACACTAGTATCTAAACCATAATAGGTGCTACACCTTTTTCTTTGGTATTTGGTGTAGAGGCTATTCTACATCTTAAAGTCTAGATGCCCTCTATTCACATTTCCTTACATGACATCAAATTTTAAGATGATTATTGTCAAGAATGCCACACACACATTGAATTACTTGATGAACATCACCTTTTTGTCCTTAACCATATTCACATCTATCGATATAATATTACTTGTGCTTATAAAGATCACCTCAAATAATGAGAATTCAATATCAGATATCTCATCCAAAAATAAAACTAACATGTGACCAACATGGAGAAGAGTAAATGAGGAAAGATTGCTTTCAATTGGATTAGACCCTACATTATTATCCATAATTATGGATCAAGAGCTTATTGTTTATCCTCTCTCTAAGGCAAACCAAAACTTGAGCCTCTCAATGCTCCGCATCTACGTCCATTTTTCTATTAAAAAGGATCAAGCTGACCTATTTATCTAACTTAAGCTCATCCTTTGATTATGAGATTTTAACCTTCACCCACCTTCCTCCTCCCCTTTTAAGGACAATTGATTACAACATAGAACCATGTAATTAACTGTCAAATCCTTGCCTAATCATAAATACAGGTGACATGGCTCTACCCATAGCATGGTTCTCATGTATAATTTTTCACTCTAACAAGATGGAATCCCATGGTTATTGTCTCTCAAAACCACACCCTTTCATGTATCATTGACCTTATTATGTAAATTTTTTCCCTCATAAAGGCAAACCTCTTAATCTAATTATATTGGTCCCTGTCTAAACACATTTCATCTTACAACAATTACTTGGGTCAATATCTTAAGCATTATAGACTTCTCCCTCAAAGGACAACTACCCAAAAACAAAAAAAAACTGCCAAATATAAGGTAGACTACTCCCTTGAAGGATAGCTATCAAGATTATTAACCAAAGCCAATAATCTTATACCACTCCCTTGAAGGATGGATAAGTTCACTTTGTCAAAAGTAAATTAATTTTTTGGAAGCTTCCCACATTGATCAAGTTCCCATATATAAAAATAAAGAAAAATACCCAATATCACAACAAATTATAAAGCCACAATCAACTCTCCAACAACATAATAATTTGGAAGCCACAATCAGCTTCCACACGTAGACTTCTTGCATTGATCAGTCTACATCTAGCATATGACATGGAATTATCTATTACCATTCTTAGGTCATCTATAGAAGGGGTAAATTAATTCACATAAGGTTATCATGTATATCACCCATTACCCTTCACACCACCCATCACCCATCTTCACTTTAGACTATCTATAAATCAAGAGATCTAGAGCTTACTTGACACCTTGTGATTAAGAAACCTTTTTTATTAACTAATGAGTACTCATGCACAGTGTTTGATGGGCTTATATTCATTAATATAATCCCACTTTAGGTCTATTTTTAGTCCTTGTCAAAAACAAAGAATTGTACCCTATTCTTAATGTGTTTGGTTGGTGTTTTCCTCATGAATTTTACCATCCAGTGTTGTAACAACTATAATCATTCTTTATACATTCAGCAAGATTATAACAACCACAACCATACCAATCATAACCATAACCATAACATTTGTAAGTATCTACACAACCTTAAGCATGATACCATTTGACTAGTGACATCCAACACATTTTTTACATAACAAATTATGTAATATTTTATTTTGGGTATAAGGAAGTGTATGACACATACATAGTCATCAGATTACACATGGTCTAAAGCACATGCATACATTATTTTCCTACCTAATCATTAAATCAATTATCTAGTGACTTTATATTTGTGTTAAACCATCCTTCTACTTGATTACTCCTAGGAATTACACTCACATACATACATCGACATACCTTATGAAGAAGGCGTCATTTATTTAAGAAAGTTTGACTCATGAGCTAGATGGTAGCATTAGTGTAGTATGAGGGGATGGCACTCCCATTTACTATTGTTATTATTATTGATGATGAATGTGGTCAAAGATGGTAGTATTAGTGTAAGAGGGTCATACACCATCATTGGTAATGGAAAGTTGAATGATGATTTTTTAAAGGTAGATGTGCTCACACGAAAGACATGATCTGATCCTAGTACTGGTCCTTATCATAATTATTTAAATAGAAAACCTACCCATTCTTCCTCACCAACTTGGTTCTCCATTTTACTAATTGGGAAGGTCATATGATGTCATTGATTCCATTAAATAGTCTTCCCACTAGAAATGGTCATGTCTACCTACCTTTTCACATGAACACATCACCCTTGATATGATTGGTCATCTTGATAAATCCATTATGCGCCATCATAATATATTTTTGTTACCCTTATCATCTGATTCAAACTAATGTCTTTCCTTGCTTTCTCATCTTGTGACCCTTATAGGCCTGATGGTCATTTGCATCATTATCACCTTTGGCCTAGTTCACATAAATTGGATTCTAATCATGGGTTGTTGTAATGATCATGCCTTCAAAACTACCACTATTGCTAGTGGTGGTAACTCCCAAATCCTTACCACTATAGAAACTCATCCATCAGAGGTAGGCTGCCATGAATTCACAAAAATATTTTCACTTTATTATGCCCTCTACCCTCCTCTTACTACTATCCCATTGCCATAACTTATCAACATCAAACCCCAACCATTGGTAGTACCTACTCCAACATGGTAGTTTTTTCTTTTATGCCAACTGAATCTTCATCCATTGCAAGGGAACCACCATCTTCTCCCAGCCATGTAGCTTCTTGTTGGCTAGGCCTGAACTAGCTGAACCAATAATTCATTGGTTCTATAGAGCTATGATAGAGGTTGTAGACATGGCCACCATTTATCTAGCCTACCCATGTAGCTCTTGGGTCAGGCAAGGTCCATCCTCTATTGCTCACCATATTACTAATGTCCTTACTTGTAGAATCTAATTGACCATCAAACAAATTCTTTACAGGTCATCACTTTGATACTGCCCTTAAAACTTGACTCATATTAGTGATGAAACTTGGCTAAAGTAACTCTATAGATCTAGATAGATGCCCACCTTCTAAAAATCAACTCATAATAGTAGACACTATCTCCAAAATCCTACCCTCACATAATTTTAAAAGGTGTAACCTCCTAATAAAGGCACCTCTTCTTTGGATTAGCTCCATTAAATATCATTTGTGGTACTTAGCATTATGTTCCCTTCTAATTTATCCTACCTTTCCCATTTTTATCTCTCATCCTACTAAATTTGGGATCATTATGGTAACTATTTACCAATCTACACCATTCACTTTCATTAACACCTTCACCAAAACACAAAACTATTATTTAGTAAAGCATTATCCCTTAGCCCAAACCAACTCATGTGGTCCATCAAATCAGGGTAGCCAATTTAAACACCACTCAGTTAGACCTTATTGAACTACATTGGCTTGATGACCATGGACTACGTAGGCCATGTTTCACTTTTAAGGGTAGTTCAACCACTAATAACTAATTTGCATCCCTTTTTTCTTCTCACTCATTTCTATCACTAGCAATGCCCTCTTTGATTAGGACATCCTACATCAAGGAAGATTTGAATTCTTTCTTCAGTGTCCTTATGTTTCAACACCATTTAACACATCATCTTAAGTTTTTTCCCTATTGTTAGGAGAACTACATCAGCCTGAGATCTTTTTGGACTATGTAGGTAGCGCTCAGTTATTGAGGTTAACCCAGTCGCATCCTTTATTTTGTTTTCCCTTCTCACCTAAAATATCTTTCTCCACTTCTCTACCTATCCCCTCACCACCTCCCTCTCTTTAGCTTGTCAATCTCTTTTAACCACTTTTCCAACTTATCGATCTCTTTTAACCACTTTTCTAGGTTGTCAATCTCTTTTAACACAAGGGTTCATAGCCTTCCTCATTGGCCCCACTTATCTCCCATATAGCCACCACCTACTCTACCTTTTTATCCTCCTCATCACCTTTCCTTTCCCATACTTCATATCTCACTCCCTCACCCACTTCTCATGTCTTTCATCTCTCTCTCCACTTATTACCAGCCTTGTCCTTTATCCCCTTCAACTTCTTTCACCATCCTCATCATCTCCCCTCACCCTTGGATATTTTTTGTATCCTCTTTATCACTTTATTTTCCTCACCAATTCCCCACCATACTGTGCATCTTGCAAGATTTCTATTTATTTTATTACTATACTTTTTCTTCAAGTGTACCACCACTCTCTACCATTTCACCATTTTTCCCACTGTACCCATTTTCCATTCTTCTTGTTTGATGTTTTTCCATCCTTTTTGTCTTCTTTTTTTCCTCCAAAACTAGTTTCTCCCTAGGTATTTATCCTTTGAGAAGCCTTCCATAATTACCTCTTTTCTTCTTCTTAGTTCTTGCCTTTTGCCTTTTTCATTCCCCTTTTCCTCTTTCCATCTTAGTACTCACTTGTCTTTTGCATCTATGTGAGTATCCTTGATTTGTATCCCTACTTAAATTCTTCCTTTTCCTTCTTATCATCCCTAATCTTCATCCTTTATCTTCATCTCATTTCCTTTCATTGTTTTCCACCATCCTCTCCTTTTTCTCCATTTCCTTTCATTTTTATCATCTTGAGGACATTCTTTCTTCTTCCCGACCTTATTTTTTCCCCCCTCCTATATGTCCATGCCTAGCTCCTTCCATCCTTCTCCACCTTCATCTTTATATGTGACCTCATCATTTCCTCTACCTATCCCCTCATCCATCTCCTGGTCCACCTTTACTTCATCCCTTGTTGGATCTCCCTTATATTCCCCAATTCAACCTCCTCCTCTTTAGAGTGTGGTCACCAATTGTATAAATTTCACATCTCCTTGTTTGCTTCTTCATGTCCTCCATGCCTTTACTTTAATTCATAAAATCCACAACCTATTCCCTCATTTAATTAATAATATCATTATTTACCTCACTCCATATTCCAAAACCCCTTAGTGTCTTTCTCTAAATTCCATCAAAACTCAATGCTTACTTATTTTGGTGCCCCACTGACTCAATGATCAAGGGTTCAAATAATTTACACTTCTTATTTACCCACTAACTCAAAGCTTTTACCACATCCATCTTGACATTGGTTGCTATTGACCTAGAACATTGGTATGTTTTGCAAAAACTTTTGACTAAAATGACCAACCTTACCATGTTGAACTTTTGAATGTTTTCACCACCTTATGCATGACCTAATGAATTATGTTATTTTACAAGAGCACTTCCTACCCTAGATACTTATGAACAACATTGATAGGAAGTGCTCTTGTAAAATACAATTAATCTGATGACTATGTATGTGTCATACAATTCTTGAACAACTATGTACTTCCTATCAATGTTGTAAAATAGTTATGACCAATGTTATAGATCAATTATCCCTATCATATATCCTTATAACATTTACCCTATTGGAATATTTAGTCTCTACATAATATTGACTATTATTCTTAGATGAATTTTTTGAACCCATTAGCATTTCACATGCCCAACTACCTTGTGGCACCACCTAGTGCCTCCCCACCAATTGCTTATCAAACCTACACCTGATTTGGCTTTCCCTCATCAACTCTCAACTTAAGGGGGAACACCTCCTCCCATAATAAAATCACCTTGACCTTCAACCAAGTGATTTATTTTTAATTTTGTAGCTTGTTAATTCAAAGATGCATAATAAAAAGGGGTAAAATGTAGACACTAGAAAACTGTGCACTTGCAATTTTTAATGACTAAATGCCTCAGTACCCCCATAAAGACCCCATAATCCTTATTAATCCTAAATAAACCCCTCTTAAACTAAAAAAAAACATTATTATTCTAGACACATAATATTATTCACAAAAACTATTTGAAATTACTTTCAAAAGTACTATTCACTATCATTATTCACCGTGGGACCCACTATCACTATTCATGATCACATGGTAAGTGGCATGGCATGTGACATGGAAAATTACATGAAATATGACATGTCAAGTGACATGGAAGGTGATTTGGGAGGTGATATGGGAGGTGATTAAGCCATGTCACTTGCAACAATCCATTTTTTTTCTTTGACCTAAGAATAACCTCTATATGTTAACTCTAAAATGATTAGGATTATTAAACATGTTATACACCATAAATTCATGATAAATAATCTTTATATTCAACTAAAAAAACTCTTATTCTTTAGATTATTCAGTTTTACCCATTGAGAAAGATGGGTTTCCTAGCTCACATGTATTGACTGCTATCTTTGGCCAATAGGAAGAGTGAGTGATCATCTTGAAGGGGTCATAAATATTGTGTAAACACTTTAAAAATCAGTAATGAACCATTTTAAATTTTCTTGGAACCTTCTTTCTCTCTTTTTATATTCACCTTTTACCCTTACCAAGACTGTACACTCAGTTGTAGGTGTGTACAGGGTTTTAAGAGGTCTGAGTAGGCTTATTTTACATTGTTTTTAGCTTAAGAAGTTGATCATGATATTCATAGAGGTGTTAACCTACTTATTTAATCATTCTAACCCCTCCATTTCTTTTTACATGTACCTTAAGCTCATGAAATAAGTCCTTCCCTTTCTGATTGTGAACTCTACCAACATGATTGTTGGAGGTGCATATTTAGCTTTAGATTAGCTTGGTTATGATGTTTGAAGACCTCTTTTGAATCCCCTAAGGTCACATAACATTCCCTTATACCTGAATTCAATTTTAATGTCCTAAAACATCACCTAAACACCCATACCAACCCTATATCTATATTCATAGTTATAGGTGCACATTTCTTGTTAGAGGGACCCATGTAGGTGTATATGGAGCTTGGAATACCATCATCAAATTCTTACTGATGATATTTATGCCATTTTATATACCGTTCAACCAACAGAACCATTCTATCAATTAGAGTGTGTTTTATTTGCTTCTTAAGATGTCAAAAGGACATTCACAACTCCAAACTTGTAGATGTTAGTGTAATTTTTTAGTGTTTTTTAGGGCAACTTTAGGACCCCCAACAACCACCTTTCATCAATCATTTTGAATCCATTTTTTTCATGTATCTCATATATAATAGAATCTATAAGATTCACCTATTTATATTTTTCAAGGGTCATTTAAACCATGTTGTAAGAGACCCACAAAAATCCCTTGGACCTTTATTTCTTCATTTTAGAGATTTGATCCCAAAATTTAGTCCTTGTCTCCTCCAAGGTTTTTACCTTTCCATTCTACCATTGGACACCTCAAGAAGGTCTGAAATGATCAAATCTCATGTTAGGATTTGAAAAGGAATTTAATATTCTCCAAATTTCCCCATTTAAAGACCTTGAAACCCGTGAGGTACCACCTGTAACTGGCATTAGTATATATAGGCAATGAGCATGGAATATTGGGTAGTATGAGAGATGGATAGTTTTATGATCATTCTCATGATTCCACAAAATTTACCAATGCACCCTTATTAATATTATAATATTGAAACCCATATCAATCTTCCCACTTCTTAGCATGATGTTAGCAAAAAGCTCCTGTAGGTGAATATGGGTTATATGCATGTAGGGTGTCTAAAATGGAGAAAAAAATCTAGATGAATGAGTATCAAGAGCAGCTCAAACTTGAATTTAAAACATTCAAATACATTTTTTTTATCAAGCAGGTCTTAATATAAGCTCTATAACACTATTCTAATGTAAAAGTCTCTTACATACACCTAGAACAGAGTGGGTAGGGGTCTCTAAAATGACTGGTTTGTGTGGGGAAAGAGTTTATAACCAATCTTGTGTTTTATTTAATAAAAAAATGAACTCCCCTAAACTCTTGATGACTTAGACAACTTATACACCCTGAGTACAACTCCATGAGTAAGCTAAACAAGTTTTACACATGTGTGCTTCAAGATGACATTGAGTAAAGAGTTGATTGACATGAATGGTAGTTCTAAAAGTTTCCCAAGCATGATATGATGAAACCAAATGTGGGAAGAGATAGTCATATGGACCTATGACCTATGTAACATCATTTATCATTCACATGTAACCTCTATAAAAGACCAACATTAGAGACCAAGGCAAAATTAAGTGAGACATCACAATGGTGACACCTTCCTAAAACATGAGACAAATTGCCCTTAAAAACATCATGAAACATGAAAATAAGAATGGAGATAATCTAAAAAGGTATATAAAATCCTCTATAGTCAACATAACCAACTAGTTTATAAGAACTTGTCTAAAATGGATCAAAACCTATAGGGTGCAAGAAATAGTGAGCAAAAAAACATAGTCAGGTTGTAAAAGAAGATCATTAATCACAATTGACCAATCCTTAAAATTTTGATATGTAAAAAAAAGGTATCTAAATTTTATGTCACCTCCCAAAATAATTTGACCTGAAACCTCTTTAGCTATTCATACTAAGCATAAACTTGATGGTCACTCTTGTATGTCTAAAAAGGCAAATAAATAGAAAATTGGTTCTGGCTTCAAAATGGAACTTCTAGAGTGTATAAATAATTTATGAGTTTGGGGAATATTAAGAGTACTTACATTATTTTTTTTCATGTGTCACCTTCTCCCGTAGTATGTATAAGTGCCAAATGATCCCTTTTTTAGTTGGTTTCTTGAATTTCAATTAGAAAACCTATAATATTCCCATGTAAATAATATATTTTATAGGTAATATGACATATTTTATGTTTTAATGGAAAAAATGGAATCCAGACACCTTGGAGACCATGCCACTTGCATTTAAGACCCATAAAAGCCCACTAAAAGACTCAAAATGATAAATAAACCTATTAGAAAATGACTAAGGCTAAAAATGAATTAGATAACATTAAATGAACTATAATATAGCCTATGACAAAGATTTAGACCCATAAACATCTAAAAGACAAAGTTTCTTACCTATAGGGGTCCAAATTTGAACTAAAAGTCAAATTTGGTCAACAAAATGGTGACTCATAGGGGTAGTATGGATGATTTACTAAAGACCAATAGCCTTATCATATCATGGGCCAAAGGATTCGATGATTTATTGAATAAAACTATAAATAAATTTCTTAAAACACACTAAACAACCACAACACACCAAGAAAATACAAAATAAATCAAGACACCAATAAGACTCACACATGTGCATAAGCATTTAGGGAAAATAAGGAAAAAAACAACTATGTACAAGGAGAGAGGAGAAAATTAGTATAAATGTTTGAGATATATCCTATTTATGGTGATATGAATCTCCTCTCCATCCAAATCTGAAAGTTCAAAAGCATTTTATTGCTTGCATTGAGTGATGACATAAGGGCCACTCCACAAAGCATCAAACTATGTGTGTTTTCTAGGATTACCTATCTTCATTCCAATTTATACCAATGTCCCCCTCTTATAAACTTCTTGGCATGCATTTCTTATCAAAATATATCTTTGTTTGATTTTGATTATCCTGTTTTCTTTCTAATTTTTTTTCTTTTTCTTAGTTTTGGAAGAAACTTGTGATAAGGGGTGTGTATAAAAACCTATTGAAAGTGCACACATTGAATCCATATGATTGTGGATAAATCTTATTTGGCTAGGGAATAATACCTGAAAATAATAAAACACTACACACACTTGTTTGTTAGACAAGGATATGGGTGGATTGCCTAACGTAAGCTAGATCCTAGAAGTGAAAGCTTTCTAGGAGGCTACCAATCCACCTACTTTAAAACAAGTTAAGTTTGGTAAAAGGAATGAGGGGTATCATAAAATATCATCAAAATGAGAACAAAAATATAAAATTAATTAATTAACCAAAATACTTTGCTAAGATGATTAAACTTAAGCAAATAGTTTGAATAATGCTAATGCTAAAAACTGGCCAAGTTAAGGGTTATGATTTTGGTTTGGTAATCTGGTAAGGGTAAAAAAGATGGTTTATTTGAGATTGTTAAGTGGTTGAAATGGTAAAATGGTAAGGGTTGAAAAGAGGTAAATGGTTAAGAGAATAAATATGAAAAAGGGGGAAAAAGGGTAAAGGGGAAAAAGGATAAATGGGATGAAGGTGAAAATGAAGTAAATGGGATAAATGGGATAAAGGGATAAAGAGAAGAGGTAAAGGGGTTATAGTTTAGAAGTTAAGAACTAATAGGCTAAGGATGGGATTTATAAGTCAAGAGAGAAGAGGCCAAAGGAGATAATAATTTAAAATAAAATAAATAAATAAGGTTACCTTTGAGATGGTTTTCGATGATGGTGTTTTTGATGATATTATCGATGAAATCCTAGAGTGATTTTGGTAGAAATTAGATCCTTTGAGTATTTTATCCTCCAAGATGAGGATGACCTCCTTTTCAAGTGGATAACCTCCTCCAAAAACCTGCAACAAAATGTTAATAACAAAAAATACTAATTTATCACTTTTCAACTTAACCCTATGTGAAGGAGAGGTAGGGTATTTATAGCATATATTGTGAAGAGCCATGCCAAAAGAGTAATAATAGAGGTATGAATCCATTTTATATGTAGTGGATGAATTATTCAAAATTAGTTTGGTGGGGATTCCCATTTAGGTTGGTGAGTGTCCCATTTGGGTCGGTGAGTATCCCATTTGGGTTAAGAAGTCAAAAATGGTTGCCCTTTATCTTAAAGAGGTAGGTATCTTATTTTTGAGGTTAATTTCATGTGTGAAGGTAAAATACATGTTGACTAATGGTCCTTCAAGGGTGAATTTATCATATTTCAAGGGGGGGATTATGATACTTAAATGAGGTCATCAAGCACTTTGAGAAGGGTCCTAGGTGTAGTATGATGTCCCACATTAAACCACCTCACTTATAAGATGTGTCACTTGAATCCATCCACCTCACTCTTCCATTTTGTTTTAGAGTTCTTGGAACCATCCTCTGTCTATGAATTCCATTCCCTGAATAGTAATAAAAAAATGCATTATTGTAATATTCCCCACCATTATTTGACCTAAGACATTTTGACTTAAGACATATTTCATTCTAAACTAAGGCTTTCCATCTTTTAAATGTATAAAACACATCATATTATCTCCTAATGCCATACACCCAAAGTTTCCTAGTTGCATCATCAATAAAAGTGACATATAAGATGACCCATTAATAGAAGATACCTATGCTGCCCCCCATACATTTGAATGAACTAGCTCTAACTTATTTTCCTTTCTCATAGGTCCAACCTTGAAAAATTTTACCCTTTTTTATTTTCCACACACATAGTCTTCACATAAATCTAAATTAGATCCTTTTAATTTAGGTAACCGATAATTCAAAATTTGTATACCCTTTTGGATCATATGACCAAGCCTATTATGATAAAAAGTTGTATCTATAGTAGATAAATTATAATAATAAACACTACTTGATAAATATATGGTACCAACCTTTATAACTCTGACTATCATAAGAGCACCCTTGGTCACCTTCCAAGAATCTACTATGAATATCACCATATAATCTTCACTACCTAGTTATCATATAGATACCAAATTCCATCTCAAATTAGACACATGCCTAACATCCTTTAATAGCCAAGTGTTCGCATTCTACATCTTGATCTAAACACTTCCTTTTCCTACTGTGTTGAAAGGCTCATCATCACCAAGGTAAACATGTCAAAAATCCCCTTGAACATAATCAATAAAATAATGCCTATATGGTGTATCATGAAAAGAAGCCCTTGAATCTAAAACCCAAGACTCAGTAATATTATCAATGGAGATAATTAACGAATCTTGACAAACATTACCTATTTCAACATTCACCTCCTTGGTGTCTTCTTGATTTTTGTTCTTATTCTAAAGAGACCAATAATCTTTATTTGCATGCCTAGTCTTTCCACAGTGCTAGCATACCATCTTAGCCATTGATTTTGACCTTCTTGGACCATTTGACTTTCCACGCTTTCATTTTCCTCCAAAATTTTATCTCCCTCTAATCTCCACTGCCAAATCATCACTTGAATTAGAAGTCTCCCCAAAGCTTTTTCATTGCATTTCCTCACTAAGGATTACTCCTATAACATCCTCAAACTTCAACTTGGCATTATTAGAGATCGAATTGCCCACAACCATTATCAAGCTATTCTAACTCTCTGGTAAGGAACACAAAATAAGTAAATCCCTAACTTTATCATCAAAATCTATTTTTACAGAATTCAACATACTCACAACCATATTGAATTCATTTAGATTATCAACAACTAAACCATTTTAGACATATTCATATTAAATAACTTTTTCATTAAAAATATTTTATTGAAGTAGAGGGTTTCTCATATAGCTTCCATTATTCATTCATGAGACCTTCTTTGGTCTTCTTTTGTGATATATTAAATGTGACCAAAGATGCAAGGCATAACTTAATGGCCCCAAGTGATGTTATTTTAAGTAGCTCCCAAGCCTCATCCTTCATACTCATTAGTTGCTTTAATTTTCTTGCCAATAAAGCATGGAGGTCCTTCTAATAGAGGTAAAACTCCATCTACATATTTCATAGACCACCATTGAACTTTTCAACCTTTGATCTATGATCATCAACCATAGCCCCCACTTGAACTAATAACCCTTCCTACAATTCAATACTTTAGTAAATACAACCTAAAGCTCTGATACCAGTTGTTAGGAATAAATACAAAAATTGATGTGAAATAATAATAATAATAATAATAGAGATGTAGAAAGAACAAAAAATAAACATGAAAAATAGAAGACCATATTTAATGTGGTTCACCCAATGTGGGCTACATCCACCAAAAAACACTTGCTCAAATTTTATTACAAGCCAGAGAGTAAAAACCACTCTCAGATCAGTCTTCTCACAATTACAATTCATAAATATTATTCAAAACTATGATCAACAAACCCTCTTAAATTCACACCTAAATTCACACTATTATTTCTTCTCAAACCCTTATTCTCATGATGTATTACCTAAAAAATATCCATCAATGCATAATACATCAACAAAGTGGTATTAAAAAATAATGGGTACCAAAACCATGGGTGAAAACAACCCAAAATAATTTCCCATTAAAAGGGGTCCAAAAACAATTTCAGGGGCTACTGCCCTTGAACCCTCAAACCTTGATGAGTAAAACATATAGTGTACAGTACATTTAAAATGTACAATATTTGAAAATAAATTGTAAATCATGAAAAGGCTCCATAACACAACATATAGGACCTTCATAACTAAAAAATTATGGAGATGAGCCAAAGAGGATAGTTCTTAATTATTGGTGTACTTGGTTATGGTTACTAAGCATTGAAGAATTACTAGCATAAAAACCTGGGATGACAATCCTTGGTTGTTATTGTGTTTGGTTATAGTCACATGTTAAGGAATGATTATCAACATTAGTAGGTTAATGGGAATTATTAGATAATGATCTTGGTTTGTTGGCATTCGATCTAGGATTAATGGTAATTGTAGATACATGACCACCCATAATATGACCTACAATTTTATTATAGTCATGTACAACTGTGGTAGGTATTTTTGTTATTGGGGTCAATTTGGCCTTCATTCTATCCATTTTATGTTGTTATTATTTCTTGGTCTTCATTGTTGTTTTTGATTAGTATTGTTATGTTATGGAAAAGGATTACGGTAGATATGCAAGTTTTGATTGGAAGTAGATGCTCTATTATCTAACTAGATCTCTCCATTATCCAACATATTCTCAATGAGGTACTTTAGCCTCACACAATAGCTTATATAGTGTCCATGAACATGATGTTATTCATAGAACTCATGCTCTTTATATCAATGTGGATAAGGTATTCCCTCAAGGAAGTATTTTGTAATTATCCAATTAATCATATTAGTTGTGGCCAATCCACAAAACATTTCATCAATAGGCTCACCAAGGTCACTAAAGACTCTAGGAGTACATATTCTTCTTGGAGGAAGGGTTTTTAAAGGTGGTGGCTATAATATTTGAGGATTTAGCATGGGTTGAGGAATAAACTATGCTTGTTAGATAGGCTATAGTTGTGGAATAATCTACATTTTTGGCATAGGATGAGCTAATGGTGTTTGCACTATTTGAACATGACATGATTCAATGACTCCATTACTAACAAATTTGTTTTTGCAATTGTATGACTTAGGTTTTTTAGAATTATTAGCTTGAGTAAGTGAATATGCTTGCATTTGGACTAGACTAGGGCTCTGACTTGGCCTTGAGTTTTAGTTTTGGCTCTAGTTTTGGTTTAAATAAGACAACTTGATAATCCCTTTATTAAAAAGGTCCTTTTCAATCTAGATACCTTTCTCAATGATATCCTTAAATGTGTGAGAAACTGAAGCTCCAAATGAAAAGATATTTTTTTGTGCAAATTTTATTAAAACATAGTTACCAATTATTCATCTGGTAAATTTTGGGTGAAGAGATTAATAATCACTCTCCATCATTTTAAGTATCCTGTAAAACTCTCACTAACTTTCTACTTAGCTTGACTTAAATCAACTACTGAAATTTCAAGATCGAGATTGTATGATAAATGTTCCACAAACTTATTTGAAAGATCATTAGATTTAGATACCAAGTTCTTTAGAAACTTAATAAACCACTCCAAAGCCTATCTAACTAGAATTTAATAAAAAATAAGTAGGTAGATGTCACTATAGGCCACTAGCTAGAAAGTGCCAGAAACTCGTTTAAATTCTCTCTATAGTCTCTTTTACCCTTGTACTTGTCAAATTTAGGTGGATGATAACCTGGAGGAAATGGTATCTATAGATATTCCACATTAAATGGGAATGAACCCACATCATCCAATTTTAATATCTTAATTTTTTTTCCATCTAAATGGATATAATTGCATCTTTCATCTATTGTAATTCTCCTGCTAAGAAACTTCATGGCATAGTTGGTTTTGGTTGTGGTTAGGTGATCAAATGTGGGTTTCCTTGATCAAGATATAATGGGGGATTGGAGTATTTTGGAATGTTGGTTTGATGTACCAATCGACCAAGAATATGCATATGTGCATTGGGATTAGGCCATTGATAATGCATCCATTATTTGTAAATATTTTAGTTAGGATTTGAAATATGGCTTTAGGTTTGAGGGAATTTGGGTTTTGATGGAAGTATGTGTCTTTATAGAAAGTATTATGCCTATTGAGTTTGATTAGGAACTTTTTATCGACTACTCAAACTCAAATGAATAAATGGTACTTAATATTGACTAAGGCCCTATCTTTTAATATGTGTCACATGTTGGGTAAAAGGTAACTATTGCCTAATAGGTACTTTATAGATGTTGGTACACATTTTTTTATTAAACACCTATTATGAACTAGATGTTTTTTGGGTTTTTGGCATTTTTCAATGACTAATAAGAATGCATTGTTAACTAGACAACATCTATGATTGTTGAATTACATTGGTTTGTGCTTGTTGAGGTATAACATTCATTACTACTTGTTGAGGTGGAATAGTTTTTTCACCTATTGAGGTGGCATCATGTTCTACCTGTGTTGAGATGACAAATTGATCTATATTTGGTCATGAAATATTAGCTATCACCTATTGAGGTGGGGTAACATTCACCACTTTTTGGGGTAAAACATTGGGTAATGATTGATTGTGTATCCCCTATTATTGCATGTTTGAAGAATTAGTTGCTTAAGGAGTGGGATTAACCTATTGTGGTTTGGAAGTAGGAATTCCTACTCCCTATTATTATGAACCACTCATAGTATTTTCAAGATGCACTTATTATTATAAATTACTTTTTGGTGTACTTAACCCACCTTGGCTTGAATTAGGAGACACTTGTGTATTTTCCACTACATTTGGTATATGGTCCTAAGTAGAATCCATAGTGACTTCATCAATGAATAATACATTAAACATGTCATCTACTAAATTAATTTGATAAAATGGATCCACACCTAGATTAGTATGACTCAATAAATCAACTAGCACTCCTGCTAAATGATTTAGTTCTATAAATGAGGTATTTGATATGACCACATCATTAAAACTTTGTGCTAGATTAAGATAAGTCTTATATTCGTACTACATTTTCATGAATAGGTACACCATGGGGCCTTTTCCCTTTGCAAGCACATTCATATTTTGGTTTGACATTGGCATGAGTACATGATGATAACTAGTAGAGGCTTGTTCGATAGTTATGGTATAAGGTACATTACAAGACACTCTAACTAGACTAGGTATATTTTCATGAGGAAAGTCTTCTAGAAACTTATCTCCTACCTCTACAGCTCTAACTAAACCCTCATCCTTATTTTTAAATAAGTGATGATTGAATAATTATGGATCATATCTTGATGTCATGGTAATGTAGTAAAGCTATTTTTGGACTTTTTTTTATAGATGTCACAATGAAAAGGTGTTGAGATATTTCTTCTTGATCCTACCTTGGATAAGAAGGTGCACTAACTAGGTAGTGTGTTAATGGATCTTGGCCTTATTTTGCATATTGAGTAGTTTAAGGGGGCTATGGATCTATCCCATAAACTACATCATCACTATATGGGTCTTGAAAAAAGGAATCATTCATGACTATAATTTTATAATATATATTGTACGTGGTCTTACCAGGATTGTAGTGAGGCATATCTCAATCCATAACTAATATCTCATGAAGGAAAGGTCTAAAGTTCACAAAACACTTGAAACATGGTCTAAAAAAGATTGGTTGATGCATGGCATGTCTTGAAACCTTGTCTAGATGGAAAACTTGGTCTATTATTGCAAAAAATTTAAAAATATCATATAAATAAAAGTATCAATGAAATTTTTTATCTCAAATAACTCTAAGATCCTTCAAAAAAATGGTTAAACGAAAGGAAAATTTGAATCCTAGTCTTAGCAAAGTGTATTGAACAAAGTTAATCTAGGTCTAAAATGAAAATGGTGCTAAGTATTTGGTAAAAATACACAAAGCTAGACTAAAAAAGGCATTAACTAATATAAAAAAGTCAATACTAGGTCTTTGGTAAGAAGGCACAAAGCTTGACTTTGAAATAAACTAGTTCTAAAAAATCTAGACAAATGTTAGGTCTTTGGTAAGAAGGCACAAATCTAGACTTAAAAACAAACTAGGTCAAGGTAAAAACTTGAAATTAATCTAAATCCTAGTGCAAATAGTTCAAAACACTTTGACTCAAACTTGGCACATGGATTTTTTATACAAACTTGAACTTGATATGAAAACATTCAATCTAGGCACACACCTAAAACCAGTTAAGAAAGTCAATCTCAAATAATCAAAATAAGAGTGATGAGTAAAGTTTTCAATCCCAAGTGATAATCAAGGATCTAATGTAAACTAACCATGCTTAAATTTTTACTTAAAAAGAGAGTTTTGACCTTAGTTTAAGACAACAAATTAACTCGAGGCAATTAGGTTAGAGTTAACCATGGTCTGGTTTAGTTTAACCCTAGTTGAGTTAAGGAGGGGACAAGAAATTAATATTTGGGATAGATATCCAATTTATTAAGCATATCTCTCTATTTTTGAATTTAAGGCTTTAATGAAGATATTTTTAATTCCTTGACTTTGAGGTGATGACGTCATCATGACTTCAATTTTATTTGAATTTCATTTTTACAAAAATTATTTTCACTAATTTCACATAGAAATTTCACTTAAGCATTTAATTTGATTTGGTTGGTTAATTCATTCTACTTAGCATTTTTACATTTTAAGGATTGTTTAAGTTTCTCACTTAATGGGTCCAAAGGCCAATCTTATCAATTTTCTAGGATAAAAATTTATTGGATATAGATTATTGAGAGGGTAGTATTACATATGAGATAATACTCTAAATAAGTATGCCTCAACATAATTCTAGGTATTAATGTCTGATGTGTGGATGAAATTGGGACATTCAATAATTCCTAGGCTTACTTTGCACTATTTGGTAGAAATCAATCTAAAGTCTAGTTGGAACATGGTTGTGGCCAAAATAAGGTGTCTACTAGTAGAAATGATCAATATCAAGATATAAAAATGCTAAAGTTATAATGTAGAGATATAAAGATAGAACTTGGTGATTCAAACTATGTATAAGATTCCCCCAAGTGGGATAATGTATCAAGTAAATAACCATCTGTTGTAAGCACATCTACTAAGAGTGGGGGTGAATCAGTTAACTTAAAATAATCATTGAATTTGACTTATCATTCATGAAGCATTCATTCAAGTACATATAATAGCTAATTCATAAACAAGCATCCACATAATCATACAAGATATAAACACAAGATATATGTGGGAAAATTCATTAGACATTTTAATACATAGCTTAAAGCCTCAAACTCACCTCTACAACATGACCTCTCAGAACTACTTGAATGATCCAAAACCTAATCATGAATAATTAACCACCAATCATCTATACAAAAACATTTCATGACACTCAATATATTGATATGAACCTTAAATACTTTCATATCATATTTATATGCATTAAACACTTCAAATTTATAAAAATCACCTTGAACTCATCTCTATTAGATGACTACTCAGAATTGTCAAAAACTTCAAAACACAGCCATGAAAATAAAGACTTAGAACACCTATAGAATAAATTTCATTAACTTCCAATGGGTTTAGATGATCCTTCAGTATCCTTAAAACATCTTGAAATAAATTGATTATAAGTTACAATACCAATATTGGTCTTACAGATCAATCTCATGGCTTCATTGTACACAAACCTCACTATGTTAAACATGTCAGTTTGAGATCAACTTTCTTCTATACATACACATATTTAAATCTTCTTTCTAATAGGGATATGTATTACATGTCTTGAACAACAACCTAGTGTAATTGGATCTATCCTTAATCTATGGAAACACATACATAATCTCATTCCCACTTCTACCTAGGTTTTTTCACTATTTGTCTCATTAGGTTTTTTAGTGATAGGTCAATTTCCATGATTGGTTTAGTATAATTGAAGTTTGGAGGAACCTATTTAGAAACCACCATGGGCATAGAATATAAGTCTCAAGATACAACCTCTATCTACTTTATATGCTTTCTTCTTCAACTAAATACCTCAAACTTCACTAACACACTTGAAACAACATGTCAGACCTCAGACCATGATCACATGTCAATTCATGCCTTGGGAACTAAACCTCATACCCTATTTGATCACCATCTCTCTCTTTGATCTTTAGGATTTGGATCTGTATTTCATATTAGGCCTCAAAATAGACCTTATAACTATTATTCAAGAAATATCCACCTTAATCTCATGCCCAAACAACATTCCACATGCTATACCATAGTTTTTTTTATCCTTCATAGGTCTTGACAACACTTTATGGTACCTTATTGAGTCAAGTAGGTTCTAGGACTCATCTATTTACATGGTTAGATTTAAGAGATTAAATTTGTAGGTTTACCTTTAAGCTTTCTTGAGTGTTCCAACACTTCTTATGCATTATTTATCATCCTTAAACATCCACTCATACCTATGTGTATCCATATTACCAAACCACCATCTTCATACCCTCTCATAGGGTCTCTTCGTGTGATTATAAAAGTCATGACTAGTCTTCTCAAGCTCTTGAATTTTGAGAACTAAACTTGAAAAATTCATTAATTTTGATCATATGTCTTGTACACTCCTTAGATATTATCATGAATCGTACACACTTCTTCATGAACATGCTCATGATATGACAATGCTCCTTAATACTAGTTCTCAATAGTATGCTTATCTTGTATCTTGATCTTGACCTTAATACATGTTACCAAACTTATAATAATTACCAAGTTACCTTAAAATTATCTCTCAATAGAGATACAATAGGTTGCCTTCAAATTCTCTCTTGTCATAAGACTTCCTTATCACATACCATTTGACCATGCATGACATCAACTTTGACCTTGATATTAATGATATCCATCTTGACCTTGACATCAATTCCATAACACCAATAATAGGAACATACCTCAATAATCTCCCCCTTTGTCATCAATTTAAAACACTTAAATGAAGTTGATAATTATCATCTCCCCAAGATGGATCATCTTAAAACTAACCTTTCTCCCAAACTAAAACTTTATCCCCCTTTGATATTAATGACAAAGGGTTATCTCTTGATAACTATTTGATCCTTATACCTATAACAACTAAAAACAAACCTTTTATCTCCAAACAAGATCATTTTCTCTCTTTTAAAAAAATCAACACACATAATTGGTCCCCCTAAGCTCATGCATACCTCAATATATGAACAACACTCAACTATCAACAACTGAAGAAGAAAATCCCTTTTTGACAAAGCATCTCTAAACTAATAGGAACCACTTATCAACATAGATATTACTTTTTAACTCATTAAAAAACTAAAAATATACCCCTCATACCAATTATCCTCCATGCTTTTTCTCATTAGCTAAGTGCCTCCATGAAACCTAGTGGAGTCACCTCTTTTATAGGGTACTAAAATAACATAAACTTAGGAGAATTCTAGATCTACATGTCCTCACTAGATTAAACTTTCTTCATGGTCTTTTTAGGATTGAATATCCTTTTTGGAATTACCTCTTCAATCTCTATTTGAAAAACATTCTAACTTGGTCTATTTGTCTTGACTCCTTCATCCACAACCTAAGCTGATAGGGAGAATTCTTGGCACTCCTTTACATCTAAACTATGCTCCACCATGGTAAATAGTCCACTTGGACTTACATAATAGTCATCATTTACCTTAGTTACATTTGGTTTCCATTCATTATCTTGTATTATTTATTTCACTCTAGGGGCCTTAACCTTCTTGTTTTGACTTGAGAATCCATGCTTATAAAACTTTTCAATATGACCAACCTTTTGACAATTGAAACACACTATTTCCCTTGATGGAAACACACCATTGCCCATACCTCTTAACTAATGATTTATTATTTATTTAATGGTATAATATCTTTCAATGTGTCCTATATCATGCCAACTATAATGAAAAACCTCATTCATATCCCTTGATTTATGATTTTCCTCATAGGTCCATGCATATTCATTCTTGGATGGTCTTCTATAATGCCTTGCTCTATGACCAAATTGGTTATATGAATAACAGTAAACATTGAAAGTATTAGAATACCTTATATCATTAGGATACTTGGTAGGATTATTATTCATTCTTCCATCACCATCATTCTTTGATTGGCCATTGACCTTAAAGGTCTAATTTTCCTTGATCACATTAGCATTCTTTTTTTGGTCTCTATTGAAACAAAGACCTGTTTTATCATTAGTAGTCTTTTGAATACCCAAGATGTTGTCTAGATCATTGGTACTCTTTTAAAAATTTACAAAAAGGATTAGACTTAATTAATGCTTGATCTAACTCAGCTCTCAAGGAATCCACTTCAGTTAAATACCTAACACATTCTTCTTATTTAGCCTTTAGGCTTGCAATCATAATCTCAATTTGAGTCTCCACTTGTTTGACTATTTCTTCTTATTCCTAGGAGTTTTTGATCAATATCTCTTAAAATAAATTAATTTTTACCCCATATTTTTAGACAATAGACCTCATCACCTTATTATTTTTCTTCACCATCTTCAGGTTTTCTAGAGCATTCATCAACTCAACCTCAAAGTCCACATCATATTCTTCTTTATTTAAATCATGAACAGTACCTCCAAACCACATGGACTTTTCTTGATTTGAATAAATTTTTTCCTCATCCATGAAGATAAATTCATTGAAATCAAGACCAACACCTTCATAGTCACTCTTAGAATCACTTCTCTCACTCTCATTAGATGAGTTGTAGTTTTCCTTGGTGTAAAATCTTCTTTTATTCTTGAAAGACTTCTTGTCATCATACTTTCTAAAACTTTTATTAATATTATCATATATATAAGACTTATTTTCATAATCATGACCTTAATAATTCTATTCATCATAATTACTCTTATGCCTATGAGGGAACTTGTTAGCATGTGTCCAATTTCTCCATAATTAAAGCTCTTGAAGGGTAGTTTACCCTTGTATTTAATTAAACCAATTTTCAACTTTCTTGCAAACATAGATATAAAACCATCATCATTAATATTAAAAACATAATTATATTTGACTTTCTTACCTTGTGTCTTCTTCTCCTTTACTTCTTTCTGCCTTGAATATAGTTTCCTTCTTTGTAGTTCTTCCTTCACTTATCCTCATCTCATAGGTTATTACGGCGCCATGAAGTCCATCCATCTCTAGCTTGTCTAGATCTTGCATCTCTTCAATAGTAAACACTTTAGAATAAAACTTAGGATTTAGATATCTCAATACCTTTTGAATAATAGTCAACTCTTTCACGTATTCATCTATGCCTCTTATGATGTTGACCACTTCATCAACCCTCAATAGGTAGGATGCAATGGTCTCATCTTCATTCAAATTTAGGATTTCAAAGTATCTTCTATGGGTTTGTAATTTAGCCAAAATTACCTTGGATTATCCCCCATGGATATTATTTAAAAATTTCCATATTTTTTTGGTAGACACATAGTGCATCACCTTCACAAGATCTGCCTCTAATAGGCCACAAACAATATCATTCATTATTTTTGAATTATTGTCACTAGCCTTCTTACCTATTACATATGTAGGGGGAATAAAAGGTGTAGTATATCCATCCAAAACTAATTTTAAAACATCATGACCTTGATACATAAAATATTTTATCATCTTAACACTCCAGAAATTATAATTATATCCATTGAACAATAGAGCCTTACTTGTAGAGAAACCACCTTGTGCTTGACTAGCCATCTTCACTTGCTTAAGATCTCATTTAGGCTATTAGTCCTAATTAAAAGGACATAATCTTATAATAAATTTTATAATAATATATACTAATATTGAGTGTAAATCAATTCCCTTAAAACAATCATTCAATTTCACTTATCATTCATTCAAACACATACATCAACCAATTCATAAACAAGCATCCACATAAGCATACAATATATAAACACAAGAGATATGTGGGAAACCCTTATGGTGGATAAAAAACAATAAAAAAATATTTTATTATATTCCTATAAGTAATTAATAAATATTTATTTAGTCACCAACCTCACAAGGATCACCAACCCCTCACTAGTTAAACACCAACTCAATTAGGCCTTTAGCAAGCACCAACTTGCAAGGAGGCACCAATCCCCTAGGTGACTCATCATAAAATAAAACACATAGAAAATTTTATCACCTTTGGAAAACTATTTCTCACTTAAATTATTATGATCACCTTCTTTTCCTCTTCACACTCTTCTATCTCTCTCAAATATCCTATTAGGCATCTTTGTTCAACTATCCCTCTTCTTGACAGATTTAGGTAATATGACCATGATAATCATCTATAGAATAAATAATATAAATTCATGAAATATTAAAAACACATATATGATTTTCTTAAATCCTTCTATATTTTTCCCAAAATTTTATTTCATTTTTTCATCCCCTCAATATTCTAACTAGTCAAATTAGGCTTATTAGACCTTCTTCTTATACATAACTCTTGCTTTCATATACCTTGGTCACACGCAAAAATATAAATAATTATATCACCCTTATAATATATCAAAAAATATTTTTAATAGGATAAAAAACTACTACACAAGTCACTCACCACTCATAAGGACTAAAACCACCATTAGGCCTAAAGGAGACCTAATGCAATTAGGCCTTCTTAAAGCACACATTTCACCTTGACCAAATTTGAACATATTGAACCTCCATAAATGGATAAAAACTTAAAAACACTTAAATTATATCAATTATAATCTCACCTTAGGTAATAAACACTATTTATCTCATTTCACTCCTTGAAACACACCATTAGGCCTACTCACAATTAGGCCTTCCTACTGTCATAAAGTCTACAAACTAAAACTGAATCACACAACCAATTTTATCAAAAAAAAATATAATTAAATAAAATTTATATAACCTTAAATAAATTAATGTCATCTTAAACTTAATTATACACTTTAATACATAGCTTAAAGCCTCAAACTCACTTCTGCAATATGACCACTCATAATTCCCTGAATGCTCCAAAACCTAGTCATGAATAATTGACCACCAATCATCTATACAAGGACATTTACTAAATATTAATGTAATCATATGAACCCAAGATACCTTAATATTATATTAATATTAATTATACTCTTAAAATTTTGGAAAATCACCTCAAACTCATCTTTGTTAGATGACTACTTAGAACTGTCAAAAACTTCAAAACACAGTCATGAAAATAAAAACTTAGAACACTTGTATCACTTTCAAAAACTTCCAATGGGTTTATATTATCATTAATAATCCTTATAAAATCATTAATAAATATATTATAATATCCAGTATCAATATTGGTCTTACAGACCAATCTCATGGCTTCACTGTATACAAACCTCATTATGTTAGATAAGTTAGTTTGAGAGCAAATTTCTACCATAAATACACATATTAAAATATTGTATAATATATATGTGTGTGTGTTACATGTATTTAAAAAAAACCCATTAAAATTATATCCATACCTAATCCATGGAAACACATCTATAATCTCATTCCCACTTCTACCTAGTTTTTCTCAATGTCTGCTTCACTAGGTCTTGT
Source organism: Torreya grandis (assembly GCA_037957365.1). Classification (NCBI taxonomy): domain Eukaryota; kingdom Viridiplantae; phylum Streptophyta; class Pinopsida; order Cupressales; family Taxaceae; genus Torreya; species Torreya grandis. The sequence goes on from JARHVA010001376.1 coordinate 1,546,350, forward strand.
AGCAATAGGTCAACTTCCATGACTGGTTTAGTATATTTCAAGTATTTAACCTAATAATAAACCACCATGTTAATAAAATATAAGTCTAAATATATAACCTCTATCCACTTATTAGATTTAACTCAGTCAACTCTACCTATAATACCAATTTTTTGAGAAATATGGCTTTTTTTTAGTGTTCATTCACTCACCTAATAGACCAATGACACTTGTAGGTACCTACGATAGTTCCATACATGATATAATCATCAAAATAGGTAATAAAATTCATTTTGAGCCATTTTCAACAAGATCTTCCATATTAGGTCATTATGAGAGTTTTAGGAGGGTTTTAGACCAGTTTTATTTTTATCATTTGTATATAAAGATATACCCATAAACCAAACTCCTAATGCTTAAAAATAATATATATTAACATTTTAAATCTCTCCCAAATATATTATCTTCCCATGCAATAGTCACACATGCCAACAAGCATGACAAAATCCTTCTCAAGTTTGTAACACTTCATTCTAGCACTCTAGAGAACTTAAATCCACTTTTTATGATTTCTTATTCAAATCAAGATGTAAAACTTAACTAAAACACTTTAAATAACATTTTATACCTAAAATAATTATCACATGTCCATTCATGCCTTGGTAACTGAACCTCATACCCAATTTGATCGTCATCTCTTTCTTTGATCTTTAGGCTTTAGATCTATAATTCATATTAAGCCTCAAAGTAGACCTTATATCTATTTTAAAATAAATCTACACCTTAATCTCATTCCAAAAAATCCTTCCACATTGTATATCATATTTTTTTATCCTTCATAGCTCTTAACAACACTTCATGGTACCTTATTGAGTCAGGTAAGGTCTAGGACTAGTCTATTTGCATGCTTAGGTTTAAGACATTACCCATGTAGGTATAACTTGAAAATTTCTTGAGTGTTATAACACTTAATATTAATTATTTGGAATCCTAAAACACCCACTCATACATGTGTGTATCCATCTTACTATACCACCATCTTCATACCTTCTCACAAGGTCTCTTCATGTGATGATCAAAGTCATGACTAGGCTTCTCAAGCTATTAAAGCTTGACAACTAAAATTGAAAAATTATTTTATTATTAAATATTTTGATCATATTACTTATATGCTCTTTATATATTATCATACATCATTACACACTTATTTATACACATTCTCATGATATGATAATGTTCCTCAAGACTAGTGCTCAATAGTATGCTTACCTTGTATTTTGATCTTGACCTTAAAATTTTTTATCAAACTTAGATGATTTACTTGGATGAATTTAAATTATATTTAAGTAAAGATATAATATATTTTCTTCAAATTCTCTCTTTTCATAAGACATCCTTGTCATATACCACTTCACCATGTGTGACATCAAATTTGACCTTGACATTAATGACATCTTTCTTGACCTTGACATCAATGACAACATCAATGCCAAAACACCAAAAATAGGAACACACCTAAACACCATGAATTAGTGTATAGTCCCCCAAAGGGTAGATAAGAGAAAGTCTAGATCGATGTAGTGGAACTGAGTCTTGTATCAATATGCAAAAGCACTCGATAAGAACAATTAAAGCATGTTGTATGATAAAAATGATTATACTAAGATAGATAGCATATGTAGTGTCTATAAAATATAATAAATGTAAACATATTAATGCATACAATCTATAAGTTTTTATGTTTTCCAAGTAATTATTTGTTATTTTTGTGTTTTTGACATGTTATATTATTTTGATATTTTATATAAATAATATATGTAGAAGAAAAATAAAAATGAACTATGTACAAAGAGATGAGAGAGAGAGAGAGAGAGAGAGAGAGAGAGAGAGAGAGAGAGAGAGAGAGAGAGAGAGAGAGAGAGAGAGAGAGAGAGAGAGAGAGAGAAAGTATGTACAAGAAGAGAAAAATCATACCAACTGACAAGTCTCATGGGATACTATCATTGTGGATTGTTCCAAATAATGGAATTATGATCATTCATGTTATGTGAAAGGGAAACTATGGTCCCGTAATCTGCTGTAATGAGTGATATGTATCTACATGTGTAGTGGTGATAGGAATCTATGGAACTAACTATGGTGTTTTATGAAATATATGAGTCTTAGGAACCTATCTGTATAATAAGCTATAGGTGATATAGGCTCCCTATGCTAAGAATATTGAAATTAAACTTGGAAAAAAGTTAGTGGATTAAGGTACTTTTGAATCTTTGACATATCTTTGACATAGGGGTCTCTCTAATAATGGTCTCTGTGTGAGAGTATGTGTATGTCTTAATTATGTATGAGTGTACCTTGCCTACTCGGTTGATCTACTAAACTCTATGTTTTAGCAATAGGAACTATGTTTTGAGATGTAACTAATAATTTTATTATATCTAATAATTATGTTAGAACTATAACTAGTAATTGTGGAGTAACTACCTATGTAATAGGTAGAGTATACTCATATATAAGACCCTCAAATTTGACCACCTAATTTTCATGTATGTATTTAAATAATTTTTGCACTATGTATGGGATGGATCATAGTTATTGTATCCATGACCTACCCAATAACATATCAAATATGCTTACACTAGGTACTACTAAGAACTGAGTGGATGTATGTGTTGGTCTAACATATAATGAAAGCACAATATCCCCAATGGAGTTCTTAACATGACCACTAAAACAACTAATAACTATGTTTGTGGGGAATATATCTTTTTACAAATACCCCAAATGTTGTAAAATTGTCATAGTACACATGTTAATGCTTATCCTATTGTCAACACTCTAGATAGGGTGATGATCTATATAAACTCATACAAAGAGTGCATGTAAATATGTATAATAATCAACAATATCATACTCTAAGAATATAATAATTTGTCTATACATAAATGTAGTGTGGTACATACCAATGATATTTTGTAATGGGTGTGCCTCCTTTATAATAGTATGATATGAAGCTAGTTGTGAATGTTCTTGATATGTGAAGTGAACACTTGAAGTGATCCCTACCTCATTCATTATTTTCTTTGTAAATGGATCTAAGAATATCTTTAATTCCTTATATTTTATTTTTTGTACTTTTGGTGCCTATGTGGGTGTTCCCACATCAATAATGTTAGTCTCAATTAAATATTGTATATTATGTTTTAGACTCATGTATCTATTTGTTGTATGGCCTAGTTCTATGTGATACTCACAAAATGCATTATAACCATAGATTTTTGAAATAGGTTGTGTCATATCAACCTCTTTAATGGGAGGGAGAGATATGACATTGCATTCCAATAGTTGTTGTAAAAACAATGCTAGCAATTTTGGAAGGTTGGTAAAGATTCAACATTGAGGAGCTGATAAAGCCAAGCTAGGAGATGGCTCTCAAACTACATTAACTATGGCCTTTTCATCACTCCTTTTATTTGTGTCCCTTACCTTATATGGAGTCATAATTTACTCTTAGTAATTGATTCTAATCTATTTGTATATTTTATTTTTCCCATTGATAGAAGCTTGGCCTCTCTTTCCTACTAGGTGGCACAAATATGTGAATGTTAGAAACTTCTTAAACAAGATAAATTTGTGTAATGTTAGGAAAATAATTTATTTGAAGATGTCCTA
>JARHVA010001376.1:1557500-1800000 GCA_037957365.1 Torreya grandis
ATAGAATGACATATTCAAATGTCGAATTAACATACAATGGCATAGGGACCAAAAAGCAAGGAGATTATTCAAATGTTCCACAATTAAGATAATAGCAAGAAATAAAATACACTTAGGGTAGTGAAAAATAGATGAATCATGAACAAACAACATAAGCATAGTATACCAATCCCTACATATATGTGTTAGCAAAAAATATTATGTAACATAGGATATAAAATAGATAAAGAGATCTTGGTGAGTTGGTTAAGTGGTTTGGTTATTCCAAACCCCACCAAGGTTCAAATCTCAGGAATGGCATATGAGGTCATTTGTGGTCACTTTTAGTACTTGGGCCATGAATGGTGGTTGGTGAAAATGTTAGGGTTGTTAATGGTCATTGGTTTAATTCTTAGGGATATTCATGGTCATTAGTGTGATTCTTAGGGTCTTTAGTGGTTGGTGGTGGTATAGTTGGTATTATCTGGTTAGAAATAGTACATGTGGTATTATGTGGTTAATAAAATTGGATCTAGGCCTTGATTGTGTCCCAAACTAGTTCCAAGCTCTAGTCAAAAATCATAACATAGCAAAGAACATAACTTATCAAGTACACTATGCTAAATATGAGCATAGATATAGATATGTGTAAGCATAGTATATAAGCTCAAACATGATGATGTATAAATAATTGTACAAGATATATAACTTGTATCAAGTCTGATCAAAGAAAAATATGCCCCCAATATACTATATTACATAGGTAGGGGAGAAGTCCAACATCTAAAAGTGTATATATCATGTATCTGGGTATGCCTGTATCATACTCAAATATTTGTGAAACATATGTGTATATAGAAATAAACTTTTATGTATTAACATAAACCAAATAACATAGGTTCTTAGGAGCTAATAAAACATGAGAATGTTGAATAATGTTTGTATTTTTGAATTATTTTAATGTTTTTATATTTTATTTATTTTCTTTTTTTGTATTTTTATAATACTTGAACAAAAAGGGCAAGCATATTATCCCATCCAAAGGATACTCATAAGTAGTTCCCAACTCAGAGTATGTTACATCAAATAGTAGATTTTTCTAAGGAGAATTTATAGGTGTCATATTTGTATCTAGAGAATATGTGATACTCTACATATGTATCATAGGACTCTATGGTGATGAATAAAAATAAGGAATAGGGGTTTGTAGAACCCATCATTTAGTGCTCTATGTTTTCTTCAAAGTATAATTAATGTGAACATGTTTAGTTAATCTACATAACTGAATATGTTATGTAAGAATAAATGATGATTCTATGGAATCCAATATATATCTTTGGCAAAAAGGACTCACATGTATGGGTCACGCAGGAAAGGGGATTATTTTTGTTTACCCTTTCACAAATGATGAACCTTAGCAGGTTTTATAAATAGTTTTCTTGGAATAAACTTCACTTGTTCAAGTGGATGTTCATATGGAAAATTTGAAACTATGAATACCCTCTTAGTATGTATGTATTTAATACACCCATTCACTCTAGAAGGAATTACATATAATTTATGTGTATTTTTTCAATTACTTTACTTAAATGTTCATGTTTTATGTTTGAAATATGATATTTGTTTATGTGGTAAATTATTAGTGTCTTTTTATTTATTTTGATTTATTGATAACTAAGGTAATCACTATATACAATAGAATCAAATTGGGAATAAAAATGCTTGAATATAATGATCATGTGGTAACTATATTTTTGATCTTGGTTATAATATTATAATTGGTGTATATGTATGAGTATCAAGTGTATCTATGTAATTTGAATTTGTGCATGCTAGTTTTGGTACCTAAATATGTTCTGTAGATATGAGAGTAAGCCTTATCAAATTTGTCTCAATGTTTTTCACATGTCCCTCTAGTGATATCTCAATAAACAAATGGTTCCTTGGTAGGATCAATATGGGGAAGATCAGTAATAGTAGAGGGTATACTAGGAGAAGGACTTCTAGTGGTTGATTTTTGTGAAGGTTTATTAATGCATGAGCATCACTAGAGTATAGGTGGTAATGAAGATTGAGCGTGTATTTATTGACCATTTATGGTCTTGTGAGTGTGTAAGGTGTCATTTAGGATCCTGTAGGAGGTTTAGAGTCATTTAAGTGAGTGTATTAGCCTATATGGTGTTTCCCACCAAAATGGGGGAATTTGAAATTCAAATTTGTAAATAAGCCTTAGAGTGGCTTTAGAGGTCTTGAGAGATTAGTAACTTATGGTTCATGTTTTTAATGGATCTATAAGGTCCTAAGAGAGTCTAAAAATTGTCTTCTCATGTTCTATAAGTGATGTACATTGTAAAATAAATAAAATCTAAAAGAATATGTGAAGATTAAATTCTACCCTACATGGAATAGGCATTAGAAAGAAGTTGCCATGAAAAGTTATCATGATGGAGAAATAATACCAATGTAGAGGAGTAAGAGATGGGTAGTAGGTGTGGAGAGATAGTAGAGTGTATGGATAGTACATATAATATTAGAAGAAACATGAAGAAAAGAAAAGAGATCCATATTAGCCCATGAGAAGCCATAAGTATGACAATGGTGTATATGTACGTCTTGGTTTTGTGGTCACTAAAATAGTGTTTTTTTATTTTTTTAATATTAATATGGAATGTAAATTTATGTAGTTGAATATAATTTATGTTTTTTAAGCTTTATTGATTATGTGTGGAAGGAGAAAAGGCGAGTTACAATTTTAGTTTAAAAGACTGATTGGAGACAATCAAACAAAGTACTAATTGTTATGAATACTCAAAATATTTGTGTAAGAATGATAATTATATATTAATGTAGATATATACTTGATCATATAAAATATAAGACTTTAAATATATTATGTTAATTAATAAGAATCACAAAAGGAGAAACTTCTAGTCTTGAATAGTGTCTTACAAGGTATGCAATGGTCAATGAAAAACGTGAATGTATCTTCATGAAAGTGTGTGTTGGGATATAAGAACCATAGTGAGGATGTCTTAGGGAGCTTTGAAATTATAATAATATTTTATTTTTTTTGGGTAATTTATGGAGTTAATAAAATCCCATGAAAAGAGGTCTAGGTCTACATACCCTATCACAAGCAGTTACAGTCATGAGGAACTTATTATGTTTTAAATAAAAGAAGAATTTTCAAGGCATAAGATTGTTCACAGATCTATAAGTGATTGGTACATATATCATATAAGTTAAAGGAGGTTTTTTAAATTTATCAATTTTAAATAAGATCTTTTAGAGTGCTCTTAACCTCTAATATCTAGTGAAGCCCTATAAGATATAAAAAGCTTTAAATCTTGTGAATGAACCCTATAAATTACATGGAACTATCAAGGGAGTTATAAAAGAGTATGTATGAAGATTTTAAGGTGATTTTAATTTTTAATGAGATATGAGGAGTAAGTAAAGTGAGTTGTGGTCATGTAATCTTGTTAAACTCTAGTTTGAGAAACTCAAATTTTTTAAGCCTATGTATGGAAGCATTAATAAAATTATTCAAAGATAAAAAGTTGTTGTGGAAAGTATAAAAAGGTAAAATAGACCTTATTCAATGATTATAAGTTTTATCAATCACCTAATTCTCAAATAAACCTAATTTATTTGTTCTCAGCCTTGCACATGCCTGTACAACCCTGACCCAAGGTTTTGAGAAAGAAATTTGAATATTTATTAACTCCACCATAAAAGTCTTAAAACTTGGAGATATGATGATTTTTTATCATTATTTAAAATATTTTGGGCTTTTTGAATTGATATGGTATGGATTTGTATGGTATTTCATTATGTGGCATGGAATTAGGTTTAGGAGACCTAATTGGTAGAATTGGGTGTGTAGTTAAGTGATATCCCTTATGAGTTGTGTCCTAAAACTTTGCATGGAGTTGTTATAAGGGAAATGGTATCTATAAATATGTTTATTTTATTATTTAATCCTATAAAATATGTAAACCAAGGATATTTTTAGGTTGGAAGGGTTATAAGGAATGGTAGGCTTATATAAGCATTAAGTGAGTTAAAGGTGATGGAAAGTTTTTAAAAGATCAAAGTGAGTTGTTTATAGTATAATATGATTATGAGATTCCATTAAATTTGAGTGGAGGTATTTATATATTTTTATTAGTGTTTTGGGATAATTGAACAATCAAGGGTGTAGACAAGTCTCAAGGACTACTTAAATAATAAAGTAAGGTTGCAAGTGAAAGAGAAATAGGAGTGTAGAAGATGATTCAAGGTGAATTTTAAAGGATATAAAATATTAATGAAGTGTGATTATAATAAAAAGAGTCTAATTTCATAAGTTGAAGAAAAATTAAGAGTGAAAATAAAGAATCAAAGCAAGTTGTTAAAGAGTAGCGTTAGATAGAGGAACCAAGTAAGTACAAAATGTTCCATTTACATCATTTTGTGAAATTTGAGTATGATATCTACATAATTTTGGTATCAAAATAACAAGTTATTTTGGAAGAGGAGACATTGGATGATGAAAATAAGGATAAGTATACAGCTGAATGTCAAAGCATTGAGAGTAAGAGGTAAGCACATGTCATCAAATTTGGGTAAAGGAAATAAGATACAAAGGTAAGCATAAATTTTTGATTTTTGATTTTTAAAGAGGTATTTATTAAGTTTTATAATTTTTTTTTTGGATTTATAAGAACTAGAATAGTTTTAAGCCTTTTAAGCCAATGAGTACTAGTATAACCCAAGAGAGTGGTAAATAATAAAGAAGAGAGATGAACATTAGTTGTGAGAAGGTATTAGGGTGAATGAATAAACAAGATAAAATTCCTAAGTGAATACAAGTAGAGAGAAAATCCCAAGTGAGAACAAGGTAAAATAAGGTCTCAAATGAATACCAACAGGGTACCCAAGTGAGGTACAAGAGAAATAGAGGCAAGATATAAAGATTTGTAATGAGGTGGTGGAGAATGAGAATATAATAATGAATGGCATGACTAAAAATATTTTCCCAAAAGATAAGATGAAAGAGGATAATAAGAGAGAGATAGAGTGTGAAGAAGAAATAAGAGATTTGAGGCAAAGTCTAAGGAATTTAGACAAGTTAATGCTCATGATAGATTAAATGCCAGAAGAAGAGAATCCATGGAATGGATGGGTCATTAATAAAAATAAAATTCAATGGAATATAAGGCTATGTATTGAGAGGGGAAAGAGGAAATCTATGAAAAAATAAAGAGATAAGAAAAAAATTATTTGCAAGCAACTCAAGAGAGAGATGAAGAGGTTTTGGATGAGTGAGAAACCTAGTATGCATGAGTAAAAAGGTGATTAGAACCTTGGGAAATATTAAATTAGTATGGAAAAGGTTTAAGAGTGGTATATTTTTTACTCAGATGAAGGACCAGTTATTGGTGAGGAAGAATGAGATGAGGTAGAAGGTGAAGGGTAGTAATAAGAAAGAATGCCAATGATTGAGGCATCAAAAGAGGCATATAAGCCTCCAGTTTTAAAAATAACAATTTATGTATGTTTGTAGGTGAAAATAATGATAATACTTGTAATATTTAGAATGGAGAAGATGATTTAGATAGATAGAAACAATCCATAAAGTAGGAGATAGATGCATGGTATGAAGAGATGGTTGCTAGTTCAAGTAAGACATTGAAGGAAGATATTAAAAAACCAAGGATTAAAAAATAAAGTGAGCAAAGGAATAGCCAAGATTTTTAGGTGATCAAAGAGATTGAATAAGTTGAGTTTCATCCAAACAAGAGTGTTGAGGTGGATAAACAATTTAAAGACAAACTAGCATGTGAAAAGGCAAACAAAGTTAAAGCTGAGGTGCAGAATAAGAAAAGGTAAAGACTAAATTTCTACTATTTTTAAATAATATAGGTCACCATTAGGGTTCCCAAATTCATTTGAATTTATTTTTAGTGATTTGGAAGACAAGTGATATGATGGAATCTAGGAGCATGCAAATGAGGTCATGGAGAGGTGAAATTCAAAGTGGACCAGTAGAGTTTTTGGCCACAAATGGGCCTTATGATAGAGTTAAAGAAGAAGAGATAAATTCACATCAGGTGAAAAATAGTATAGTAAGTTATGGAATAAATAAGGTAGTGTTGTCTTTGAGAGAGACAAACAAGAGAAAGAGAGTGTGCCACCAAAATGAGAAGAAGGAAAGAGAGACAAAAGTAAGAAATAAGTTGTTTGTAAAATATAGGGAGAAGATAGGTTAAAAGAGGAAGTTGAGGGGACTCAGGAGTCTAAACTTTATGCAGGTTTTACTTTGATATTCTTGGTGTGGGAAAATTTGTTCATAAAGGTAATGAAGCAGTTGGAGAAGGAAAGTCTTGAGAGATCTCAAGAAATAAATATGTAAGTTTCAATTGTAATTATCCTTATTTAGGAGGAAAAGTACATGAAATATCAAACAAAAATGAAGGAATATGAATATGCATGGATAGTAGCAAGGAAGAAGGAAGAGTTGCATGGAGGTTAAGATATTTGAATTGTCTTTGATAGAGGAAATCATGAAAAAACCAATGAGAAGATGGAGAATTTAAGAACCATAGAAGGATAGGACCCAAGAATCATGAACTAGAAGATTGGGAAGAAGAAAGAAGATAACATTAAGGTGTATTTGAATAGGATTCTAAATTTATCCCACCTTGGAGTTTGATGCAGGAGCATCACTAAAGCATAGGTGGTAATGAAGATTGAGTGTGTATTTACTAACCATTTACGTTCTTGTGAGTGTGTAAGGGGTCATGTAGGATCCCATATTAGGTTTAGAGTCATTTAAGTGAGTGAATTATCCTATATGGTGTTTCCCACCAAAATGGGGGAATTTGAAATTCAAATTTGTAAATAATCCTTAGAGTGGATTTAGAGGTGTTAAGAGATTAGCAATTTATGTTTCATTTTTTTAATGGATCTATAAGGTCCTAAAAGAGTCTAAAAGGTGTATTACCACATGATAAAATATATATACATTAAAAAATCAATAAAATCAAATATCATATGTGAAGATTAGTTTTTACCCTATGTGGAATATGGATTGGAAGGAAGTTGCCATGAAAAATTGGCATGATGGAGAAATAATATTCATGTAGAGGAGTAAGATAGGGGTAGTAGGTGTGGAGAGATATTAGAGTGTATGTATAATTCATATAAGATAAAAATAAACATGAATAAGATAAAAGAGATCCATATTGGCCCATGAGAGGCCATAAGTATGATAGTGGTGTATATGTACATTTTGGTTGTGTGATCAATGAAATAGTGTTATTTTGTGTGTTTAATATTCATATGGCATGTAAATTGAGTTATTTGAATATATATATATATATATATATATATATATATATATATATATATATATATATATATATATATATATATATATTTTAAAGGTTTAATTATTGTGTGTTGAGCAAAAAGGTGAGTTACAAGTTTGGTTTACAAAACTAATTGGAGACAATCAAAAAAAGTACTAATTTCATAAATACTCAAAATTATTTGTGTAAGAATGATAATTATGGAAGAAGGTAGAGATATCCTTGATCATAATAAATAGAAGACCTTAAATTTATTATGTGAATTGATAAGTGTTGATATTTTTGGGATAAAAATATCAAAACACCTTGTGCCTTAGAAGAGACCTATAAAAGTTTTTGAGAAAAAGCTTTAAAATGGCCTAAATACCCTTCTTTAAGACCTAGGTGGAAATTGGATATTTTTATACACTTCATAACTTTGAAAATTAACAAATTAAACCTAAACCTTTTCTTTCCCACTTATCAAGTCCCTAGTAAGAATTATAACTCACATTATATTTTATAACTTTAAAAAGTTTCAAAGTGTGATGCAGACTCCAACTTCCACTTTTCATTAAGACCAAGTGGAGACCAGCATTCTCACTACATTTTGAAACTTTGAAAAGTTTCAAAGTGTAATCTAAACTATTCTCCCCACTTCCTAAATATTTTTTGACTACTAAGGTGAGTGGAAAGTAGAGTATGAGAAGTATAATTAAAATTATAATTAAAATTTTAAAATAGGTAGAGTTTTCTTTGATCTCCGATCATCAAATCAAGAATAAAATTAAGATTGGAGAACATATTACAAATTTACAAGTTAAAAACTTGCAAAGTAACTCTAGAAACTGGATTTCCTATATATTTATCCATCTACCACTATTGATTGGCATGTTTAGCATTAATTAAGGGTTTATTAATATAAAATTTAGTTTTTTCATCATTAATTAACATTTAAAACCAAATCAAAAACTCCTCTAAGTGATATTATGAACCAAATCTCTAAGCCAAAAAATGCCATGCCACGAACCATACCTCCATTATCAAGAAATGAAAAATCCAAATCTATCCATTACCAAGCCATATGCATGCATACATAGTATTCTTCTAGGTATATTCAGTGGGATGCTACCTTCCCATTCCCAATATAAATAATTGAGATTGTACTCACCATAGCTAAACATTATGATGTAAATAAGATATAAGTAGTGAATGATAAAGGGGAGAAGATTTTGAGACTTGATTCAAATTCACTAATAATGTGTTCTTAATCCTAGATTTTGAAACCTACATATATATTACCCCTAATTACACAAAAAATATATATCAATATAATAACTAAGCTTGTTCATGGGTTTTAAATAAATAGTGGTTAAAAACCCCTAAATCTTTAGCCACAAAACTGCCAAAGACCCTGGCTAAGATAGAATTCAAGGATGAGGTAGGGGATATTATAATCTTAAAAAAAGTTATATAGAGCCAAAATGCAAAGAATTATCAAGATTAGATGTATCAATATATATGGGTAATCCATAAAAATAATCAATACATTCATTTGGCCCAATTGATCAATGATTCTATTCATAGACAATTGATAGAGGTCCAAACCACTGGTAAAATTTACATGACCTCCTACCTCATCTATGATTTGGCAAGAGGGAGGGTATTCCCATGATTAAAAATATTACCATATTATATTAATAAGGTTTATAACTACTATCCTAATCTCACTTTTGAGGACAAAAAACAATAATTTAGAAGAGTTAATAATGTATTTATCTACTACATCATAATCATATTTGAATAAGAACTAAGAAAAATAAGGTTTTTTGATGCTATAACTACATAAATTATAAAGTAAGGATCATACTTTATCTAGTTCCCCACATATTAATACATTAGATTTTTTGGTTTCAATGGGTGTCCTTACACCCTTCCTAGATATGTAAGTGATAAATGGGACTTAATGGAACTTGTAAGACAACTAGTGGAAACCCACAAGTTTTAATCAAGCAGACATAAGACAGGCATACACCTCCCTATCTATATAGGGAAATACACTTGATATTATATATTTAAGGCCAAATGTGAATATGTGAAGATGAATCAGATGACTATGATATCTCTTGATGCTATGCCATGTTATGATGTGACTAGTTATGTTACTAGTTTATTGGGTTCCTCATATTCCTACATTCTTTTTTATGAAGATTATTTAGAGGATATGCAAGATGAGGAAGAGGTTATATTGAATTATTATTCTATAATAACCCTTTATAAAACTAATACTTATGATATGGCACCAGTTCTAGAAGATTTGAAATATGAGGAACAAGCACTAGATAGGGTTTATTATGATAATCAAATCTACCTCCAACCTCTTCCTCAAGTTAGGTGCTCTACACCTGAATCTTTCTCCTTATTAGTCAAGACCACCCCAATTATTAATATAAATTTGAAGTGGTTAAGAATTAAGGGGGTTAAAATAACTAAAGAGACCTTAAATATCATAGATAGATTTAGAAAGGTAAAGGATAAGCGTTTAGAGGTAGTAGTAGCAGAAGGTTATAGTAGAGGGATTCAAGTAGATAAAGTAGTGGGGCCAATTATCTTACATAAAGGTAAATAAAATTATAAGGAAAGAAGATATTATTATAGCACCTAAGTGCTAGAAACATAGCCAATGGACTAGATACTACCAATTTCCATATGAGACACAACTACTATCCAACCATCATAAGTAATCCCTCTTCCTATCTATATTGTCCAACTAGTACAAGTAATTATTTATCTTATTTCTACCATCCTACAAGTGAAATTAAATCCTTTGGTAGCAATCCAATCAACACATTTTTTTAATCTAAAACCAACTTCACTTCCCTCTTCTAAAATCACTTCTACCTCATCCTATATATCCACTACCACACCATTGATCAGTAACAACACCTAGTAATACATGGTTGTTGAATTGATCATTCTGATTACAACACTATTATCCATCATAGCCACTGGTATAGATATAACTCCATCTTAATCTTCCATAACACTACCCACTACTCTACTCTGGCCATTCCCACTACATTAATAGATTATTTTATTGCCTTTGACTCCACCCTTACACATGTTGCCTTGTTATGACCACACATGCTTGCCTCTCTACCTATGTCACTTCCAACTTCCACACCCCTTGTAAGCACATACACTCCATCCATCCAAGTATCCTTGAATTTTTACACTCTCAATTTGACCCAAATTCCCACCAAGGAGGTGGAAAAAAATATTCCCATTGACATAATTATGTCTACTCAACCCACCAATAGGGAAGAGATATCCAAATTATCAGCCAAAGATTCAATGACAATGTCAGTAGCAAATATGACACTTATTACAATAACTACTAGTGTAACATCTTTAGTTATAGACTCATAGGCAATATTGACCATTATAATAGCAAAGGATTCACTTATATCCAATCCAAGTTATTTGGAACAATTAGTGACCAAGAAGAGGAAATAGATGATATCTCCCAGTACCCTAAATTTTGGTTTATTGGAAGCATCCACATGACCAAAAAGAGGTCCCAAGACCATTTCTAGGGTCTCATATGTGAAAATAATAGTTCCCCAACATAAAAAATAAACATAATATTTATTGGTGGGGGATCATTAGCTATCCAAAGTACACCTTGGTCATCCAACAAGAAAGGTACTAAAATATTGTGTTCAGACAAGCATAAGTTCTCTTTTTTTTAAAATGGATAGTGAAAAGGTCACTAAAGATGAGCTAAAGAATAAGTTTGAGTAGTTTAAGGTTACCTTAATTAAGGTTATAGACCTAGAAAATCAACTTGAATCATCTTAGCCAATTTAATGTCTCTTTTAGTTCCCCAATAAAGAAACATTTGATGCAATGACAGAGATTGGTATGATGGGTAGAACTAAAAAATATTGGGTTGAAGAACTAATCACAAAAGGAAACAAAGTGATAGGGCTGGTCATGGACTACTACAAGATATTTAAGAATGACCTTGCATATATAAAGGAAGAGATAAGTAAATATTATGAAGAAGTTAAAATTCTAAACCTCTACTTTCCAAAATTGTAGGCCATTGACCAGATATAGAATGACACCTTTTTGTCTAAAAAGATAATAAAAAAATCCTTTAGAGCATGATGAGTTGGAGAGATAGATAAATTTAGAATCATAATACTTAGTGGAAGTATTGATAAATCCAAGAGCACAAGTGACAAGGCCATAGATGTGATGTATGACATTGAAGATTCAATTTGCAAATTGTCATGTAAGGCAGTAGATTACCAAGATAAACCTCTTCCTATTTAGGATGTCTAGGATAGATTCAAAGAGGTTATTAAAAATAAACCATCACAAGACACAACTTTCAACTTATATTCCATCCACTTGTTCATCAAGTACCATAATACACATGATCATATGGGGAAGTATATTCAAGTCTATAGAGCTTCTTCTAGATAACTATCTGAAGTAACAATAAAATGTGACATCAATAATATTTACATAGTTGGTCCTAATGAAGAGCACCTACAAGAAATATTTAATAGAGTTAATGCTTATATTAAGAAGATATAATAAAAAAAGGACAAGGAATCCTTATATGTTACTATTGTTGATTGATTTTTTAATTAATTAAGAAATTGCATTATGTAAAATTTAAACTTTGTAAGATACATTGTAATGTTGTAAGTTGTAAATTATAACTATAATTTTTTATATCACTTGAATTTAATTTGAAAAAGAGCTACTTGTAATTTTCAATTATTGTTTTTTTAAGCTTTAGTTTAAAAAGTGCAACTTGTATTTCACACTTTTCCTTTTTCACAAGTTTAATGGCTTTAGTTGTAAAAGATCACATTGTAATTTACACATCCCTTTTTAAAAAGTTGAATGACTTAAAATTTGTAAAAGTCTCAACTACAAATTTCAAGTTTGGTTTTGAAACTTTGGTTTTAAAATATCCAAATATTAAAAATCATTCAATTTCTTACCAAGTCATGAAGGTCATTTTGACATCCCAATTCTTGGAAGAGATTTCTTCAATAGAACTCAAGGAGTGATGGTTTGAATGAAAGACCAAAATAGATTTTTCTCCTCTTTCAACACTTGGCAAAGCACCCAGCCATTTTAGATTCCTTTTATTCCTTCTACTCCACCAACTATTCCTTTTCAAGTTTGGAATGATGACATTTGTATGGAGACTTCCTGATTTCTTGCTCTAGAACTAAGTGTAAGGGTTTTTGACTTCTTATCTCCCAAGGGAGTGATTTTTTGTATAAATATGGGTTTCCTATGTATTTCATAGATCTTTTTTCTTATATACAAATATTTATACTTTTGAGAAGTTTATCTACATGGTTTAACCTAGAGAATATTAATATATTGAAGTTTTACCTTCCTTATCTTGTATATGTACGGCTTTTTGTTACATTCATGATTGATATAGCCTTATTTTTGTCATATAGATTCATTTATGGTATTTATTTTTCCCTTTTTAAATATTTTTGAGGAAAAATAAGTAAATTTTTCCTTATTTTGTAGATGCCCAATATTACCTTTGATATTATACTAGTGTAAGATTGTGCTTCAAGAAATTTTAGAATATTATTATTCGACTATGTTCAATCAAAGCAAGTAATAATTTCCACTAGAATAATTTATTGCATCACCATTTAAAATTTTAAAATTTCTTATAAACTCTTTTCCTTACAAGTTAAAACCCTAGTTAAGAATAAAATCACTAACAAAGTTGTAGTTTGAAGTGAACTAGTCATATATCAGTTGTACTAAGCATAGTGAAAGGAAGTTGGCCTTCTCCAGAGGTTCACCTCAATTTTATAAGGTCACATAGCTTGGAGGTTATCCCATTGTGTCATTATATTCCCATGTACTACAACTATTACAATAAAAATTAAGTGAAAAATCTAATTGATAACAATAAGAATCACAAAAGGAGAAACTTCTAATCCTAAAAAGTGTCTTACAAGGTATGTAATGTTCAATGAAAAAGGTGAATGTATCTTCATGAAAGTTTATTTAGAATACAAGAAAAATATTTATTATGTATTAGGGAGGTATAAAATTCTAATAATATTTTATATTTGTGTTTTTAATCTATGTATTCAATAAAATTCCATGAACAGAGGTTTGGGTCTACATACCCTGTTACAGGCAATTATAGTCATGAGGAAATTATTATGTTTTAAAGAAAACAAGAATTTTCAATCCATAAAATCATTCATAGAGATATAATTTATTTGTAAAAATAAAATATAAATGAAATGATGTGTTTTAACTTGATCAATTTCAAATAAGAGCTTCGAGAGTGCTCTTGACCTGTAACATCATGTGAAACCCTAGAAGATAAAAAATATTTAAATCTTATGAATGAACCCTAAAAAATAAATGAAACAATAAAATGAGATATAAGAGAGTATATATTAGTATTTTAATCTGATTTTAATCCATAATTATGTCATAGGAGTGAGGAAACTGAGATGTAATCTTGTAACCCTGTTAAACTCCAATTTGAGAAACTTAAAATTTTGTAAACCTGTGTATCAAAGCCTTATAAAGATTGTTCAAATATAAAAAGTTAGTGGGTAAAGTATAGGAAGGTAATACATACCTTATTAAATTTTTATAAGTTTTATCAATCACCTAAATTTAAAATAAACCTAAATTATTTGTTCTCAAACTTACACAGGCCTATGCAACCCTAACCTAAGGTTTTGAGAAAAAAATTGAATATTTATTAACTCCATTATTAAAAAAGTCTTAAAACTTGGCCATTTAATGTTTTTTAACATTATTTAAAATATTTTTAGGTTTTTAGTTGATACGGTATAGACCTATATGGTATTTCATTCTATGGCATGAAATTATGCCTAAGAGACCTAATTGGTAGAATGGGGTGTGTAGTTAAGTGGTCTCCCTTATGAGTTGTGTCCTAAAAATTTATGTGGGGTTGTTATAATGTAAATTTTATTTTTAAATATGTTTATTTTTTTATGAAACCCTTTAAACTATGTAAACCAAGGATATTTTTAGGTTGGAAGGGTTATAAAGAATGGTAGGCTTATATAAGCATTATGTGAGTTAAGGGTGTTGGAGAGTTTGTAAAAGATAAAATTGATTTTTTTTTAGTATAATATGATTATGAAAGGCCATTAAATTTGATTATAGGTATTTATAAAATTTTATTAGTTTTTTGGGATAATTGACCAAGGGTGTAGATAAGTCTCAAGGACTACTTGAAGAATAAAGTGAGGTTGTAGGTGAAAGAGAAATAGGAGTATGGAAGGTGATTCAAAGTGAGTTGGAAAGGATGTGAAAGATTAATTTTGTTTAAAATAAAAATATTTCAAGGTCAATATTTGAATAAATATTAAGATTGTAAATAAAGAATCAAAGCAAGTTGTTACAGAGCATATCCAGATAAAGGAACCACGTAAGTACATGAATGTTCCATTTACATCATTTTTTGAAATTTTAAAATGGGCTCTACATCACTGATGGATCACACATTTATAAAAAAGAGTGGAATAGTATGTCTCAACCCTCTTATATTAACCTCTATAATAATTAAGGGAAATAAACCTTGATGTGTCTTTCTGAAATGCAATGATTCTTCGATATACAAGATGTGAAATATTTTTCCTTAATGCAAAAAAACATTATAATTATGTCCATTAATACCGTGGTAAGTGAAAAATATTTGTCCTTTTACCTTTTTAAATATGTGTGATGGATGGTTACAATTAGAGGAAGAATAATCAACCATTTATCCAATAGTGTACGCAATATATCATGTGGTTTATCTCTTAGCTGATCAAATTGAAGTTTTTGTCCCTTGGTAGATGTATAGGTTTTAAATGTAGGAGGTATTTTGTATGTATATTCCTTTATTTTATGTAAAACTTTTACTATTTATTCAATGGTATGCAATGTTGGTTTAGAAAAAGGTATTTGAGGTGGCTCATGAGACTTCTTGGCTTGTTGATTCACTTTGTATGAAATTTTTATAACATGTTTACCTTTAGGTGAAAAAACATGTGATCTAATATTGTTATTTTTTAAATCACATGCATATTTATGCACATCCAAATGTAAATTATCAAAATTATTAAAGGTATTATTCAATGCTCTTTATTGAAGTGGAGAAAGAAGACCCCTATTAAATTTGAATTGTACTTATAGATCCAAAGTGGTGTAATTCAAAGAATACAAGTGTAGCCATTATGTTATGGATTATATAATACCTCAATCTTTTACAATAATAAAACTTTGAACTTGGTTTTTCCTCTTAGCTCTAGACCTTTCCCACTTTCCAAAGTCTTGTATTTACTCTATCTTGTGTCCCTTAGCCTATTTCTTGGTCTGACTAGTCTTATGTTGATAACCTAGACCTTCTATCTTACCTATTATTATTAACACCTACTTATCTTCCACCTCTAAAAGTTATGAGTCTATACCTACTTTATTATTCCCTAGACACTACCATTTGGGATAGACATATGCATCAACATACGTGTCCTACTTTGATGTAAGTGTCCAGTGCCCTAAAATCATTATAATTTATAAATGAAATGTATCCTAATGGTCAGCCTAAGTGTTTTAATGTGAGTTACTTCTCCAAAGGTATTTATATAAATATTATATCAACCCTCATTCATTCCTTACCTAGAAACTTCTTACCTACTCACTAGAAAACTTTCAAAGGCATTCAATCAAACACTCAAGTGAGTAAATTTTCCTTATTTCCTCTTATTTCCATATTAGTCATAGGGGAAACATATACATGGGTATGAATTACTAAAATATCATCCCAAGAGATATATTTTATAAGTTATAATCTAGGTAAATTTTTTACTTTATATATTGTGCATTATTCACACATAAGCCAACATATAGGGGAGAACTACATCAGACTAAAGCCCTCTTCAAATTATTGGGTATGTAGGCTATGCTCATTGATATAGGGGTCTTTGGAGTCATCATGACTACATTTTTTTAAATTCATGAGGAATGATAGTCCATGACCCAAATCTAAATTCACCAGAGTGAAGGCGAAGATAAATCCAAAAGCATCTAGGTGGTCTCATCCTTTTATAATAGGTATTCCATATAGGACATCTACATCAAGTTTAGATAATAGCATCGATGTAACCATCTAAGGCTTATACTAATTTTTGTATCTCCAAAATCGTCCAATCCTTAATCTGATGATTTTTCTAGAATCATCTTCTAGCCTACTTCTTACATATTCTAAATCTATAAATGCATTATCATCAAAACTAGATAAGTACATTATTATCATTTCCATATCTAGCATAGTTATACTTACTATTTTTAGCTTATCTTAGCATAAGAAATTTATTATATGTTTATCTAAGTTTTGTATTTAATTACCCTACTTTAGATATAGTTTATCATCCTTGTTCCCTAATCTATCTCTACTCATTTAACCCTAGATAACTCTAGTCTAGATTCAATTAAGGTTAAACATTTGGCAAACGTGAATTATGTGAGTTCAAATTTTTCTAGTCTATGGATTTCAAGCCTCTTAGGGTTTCATATTTTTGTGATGGATTTTTAGATCTGAAACTATACCCTAGGTTTTTACTCTCTTATGGTTATAAGGGAATCATGTGCATATGCTTACAACATTGATTCTTCTTTGATTATCACATTTCAGCCTCTAAACTAATCTATTTTAAAATTACTCAAATGATTTTCTAGTCAAGTTGGTATATTAAAAAGCTTCTTTTTTTCACCAAATTTTGATATGAATTTTTCAATTTTTATAATTTACTATTTTTAGTAAATATTGGTGTAAAAAGTGAATGGTGTACTTATTTTATAGGTTTTATTAAAAATAATATTTTATATGAAAATCTCTCTCAAATATATGAAATAAATTCCTAATTTATTAAAAAAATTGATTCTTTATTTAGAATATTCTAGGGTTTACCTGTGAAGCATTCCAAATTATTTTGCCTATTTTTTATTAATATTAGATAAAATTTCAAATTCATCATATGGTTTTCATAAATATTGTAATACAAACAAAAACCTCTTCTGGTTTGCCAAAAACTTTTGAAATTTTTACAAATTTAGTATTTTACTATTTTTAGTAAATGTAGATCTATATGTTGTATATTTACTATTATTTCCTTATTTTTTTAGTTCATCTCATTTCCTTATTTTCTAGTATAACATCTCTCATATTTTCAAAAAAATTAGCCAATAGTCTGAAATTACTATATCCTTATTGTACCATGGTTGATTACTCCTTAGCATTTGTAATCCTTTCTTATCATCTTCTGATATCAATTTTTAGAACATTTTAAATGGATAAAAAGGAGCCTCTTGCTCATACTAACCCTAAAGAGGATGATATTTATCCTCCCTCTAACCAAGTCCATGTCATCACTTATCCAAGAGGTAAGGTAGGTGGTGTATATATGCATGTTCAATCTAAGGTACCTAGGGTTTGTGCATGTGAAGCCATAAGAGAAAAAAATTAATATTATCACTAAGTTAATGCATGAGTTACAAAAGTAAAATAAGTCTCTAGATTCAACTATCACATTATTAAAAAATTAGATTTTGTATACAAAGAACCCACATTATGCTACTATGAACCATATGTTTTCATCTTCTCATAAAAATTATGTGCCTAATAAAAGTCAATATTGGAATCCAAAACTAAAGTCACCTAGTGACAATGATTCTACAAGTGAACAAAATCCTACTAAGAGGTCAAGTGAGATTTTAAGGGAGATCCTTAGAAATAATTTGATCAATCAAACTCCTTTATGTCCCTTGTGAAAATATAAATATTAGTGTGCATATCATATAATACATGGTCATCATACCAATTTTTATTTTGCATTGAAAATAAAGATACAAAATATAAATTGTCGGCAAAGATATCCAATAAACAAAAATGGATACCAAAAGAGCCTCAAACACAAAAGGAGACACCTTTTCCACATCCACCTCAATATTCATTATATCATTCAAGGTGGATGACCCTTCACATGATACACAAGCTTTCAATGTTTTAAATTTTCTAAAAGACATACCAAATATTATAAAGTATGATCCAAATCAAGAAATTTTGAAAGAATAATCCCAAATGGTAATGTTACAGAATGACCAAAATGCATCTTTTTCTAATGAGAAAGAGAAGATGTACAATTTTTTTCTATTTTATATCAAATAGGTTTCTATTTATGAAAACAAACAATAAAAATCCATTTCTAAGAAAGAATATCTAATTTAGGGTGTGGTTGGTTTTTCATACATAGATACTCAAATTATCAAAATAATTGTTCAAAATTTATTTATTCAAGATAAACCAAAAATCTTGATATTATCCTTAAATATTGGTTATGCACATGATACTAATGATGGTAAAACTTGGATTAATCCATTATATCATGATGTGATCACATTGTTATATGCAATTTGATGTTACATTTACCTAGACATGTTCTTTTATATACTACATGGTTACATTCACATATTATGTAGTTGTATTATCATTTTGAGGTGAGGTAACTATCAGTTTTTATTATTCATTCACCTCAAAATAGGGGCATATTTAGTTGGGGTATGTAATATAGGCATGGATTCCACACATTCATAATTTTTAAATTTAGTGGGGGCATGCTTTGGAAGTATATTTTCCACACTTATTTAGTATTCAGCATCTCCAAATCATAGTGGGGGCATGTTTTGGAAACATGTCCTCTACATTGGAACTTATTTCAATTTTCATATTTGTCCATATATAGTGGGGGCATGATTTTGAATCATTTTCTTCACACTTACACAATTTCCAAATTGGCCAAAGCATACAATTATATAATGTAGATTCATATTTATGGTAGAATTGTATACATTGGTACCATTGTCATACATAGTTTGAACATGAGACATATATAATGTGCATATTCTATGAAATGTGTACCTAATATTACAAAATACAGATAAGTTTAAGATTTCAAAACACCCTCAAGAAATTTCATCACCCACCAAGATGTTTTTTTATAAATTTGAGCCAATCTATTACATTAGTTGATTCACTTGTGATATGGTTGATGTGATTAAATAACTAGATCTTGCCAAGTTTTTAGTTTTAACATGATTGTATCATCTATCCTTACCAAATTGATATTACAATTTGACTTTGTTCTCTCATTCTCACTAAGTCATAAGTATGATTGGGTTACATAGTTGAGCTAATCTCAACTATCGGGAGGTAACTCACCTTTTCTCCAAGGTTAGGGGCATGTGCCTTCCAATATCTATATCTCTCTCTATCTTCTTGGATATATGTACTTTCCATATTTATATACATTTATCCTAATCTCAATTTTATATCCTTACAATGATACATATTTAAAATTAACTTTCCACTAGGCAAGGTGGTTACATTAATACATAGGTGTAATTATATTTCTAAACCTTGATCTTTAATTTTAATCTTTTTAATACTTTTAAATTCTAGACTATATGCACTGATTATGAACTATAACATGATCTTGGTTGTAGGTAAGTCACCAATAAATCACTCAAGTTGGATTCAAGCAAAGGAAAGGTATGTTATACACACCCAAGTATGAATTCATTTCATTTAAACTATAAATTTCATTACTATATTAAATGGGGGGAAATGTAGACACTATTTTATGGATTATATAGCACCTAAATCTTGTACACTTTACAAACTTAGACCTTGTTGTTTCTCTCAGGTTTAGAGCATTCCCATTTTCTAAAGTCTCACATCTACTCTAACTTGTTCCCCTTTACCTATCTCTTTGTCTAACAAATATTATGTTAATGACCTATACCTTCTATCTTGCCTAGAATGCTTAAAACCTACTTATATTCCACTTATGTAAGTTTTGAGTCTGTACCTACTTTCATGTTCCTTAGACACTACCATTTGGGACAAACACCTACATCAATGTAAGTATCCTACTTTGATATAAGTATCTAGTACCCTACAATCATTCAATTTTTAAATGAAATGTATCCTAATGGCTGGCATAAGTAATTTAATGCAAGTTATTTCTCCAATTAGATTGATATAACTACAATTTCAACCCTCATTCATTCCTCACCTAAAAACTTCTTACCTACTCACTAGGTAACTTGTAAAAGGCATTCAATCAAGCACTCGTGTGATAAAAAAATTCCTTATTTTCTCATATTTACATATTATTCATAGGGACATCACATGCATAGGTCTAAAATACTGAAGGAGTATCCCAAGAACTATATTTTCCAAGTTACAAGCTAGGTCACTATTGTACTTCCTTTGCACATACTCCATGATTCACACACAAGCCAACATGTAGGAGAGAACTACATAAGTCTAAGTCTCTCTTCAAAGTATTAGTTATATATGTAGTTTTCATTTATAGAGGGGCCTTTTAGGTAATCTTGACATTGTGTGCCCACTAACCCATTTTTCCAAAACATCATTGTGAAGGTGAATAACTAGGGTTTTATAAATTCATGAAGAGTGATAGTCCATAACCTAGGTTTAAATGCACTAGAATGAAGGAAAATATAAACCCAAAATCATCTAGGTGGTCACATCATTTTGTATCAAGTATTTTGTATAATACACATGCATAAATTTTAGATAGTATCATCAATGTAACCATCCAAGCTTTACACTAGTGTCTATAGCTCTAGGCACACCCAGTCTAGAATATGATGATTGTTCTAGAATTATCTTCCATTGTAATTAATTCCTATTCTATATCTATAATTGTATTAGCATTAAAAATAACTAAGTACATTACTTATTTATAATTTTCATATCTAGCATAGTTGTACTTACTATTTTTTGCCTATGTTAGCATAATAAATTCAATATATGTTTATCTGAGTTTAGCATCCAATTGGATTATCTTAGACATAGTTTATCATCCTTGTGCCTTGGGCTCTTTCTACCCCTTTAACTCTAGATAAATTGAGTCTAGATTAAATTTCAATTTAAATAACAAGATATCCTTAAATATAATAGCATAGTCTTAAATAGATTCATCCTCATTTTGAGTCAAGGATTAAAAATGGTCTAATGGTAACTTTGGTAATTTATGCTTATGGAAATTAGATAAAAATACATTTTCAAGTTTTTTAAAGGTTGATAAGGAACCATTTGGAAGGTTATATAACCAATATATAGATTTTCAAGTTAAGCTTATATGGAAGGATTTAAGTAACAAGCATCCATATTTATCCCAGTTATTTGAGTGTATATATTATTTCAAATGACTAGTAGGATCTCATTGACCATCAAAGGAAGAAAACATAAGCATGAAAAAATTGGAAGGATGGGGATGATCATAAAGATCACGTGTAATATGTTGGTCCTCTAAGATATTTTCACTAAAGATAGCCTCATGGGAGGGATTTTGTAATTTAATAATTATCAGTTATCATTGAATGTCTCCTCTAGTAATCATCATAGATAGAATTTCACTAAGGGGGGTTGGGAAATAGGTTAAAGAGTTGCTTATAGGTTATAATTTACCATCTACATGAAGCATAAGAATAAGAGGTTATTTACTATCATCCTTTCATTCTAAGATAGGATCATCATGTGGTTTGAAAACATTAGGTAAAGGAACATTATTTTACATGATGATTCAAGAAAGGTCATTATATCATCTTGGATGTCATGAGTTTTGATACAACTATCATGTGAAAGAGCCTAACTACTTTAAATTTAATTACATGCAAGAGGAATTTAGTATGTACTTTCATTATTTTTATCTTGAATCGGATCATTATTTTAAGCATAAAATGTAAAAGAAGGAGAAAGAGGAATATTCTCTATTTTTATTGAAACATCATCATAAGGAGGAAAAATTCAAGTTTCACTTTCATTTTTGAATTTAAAATAAAAAGGAATATAATATGAAATATAACTTTCTAGTTTAGATACATCATTATCATAAGAGAAAGGAACATTAACATAACTAGTATTTGAATCTTGAGTTGCATTATTGTTACTTGACTTTAGAAATTATTTCATTAGGAAACCTTTGGAAAATATGTTTTGTTATTATATTGAATTAGAAGAAGAGTATAATAACATGTGTTTACACTAATTTGACTAATATTATCATTTCCATATTTCCAACCTAAAAGGATATGAAGAGAAGTAGTATATGCATTCATATCATCGAGATTTAGAGTGATATAGGAAATTTCACTATTTATATTTGAGTGATCTAAAGAAGCAACAAGATTTTAAAAATTATAAAGCATTTGGTAACAAGGAAAACATTCATCATATTTAGCATGTTCATCATTGGAAAGATAGGAAATGAATTTTTTTATGCATGATAAAGTGTTATTTTCAACATCATGAATGTTAACTTTTTTAATTCTATTGTGTCATATTTATGTGATGCACTAAAAAAGCTTATCATTTTTAACTTTTTGGGCATTTTATCATTTGATTTATTATAAAAAGGAGAATTAGTCTCCTCACATTCATATTCAATAGGTGTATAATCACATTCATAACCATATGAACACATGTTATAATTATTGACATATTCATTTAGACTTACAATTTCATCATTATTCTTTTCATTATCATAATTTTAAGAAAAACTAGATGGTTAGGGACATTGTTATTTTGCCATAAGATCCTCATAGGAAATATATTGATCATCAGGAATATTAAATAAAAGATCAAAAGTTTGAGGCTTATTAGGGTTTTCAATAATAGTGTCCATGATGAGGGTTCTATGTTTGCACATGAACACAAAGAGGAAAAAGATAAGGCTTAGGTAAAATTGTGAAGAAGCATTCCTTAATTTATGCCTATGCAATAAATTAGATTGTAAAATTATATAGTAATCTAATAATGATTTATTGTAGAAGGAGAAACCCTATATGCAATCTAGAGTTTGGTTTAAATAATGACAGAGATCAATTTCACCAAAATATTTTATTTAGAATGGTTTTTTACAAAAATATCATATATAAAAGTAAAAATTTTGAATGTAACAAGGTAATACTCAGATCTAGGTAATATAATGCAGTATTTGACAATAAGTTCATTCAAACATGTGCAATAAGTATATCAATGATTATAAATTAATATCTTGTTTATTATTTTATTTTAGATGCTCATTATTATCTAGCTTCATCTCAGTCCTATAATTTAGATCTTTATTCCATTCATTTAGGTTTTTGACTATTTTTCTTCCCCAGACACTACTTCCAAACTTGAACACTAACATTGATGTTAGTTTCCTTCTTATCAATGTTTCTATCCTACCCAAAATATAATATCTTTTTAGAATCCATCAATTGTACTTTTATAGGGTTTTTTTATCCTTTATATTAATGTTTTTGGATCTTGTGCATAAGCTATCAATATATTATTATGGATTAAAACCCTAGATCTTCACCTTTATTAACCCTTAGAATGAGTTTTTTTAAAATGGGTTAGTGGGATCACTATGTCAAGATGACCCCAAAGACCCCTATGTCATTTATTTTTTCCTACATAGAAAATACTCTATAGAAGGTCTCAAAATTATGTAGTTATCCTCTATTTGTGGTAACATGTGTGGACAAGGGTGCAATATACTATATGAAGATGCATGTACTGATATAGCTTGTAATTTGACAAATATCACTCATAGGTTTCTCTTTGAATGCTTCAAACCTATAATATGACTAATCCTATTCTTGTTATGAAAATAAGGATATTTAAGGTATAATATCTTGGTTTTTCAATTGATTGATTGAGATTTAGTAGGTGTTTACTTGGTATTTAATAGATGATAAATGAGAAGGTGTAGACTTGTATTTATACCACACATTTTGAAATTATCTCATGGTAGGGTTAAATAATAAAAATATTCCAACCTATAGGTTTAAAAACATTTAAAATTTGGATGACTTTTAGCAACTAGACACTAGATAAGGATCTGGACATCACTATTGCCGATAATGTCCTATGTGGTTGGTAGTGTTCAGAAAGCTAGAAAACTAGTTCAAATAAAAAATTGATAGTGAAGGATGTTTATTAGGTTTTAATATTTTTTCATTACATGAGACCTGGGTCATCATAATGATAAGGATTAGACTAAGAGATAAGCATTTAGGCATAGTGAGATGGCAAATGCTAGAATTTTAATAGTATAGAGGTCTAGAACTAAACAGTAAATCCCTAATTGATATTTGTCAAATGTAAAAAGACTAATATGCTATAAATATTCATTTTTAGTATCTAAACTGAAGATATTTGAACATATCCTTGTGTTTATTTTTATCCATGTGAGGACATTTGAATATGTTTTTTGTGTGTGGCTCTAAACCTCCATTTTATGTTTTTATGCATGTGGGGACATTTTAAACATGTCCTTGTGTGTGTTTATATCCATGTGAGAACATTTTAATATGTATTTTATGTGTGTATTTAATCATTCATTATATGTTTATATGTGTGTCAATGACATTTGAACATGTCCCTTGTATGTAGATCCTTGGCCTTATATTGTGTGTTTTTATCCATCATGTCCATGAACCTTGTTTGCTCAAATTTTATATGCCATGATGGATATGATGAATCCTACTAGTTTTTGATGCCACAGTGGATATCATGCATCCCTCCTTAAGTAATTTTATTTATCACTCCATACTTAGTTTTGATCCCTTATCTACATGCCTAATTGCTAACATCTATCTTGACATTCAAACTTTGTGTCTTTATTCCTAAATGAATCATTACTATTATAATCAATTTATATATGATGATGTAATGATCTTCCATGTTATAAAACTACTTATATTTACATATTTTATCATAAAATATGTTGCATAACATTTTATTTTGAGTTAATTTATTATACAATCTCAAGAACTCACCTCAAAAGATATAGATAGTGGATTGTCTTATATACTAATCCCATATAGATAGACACATGCATAAATTTGTATTCATAATATAGTGGATCACATAGAAAACTTAGAAAACACTTAGAATTAATTTTGATAGTAGTGTTCCAAATGGATAGGAGTGTTCCCCATTATTGTCCAAATAGGGTGTTATTATCCTAGAACACAGAAAATATTAATTTCCAAAATCTATCAGTCTCAAATAGT
The DNA here is from genome assembly GCA_037957365.1 of Torreya grandis. NCBI lineage: Eukaryota > Viridiplantae > Streptophyta > Pinopsida > Cupressales > Taxaceae > Torreya > Torreya grandis. Next base: position 1,583,006 of record JARHVA010001376.1, read on the forward strand.
TAAAAATAGTTTCTAATAGATTTATAATATTAGTATCCAAAAATTATTCATATTTACCTTGTTTGGGGGTATCATGTGCAAAATGTGTTTCAGGTTAGCACATAGGTTTTTTTCTCCGAATCTCAAATGTTATTACTCAATCTCAAAATCTATATATACCATAAATTATATTTGGGGAATGTGCATGACACATGGATTCATCCTTATTCAGTTTTTCACTAATTTCATAGATGGAATGGAAATCTTTATCATTATCCATGTTGTATATACTAGACCCAAATTATAATATTTTTTCACTAGTTTTGAGCTAGTTTTACACTAAAAGTGATCCTTATTCCATATATAGTAGTTGGTTTACCTTTTTGTGTGAGAAATCAATTTGAAAAATAGGGGAGATTAGTATAGTGTTAGTTAATAAATAAAATAAAAACAAACACACTAAAAACTAAAACCTCTAGCCTTGACACTCAAGGAGATAGAGAACTACACAAATTACTATCAAAATGAAAGTAAAACAAAATATCTTACCTTCCATGAGATTAAATGTTTTGAGTTGGCCATATAATGATGTGCTTGGTTATATACTCAAAAAATCTTTGTCAATGAATCTCCGTTGCGACACTTCTCCTTGACACCTTGGTAATATTGGTTGGCTTTGACTTATGAAATGGGAATCATAACACTCTAATGAAGATTTTGGGAGGTATTTTGGTATAGTAACATTGCAAATAAATATCAAATATCAATAGGTGAGGCCTTTTATTATATCCTCCAAAGCTAACTCTAATCCAAGTGTAGTTTGGTTAGGATTAATTGTGATTGAGTTCAAACTAACCATAAGTCAGTTAAGACTAACCCTTGTTGACATAATCAAGGAAAAAATAATTAATATTTGGGATAGAGATCCCATTTATTAATTATGGCCCTCTATTTCTAAATTTATTGCAATTTAGGGAGATATTTTGAATTCCTTGACTTTGATGATGATGATGTCATTATGACCTCATATTTATTGAAATTTTCATTTTATAAAATTTATTTTCAATAATTTCACATGGAAAAATCACTTAATCATTTAATTTGGTTTGATTTTTTAATTCATTCTACTTAGCATTTTAGCACTTTAGGAATTGTTCAAGTTCCCCTCTTAATGGGTCCAAAGGCCAAAATGCAAGTTGTTAGGTTTTAAGGTGACTAGAGATGAATCTATGAGAGGTTATTATTATGTTCAAAATAATAACCCAAATAGGGATGCCTCAACATGATTTTCAGCACTAATTTATTATGTGTATATGAAATTAGGGTGTTTAATGATTCCTAGGCTTAATTTTCATTATTTGGTAGAAATCAATCTAAAGTTCAGTCAGAAGCTGATTATGGCTAGAATGGGGTGTCTACAGTTTGCCCCTATTTGGGAAGGCATTAAATTCTCTATGAATATTAATGTTCTCTTAAATAATGAAAATGTCCTTCATGTTTAATTCCCTAGAAGGCAATAGATGAACCCTAGATACCCACTTGAGGAAGTAGGTGGCAAAGAAGGTCAGTGATCATTCCCTCAAAAAGAAGGAAATAATGGGTCCTAAAGGTAAAAGGGGTGGAAAAGATTGATTTGAACAAAGGTGGTTATAATTAATGGCACAATGAGATGCCCCTCTTGGGCAGATAAAAAGGATGATTTTCCCAAAGTTAGTTATAATCATCAGCATAGTGAGATGAAAAATAATGATTTGCCCAAAGGTGGGTATAATCATTTGAATGACTAAAACATTCCATAATAGGGAAGGAGAATGATAATTATTTTCCCAAAGGCACTTATAATAATTAACATATAGATATGTCAAAACACAATGATTTCCCCAAAGGTAGTTAGAATCATTAGTATAATATGGCAAATTGGAAAAGGGTGATTACATATTGAATCTGTATTCATGGAGTAAGAGTAGGATAGTATAGAGGACATGTATGAATTTGGGATACCTGCTAGTATCGAGATGCACATCCTGACTAACAAGGATTAAAATCTATTTATGATTTAATTGCTCTATATTTGGGTAATATTTAGATAAATCAAGAATTTGTTAGGTGAACAAGGAGAAGTACTACATCACCATTGCTTATAAGATCCATTGAATTGATTTTTTTATAACATAGGATGGTATAAACCATGATATAAAACACTAGGATAACTTAACTATAATATGTTTAAGGACTATTAACCCATCTAATAAATAAGTGAAAATAATACACTAATGATAAAAACCATGATGATATTGTTAATGATCCAAAACATAAAAGTTATGGTTGATAAATATTTCAAGAACATAGAAATAACATTGTAATAATGAATTCTCTGAGAAGAGATGTATTATTACTCAAGATCGCAATACAACTATAGGCTTATCTCTGGGAAGAGATGTCTACTTTTCCAATTCAGGTTACATCTTCATTTATACATATTTTGAAAGCATGGGGAGGATGTGGAAGGTCACCAATATCAAGGGAGATTAAGTGGTTTGGCTTCCATGATTTAAAGCAATATAGAATTTGAGGAATTACTATTTTTAGAAACTTACTATTTTTAGACAGCACTACTAAAATTGAAATTTAGGGTACTTCCATTGGGTTTTTTGGGGTCAAAATTCATTAATCAGAGCTCCATGCCATCTCATAATTTTTTTCTCATTCTTATCTTTCCAACGGTTTAAATGGTGAGTCAATTGGAGCTACGGTGCAAAAGTTATGGCTCCCAAAAGTTTTGTCATCAATTAGGGTGGAACTGTCACCTGAATTATTGTTGGGATCAGTTAATGTATGAATATGGATGGACTTAAGTATAATGTGTAAATAATCACCCAATGAATGCATATACACTAAGTCATGTAATAATAATTAAAGAAAAAAAAAATAGATAAACAAATAAATTGAAACACAAAACAAAGCACCAATAAACAAAATAGTGAACAAAATAATCAACCAAAGGAAACAAACACAAAAAATGGTTGATCACAATGTTATTAAAAATAGAATAATATTTTTTTTGTGCATGTGTAATAGGTGTTTTTCTCTTGAAGACAAGGTGATCCTAAATATAAGATAGCAATGACATAGTTATAATAACATAGGAACAAAAGAAACAAGGTTTCCCCTAAGTGATAGGGAACAATGACACACACAAGATGACAAACATTACCCTTAGGCTATAAGAGATATATATATATATATATATATATATATATATATATATATATATATATATATATATATATATATATATATATATATGGAGAATATAATAAAATGAATGGGTATCTAATCTAATTACATATGCATGAGGCAATTGGATGTTTCCTACATATTTCCATGGTCATAATATCCAAAATGAACTTCAGGCCAAATATAGTTCTCCCAGTACATGGGATAGAAGAAAATGATGAGCTGGAAAACATGATTGATATGTTAGTGGAATATGGGAATGGTCTTTCAAAATGGTGAGTGTGTAAGATGAAGGTGATCTCAAAATTGAAATATTTTAAGAAAATCCAAGGGTGAAGTAATGCATCTACTATGAATAAATAATGTACACAATGGTGACTCATAAAATAGTGAGTGCAGTGAGATGAAGATAAGTGGTCATTAGTGTATCAAATTAGAATACACAATGATCATGATATAAACTCATAAAATGGTGAGAGTGTATGTCTAAGGCTAATAAGGATGGGGAAACTAAATAATAAGAGGTTACTCATGAAATAGTTAGGAGTATCATAATCCTCAAGGAAAAGAAGGGATTAAAAATGAAGGTGTGGCTAAGCTAACCTGAGATACCCCATGTATCCAGGTGTTGCCTACAAAGTTTGTGCATACCTCAGGCTGATGTAGTTCTCTTGGATATGGGAATAAAAATACTATGGTGGTCTATAAATAAACTTAACAAACAAGATGTCCTATCCCAAAAAAATTAACAACTTTATATCTCATGTGGAAATTCTAAGCTAATTTTCATGTTTTTGTGATTTTTATGATTTTATAGGTCTTTTACAAATGTTTTTGGAAATTTTTAGGCATCTTAACTCAATTGATAATTATTATATACTAAATGGTCCAACTCACAAAATGGAAAGATCATGGTTTAAGGTGCTCATAAAATAGTGAGAGCATTCAAACCTTAATTACTTGCAAAATCATAAGATCATGGGAAAAATGGTGACTAACTTAACCTCAACATAAATTTAAAACTACCTACATTGTCCCATTATGACCTCAATTCATTATAGTACCACCTTACATCAAAAGAATCTGACTATATAATATCAAGTTTGTGAATTAGATAAATGGCACAATATAGCATAGGAATGGCAAAATGATGTGTCAATGTTTGGTAAAGGTGTTGCTCATAGTTTTCCCATAGGTATTTATAATTAATTAATAATGACATAGATCAATTATACTAATTTTCCCAAAGGTAGTTATAATTATTAGTATGGGTGATACACTAATTTTCCCAAAGGTGGTTATAATTAGTAGCACTCACAATGAAATGGAATAAATAAATGAAAGATGTACTTGCCAAACCACTATCATATAGGTCCAAGATACTGCCTCTATCTAGAATATTTAATCAACTACTAAAAATTTTATCTAAATCCCTTCACTGAAGATGCTTGAAGAACCAATAGAGTGGAACCAAGGTCAAAAAGGGTGGGGAAGAGTGGGTAAAATAATTTTTGTTGATAGGGAAGGTATGGTAGGAATGGTATATGGTATGATACAAGTAAAATTTCATTATGGTAGGAAGCAAATGGTCCTCATAAATAATACCTCAAATATCTCAAGTGAAATAATGATTGAGGTGTATGATGTTCATGGGCTCATCAACTTTATCTTCATTTGGTGTAGTGATCCTATATACTCCAGAGCCATAATTGGAAATATTGATATAGGAATCTACCTAATTGAGTTTGAACTTGTCTTTCTTCTTTTTCTCAATCATGGTGTTCTTCCAATTTTCTTTGAGGACAAGGTCACCAACCTCAAACTCTTTATGTTTGAACATCTGGTTATATTGACCATGTATCCTATTTTGATATGTTTGAAGGTTGTTATTAGCAACCATGTGTTTTTCATCCAGTAACTCTAGCTCTTTAAAGTGAGCAAATCTATAATCCTCATCATTCAAGATGTGTTTTAATGAGATATGCAAATAATGCAACTCAATCTCGATGGGAAGAATGGCCTTAGTGTGGGTCCTATTGGATTGCAATAATTAGTATGATATACTAAAAGGGTATAGATTATATGTAGGTGTTAATCATGGCCAACATCATTGACAATCTTTTTAAGAATGTTGATAATGATCTTATTAGATGCCTCTTCTTGTCCTTTACCTTATGGGTAATATGTGGTCAAAAATGTTGGATGATATTTTACTCAACATAAAGTGTTATAACACCTTATTTTTAAATGATCTACCACTATCAGATATAATGTCAAATGGGATACCATAGTGGTAGATGATATGTTTTGAAGATGAATTTGGAAATCTATTTTACAATCATGTAAGGGAGGGGTATAGCTTCAACCCACTTAGTGAAATATTTAGTAGTGGTAAGGATGTGTTTATGGCCATCAAATTAAGTAGGGTTAATCTTCCCAATGAGATAAAGTCCCCACATTGAAAATAACCCCAGTGTAAGTATTGGTTTGAGTGTTCTATATCTGCATCCATATTTGGCCAATAGTAACTAGTACGTTAGAGATTTTTGGCTAGGATGTCCCTATTATTGTGTGATATACATATTCCTTGAACTTTCCTCAATTATAATGTTTATTTTTCCAAATTTAGATAATGAATCAATGTTTATTCAAAGCTTATACAGTAGAGAGTTGGGCCAAGTAGGTTATATTAGGAAACTTGGTGTGTAAATTCCTTTTGTTGTTTATGTGATAGGTATGGTGGAAGGATGTTATCATGAAGGTATTTATATAGGTCTAAATACCAAATAAAACTAGGACTAATAATGTCATAGATCATTTTAATGGTCAAAGGTTCATTAGTAGGTGACAAAAGATGTTCAATGAGGAATTAATATTTTTTTGCCTTGTCTATGTTACAGATCAAAGAACCATTGGTAGCCATGGAATCCACTATCCTAGTATTGGCCTAAGTTGTGTTCAAATTGTATACCATGGCCTTGTATGGTATTATTTTATTAATTTAGGAAATTAGATGTTTTATTCCTAAGTAATAAAGGTCTAGAATAGGTAGAGAATTCTAGTTTTATGTAATGAAATACATAATTTTGCCAATTTGATCAACTTAATTCATATAGGAAAGAGAAAAAAAATAAAGATTGACTTAGCTTATTTTGGGTTGAAACAGATGATGCAGAGTCTAGAAATTGATGTGCAAAAATGGTAGATTAACACAAATAGGACCTAGAAATCTATTTATAGATTAGAGAGGAGTGTCAAACTCAAGACACCTTACTACTTGGCTATAGTCCACTTTTGGCATTGTTTTCCTAATGATCTAGATTCTTTAGGTTATACTTGGTAGCCTTGTGACACTCTATAAGTGAAATATTGAATCTCAAGACTGTGTAGAGCTCACTGTGTGTTGGCTTCTATCTTCAATACCTATATTAACCTACATATGTAGAAACAACAAAGAAAATCAAAACACAAGTCGGAGGGGGATTGGGTTTTGGGAAGAATGATTGCATAATCAAGAACCCTTATTCTAATTGATGCCTACATAAACCCTTATGCTAAGGGTCTTAGATTTGATGTAGTTCTCCCTTAGGGGATGTGCATAATCAACATGCATGACTAATGTAAGAATGAATTTCACCAAGGCCATTCCTTGATCAATCATGAAAATCTATGTGTGATGCAAATAAGTTGAGCTATATTATTGATTGATTTTATTATCTCTAATGTGATAAATTAGTAAGTACGATATATAAAATGCCTTGTGTAGTAATTTATATAAGAGACTAATTTTTTTTTAATTTGGGAGCTTTTATTGCATTTGGCCAACATTGGTAAACTTAGACACAAAGCAAAGAAAAGGGGTAAGACTCATCCTATGGAATAAGTTTACTATTGGGGCCAAAATTAGGCTTGCATAAAAGCATCAAAAATTAGACACCCTAAGTTTTCAGTGATATAGTCCTATTTAGGTGTTGTTGTCTAGGGGATGTGTGACCTAGGGGGATGGGTCTAGACCTAAAAGATGTTCATGGGACTGAAAAGGTTAAGTCCATAATGCTATGAATGTTTGAGAATAAGCAAAAATATGTCTAGGGAATGTAGTAAGACCAAGATAAGTAAGATAAAAAGACTTGGATAAATGTGAATAAAAAATCATATTCTCTAATCAGAGTCTCCTATAAAAGGACTGCAAAAATACATAATATGTGTGTTTGCTTGACCAATTTAGGGTGTATACATTTTCCCCCTTATAATCTAGTGATGCAATGAAATGAAGTACTAGAGTAAAAGAAAGAAAGAAGATGCTTACATGAACTTACCTAAGTGAAGATAAGTGTGCATAAGAAAAGGATCTAACTTCCTAGCCAGGGAAGTGGATGAAGAAGTGAAATAATGTTAGGATAAATAAGTAATCCCTATAATAGATGACCCTATACTGAATCTGAATAATGTTTGGAGAAAGAAGGAATCCCTGTAGTAGATGCCCCTTATATTGAATCTAAATAATTTGAACTGGATTTGAGAATTGCTCAAAGGTCTAAAACTAATGATTATCCTCTATCCCACATAAACTCCTAATTCTGAGTTTGAGTAATACTATGGACTAATCATTGTAGACAATCATACGGTCCAACTTGGTGATAACCTGAGTAATACTGGGGTATAAACTAAAAATGTTGGTAAATGTGTGAAAAGAAGATGGTATGTCCTACCATCCTAATCTATATAATCCTGGAAGATGAAGGTCATGAAAACCTATGTCATGCCACCAAATTTGGTATTTGAGTGATATAACTTGATAATATATAAATCTCTATAACCACATGTGATGTGATTTATCATGTAATGTCCCATGTGCAAAACTAGAGATCAAAATAATGTGCCTTGCATAATGCCTATAATTTGTTATATGGTTACTAACTTTGTCATGTTGTATGAATTTGTATGTGTGTGGCATGTAATAATTTACATGCCCCAAAATATAGTATCTAGATAGTTTATATATCTATAAATTGAAGGTGTATCCCTCTAAATGTCCTAAGTAATGCTAAGTGACCTAATGATATTTGAATCACTGTATAATCTTGACCAATCTAAGATGAGTAATGTTAAGTGACCTAATGTGATATGAACCACTATATAATCTTGACCAATGTGTGATCATGATTGCTAAGTGACCCAATGTGATATGAACCATTGTATAATCTTGACCAATCTAGGCTGAGTAATGTTGATCATTTAAATACTAGAGGTGTAAAAACCATGTTTAATGACCCATGTAGTTTGAATCACTACATGTTTTGACCAATCTGAGTTTTATCTAATAATTTGACTACTAGAGGTGTGATAACCATGGTGTATCCATGTATGCGAGTAGATAGATGTGTTGGATAAGTGTAGGAATAGGAATAGTATGAATGATACCCCCTTTTAGGGAGAGGCATGAGATCTATGATGGAGGAGGTCGAGCCAAAAGTGATGACTAGTGGCAGAATGTATAGGAACATGGGTTGGTATGTATTGAATTTAATGAGAGTCTAGTGTTGAATTGGTGGAATTGAATTACTGGGAGTGAAAGGTGTCTTTGATTGATTGCTTGAATAGGTTGGGTTGCTTGGATGATTTGAATGAGTGTTGATTGGTGGGAACTAATTTGTATACCTAGGTATTAGAAAGGTGTCTGAATTCTAGATTAGGTAGATGACTTAGTGAAAGAGTAGATATTGTGTGATGTTGAATGTGTCATCATTATGATTATGAGGATCAAAATGGTTTGTAAAATAGAGCTATGGTGTTTTAGTTATGAGCAAAATATTGATTTGTTTTTTAATAGAATAGTTGGTTGATATAAGAATTTGGATTGACTTTGAGCTCATTTGTACAGTGACAAGTTTGAAATATTAGAGCTTTGGAGTTTAAGATACCTAGGAGATGATCACCTTTTATGACACATTTTGAGTAGCTAGCAACACAAATTGAGGTTGGTGGGGAGATTAGCCTAGTAAGTTGGTCATTTGACTTTGCTTATTCAAAAGCCTATTTTAGTCATTTTTGAGTTGTTTGGAGTGGTTTAAAGGATGCTTGACTAGTTCCAGCACTCTTATCCTAAAGGTAGCACTACTATCCAAGGTTAAGCATTATTGTCTAGGTTTTGGCAATGTTGTCTAGTGTCAGTGTCCTTTTACAGTGTTAATGTCCACTGTTGATGACTTTTAGAGTAGTTCATTTGTTATTTGCTATTGTATAGTATGGATGTTTACTTGGCATGGTTACATAATGTATCTAGTTCTTTCTAGTATGTATTATAGGGTGAGGTACAGATGAGATATTTCTATAGAGGCTACTTTATGGAGACACTAAGGATGTTGCCATTATTAGTTGATGAGCATGTTATGATGGATAGGGATAGATTGGGTCATGTATATGACCTAGGTACTTTACAATGGGATTGGTATTTGATTGTTACCTTATGTGAGAGGTGGAATGTTGATACTTATACATTCTAGCTTCCTACTAGGGAGTTTACTATTACTTTGGAGGATGTATACTAGATTTTCCAGTTGTCGATTACTAGGTAGCGTGTGACATTATAGGATGATATGGGTGCAAATGCTATTGATAGAGCATCTAGATACTTTTTTGGGGTGCCTGTAGTAGTACATCATCAAGGAAGTGATAGTGATGTGCTTTTGATAATGATTATGTAGTTAAGTGTTATGTGTTTGCAAAAATGGTTAGTTATATTATTGGCCTCATTTGTTGTAATGGATGGTAGTGGAGTGTCTATTGCCTATAAGATGCATAGGGTGGTTTTTAGTAGTGAGATGTATGGTAAAATGTTCTCATATGGTATGACTATGCTTGTCCTCTTGTACAAGGATTTATATAGATTTAATCAGGAGGCATTTGGTGGTGGTGTGGGTGTGGCCACATTGTTACATTACTAGGCATATGAGTACATAGCATTTGTGAGACCTAATGGGTTACTAAGGGTGAGCTGGGCATATCCACAGTCATTTTGTGAGAGATGGATGAGTGAGTTGGATATTATATCCCATGGGATAGATTACTATAGGAGGGTGCTAGATAGGTTGGTAGCCCATGATATCATATGGAGGCCATATAGAGGATTCCCAATATGGCTTAAGGATGGAGAGCAACTATGGTATATTAGCGTCAGTTGTTGGTTAAAAGATCATTAGCTTGGAGTTTATGATCACTTTCAGTATGAGTGCATGATGAGGCAATTTAGAGCTCAATAGGATGTTCCTCCTATACCATGGGTATAGTTGAGGAGTACATTGGCACCAATGAGAGTAGGGGCTCGTGTGAGACCTATTTAGGTTGAGTTAGCACCTTTATTTGTGGATGTATAATATGTTGTTATAGTTTTTATTGATGCGGATGATGTGGGATGTACTGAGGGATATACTTCATGGTGGGATAGGGAGTAGTGGGATCCATTATACCCCATAAATATAGTGGATGTTCCTATGTATAAGGATATTAAACTAATCCAAATGATGGAAGGTAATCATTAATTGTATTTGAATAGCTTCTATGTTTGTGCTTGAGTTTTTATTTTGAAAGTGTATATCTAATGTAGTGTTGGTTTTCCTATGAGTGCAAGTGGAGTTGGAGGTGTATAGGGTGAGTCACCTACTGGGGTTAATGGTGGGGATGATGTGTTCTAGGAGATTATCATTGTGTAAACACTATGTAAGCTTACACAACATGTTACTAATGATGCTATGGAGGAGGGTTTGATAGAGAGTGACCATTATGGTTGGTGTGTATGCTCATTTGTTTGATCAGGATTCTATAGTTATAACTACATATGTTAAGGCAGTGAGAGGGAGAGATGAGCTAAGGGCTAAGTGAGATAAGCATAGGATGCCTCCTCTTGATTATGGATGAGTGAGCTCAAAGATTTTAGATGATTATATGGATATTTAGTAGTGACATGCATACTTCTGTGAGGTGTATAGTTATTTTTTGGAGTGAGATAATCAAACTAAGAAGCATTCAGGATCTCAAGGAGGTGTAGAGTCATCAAGTGCTAGATAGGATTATGGGACTAGAATAGGAGAGAGTGAAACGAAGAGTGAGGGCATGACCCCTATTCATGATTGATTGTACTTTGACATGATGTATATGTTTTGAAAACTTCAAGATATGTTCAAAATAAAACCAACATATAGTTGGTTTTCTTTTAAAATCATGTGTATTTATGTTATAGATTCTAGAATATGTTGGTATATGGATTGTAAGTGGTTGACAGTAGAAATGGTTGGTCTATTATTTATTTTGAATTTTCATGTACTTGATAAATGGTATTTGGGATATGGGATTTGATGTTTTGATATGTTTGGATGTGATGTGTTGATAATTATGATGTAAGGCTTATTGATTTCAGATTGTAATCAGATATAGGCAAAAATTTCTTTGTTGTGGTAATTGGTAATATATTTGGATAAATTTGAGTTGGTTTTTAGGATTGGTAAAGCAATATTTGGATACGTTTGATTTGGTTTGAGTGGGAAAGTGTTTGGATAAGTTTGATTTGGTAATATCTAGACTTTGATAGGCTTTTATTTGGATAGGGTAGCTATTGGGAATTAAGAATGTTAGTTTTTAGTAGGGGGATGTAAGATAATATTGTGTGCATATTATTTCACTGAGAGTGGCTCAACTATTCATAGGGTAGCTAGACCTTTGGCTCCATCCTTGCCCTGCTAAGTGAAGCTATGAACTTATGCTAAAATGAATGTATGATATATCACACTATGTTTTATGAATATCTAAAACCTATCAACCAAGTGAATAAGTGCCCATAATACTCATGTTATGTAGGAATGTGCTTTATAGTTGATACTATCTGCTATGAATAAGGCTCATCTGGATATAACTAAATACCATGTGGCCTCTATTGTGATGTATATGAATGTGAAACATGTTGAGATGGAGCTAAAACTTGTGTTAAGGGCTCATTTATTCTTAATTATAATGGATTGGTATGTGAGATAGGACCCTAAAAACTTGGTTGTAATGAATATCTTTCTGATGTATTACTCTGTAATGTGGTTTCAACTAGCCTTAATCATAGTGGATTGTTATATGAGATAAGACCCTAAAAACTTAACTATAATTAATATCTCTATAAAATAATAATCTATTATGGTTTATGTGATTCTATTAGATATGTATATGGAACTACACTATGTATACCTTAGACTACACTACTATATATGGGTTGCTTTTGTTGTACTGGTTTCCAAACTTTTTGAATAGTTAGAAAAGGAGATCTCCTGTAAGATTTTGTCCTAAAACTTGAATTTTGATCACAATGAGTGATCAATGATTCTTATAAAATAATGTCTTGAGATGACTTATTCATGGAGGAATGAGGTCTAGGGTTATAAAATGGAGGAGATATCTATTCCCCTTGTGTAAATGTGACAATGCCCTAATCAACACATCTATTAATGCAATCTTTGAGTCCATAACAATTATCATCATGTATCTGTAGATATGATAATGATTAAAAAAGGGCCAATGTGGCGATCTATGAAAGAGATGCAAATATCATCAGTGAATAGAAGGTAATGTGATTACCCTCCTATTTAGTAGTGTTGATAATATGATAGATGGGCTATCCCACTCTGAATCAAATTGTAGTGGTGATTTACTATTGTTCTCCATAGTGCAAATTTTAGGTTGTGTTCTAAATATATATATATATATATATATTCTTGATTGGTTGCTTTTATAGTTGTGGTCTCCTATCTTGTCTAAGACATGGTGGGTGCTGAGTGGTAGGAGTTGTATCTTAAGATGCTACTATGAAGTCAAGAGTGATCTGATCAACTAAATCTACCTCAATTAATCCCAATTTATTTTCCAAAGCTAGAACTGTGTAACACAAATGTCTAAAACAAATATTTGTTTGATATATTAGATGCTCAAGGAGAGGTTGGTGAAGGCCCTTGATAAAGATATGTTGAATCTTTAGATCTGTTGGCTTGTATATCAATCTTAAAAAATGAGCCTTGAATCTTAACATATACTCATTAACTAGCTATGAATAATTCTTATGTAGTGTGGCAAGTTTCTCATATGTAACATGAGGATCCATGTTGACAATGTAGTTTCTAAGAAATGCCTCCTCTAAGTCATCATATGTGTGTAACGAACCAACAGGGAATATATGAAAGAAAAAATTATGTACCTCCCCTAATAATGTCTATTGAAATAACTTGAGTAGAATAAAATGGATTAAATGAGGTGGTAAATACTTTTTAAAGGTTTGAAGATGTGTGAATGGATCTCTAGTTTGATCAAAGTGAGGTAATGATGGTGTCTGGAAATGCTTAGGCAATGCAAATTTTAGAAATGTCTCTATAAAAGGGTTACCATGTAGATCATTGATATCCATCCAAGATTTATAAGCTTTGTTTTCTAAGGCAAGGAGATGTACTTGGTATTGTAGTTCACCAACTGCATTCATCAAAGAGATGATCATATCATGAAGTATTTCATTTAATCATTGAATTTGATTATTAATTTTAACCATGTGAATGCTACATTTAGCAAGTGGATCATAAAGAGAGGGTGTGCTCACTTGAAATATAGGATTAATGGTATCTTGGACCTTGATAGATGGATGTGGGCTACCATTCTCGTTAGGTAAGGAGTGAGAGATAGGTTCTACTATAGTGAGGGGTGGTTTGGGAGATTCATTACTATCTTTATGTTTTAGTGAATCACATTCTAATTTAGTAGAATATGTGCTATTTACATGAACATGTGCATTATCAGAGATAAAATCATTCATAGAAGTAGAATCAACATTTTGACATACATCAGATTTGAGAGGAGTGAGAGAAGGGTTAGAAGCATGAGATGCATTTTCTTCTTCACTATATGCATAGTAGTCATCATTATTCCATGCATTGTCACATTCTAAATGTTGTTCATTTGAAATAGTAGAATTTGAGGTATCATTTTCATATTCACTTTCATTCTCATATTCATTTGATGTCACTATCATATCCATTATCACTTCCATCAATGTTAGGGATAGGTGTATGAGAAAGAGTTAATTTCTTTCTAATATGCAATAAGTTATCACTAGCATTTGAAACATCATGTGTATCTATGTTATCCATGGATGGAATATATGCATTTTCTTCATTTTCAACATGACAAGGAAGAGTAGAAGAGTTATCATTTGAACATTCTTTTGAGAGAGTAGAGTTAGGAACACATAATACATCATTTAAACTATGCTTTGGTAATTTGATTCTATTGCATTTATATTGTTGTATTTTGAACATAGCAGTAGAAAAAGGGAGAGAGGGATTAGGTTCGTATTGAATAAAATCATCACCAATAAGAGGTTCACTTGGAATTGCATGACTAATTTGTGAATTCGGTGCATTGTGTGTAGGAGAATTAGGTGAAAAGTATCTTTCCCATTTATCAAAATTATTTTCATTAGAAGAGGGAATAAAAGAGATGGGTTTAAGAGAAAAAGATTCATCTATTTGTGATTCACCCTCATCATTATGTACATCATCATATACATCATTACAAAAATAGTCATTATCTTCACTATAAATGAAATCATTTTTTATAGTTTTAGCTAATGTGTAATTTTGCAAATTTATTCAATCATTGTCATAATTGTATGAGATTTTGAGAAATTTATCTAAGGGATGAGAAGAAGGAAGTGCCTTTGTGGCCATTTTATCACTAAAGAGAATTTTGAAAAGTGTAATGAAGCAAATAAATGCACAAAAAAATACTAACATTAAATTTCAAAAATTACTTTTGATAACCCAAACAATTTGCAATAAATTTGAATTATTTTTCTAAAAATTGTAAGGGAGGGAAATTTGAGGTTTGAGGACCTAGTTTAGAATTCTAGGGTTTTGAACTAGGGATTTAGAATTTTTCAAAAATTAGTGCAATAATTTGAAAAATTTAGACAAAATTTTTAGAATTTTGCTTGAAAATTTTAAGAAAAATCAAAAAATATTTCTAAAATTAGTAATATATTTTTCCTAGTGTGTTAAATGTGTTTATCTGCAAAAAGGACCTAGTATGTACAAACTAGGGTTTGAACAAAATATTTGATATTTTTGCAATGAAGTGAAAAATCAAGAAATTATGGAAAATTTTCAAAAATAAATATCCATAGGGTTTCTAGGGGTTTTGTGCAAAAATTTGAAGTAAGTTAGGTTCACCAAATGTTTTATTAATTTGGGAAATTGGATGTTTTATTCCTAAGTACTAAAGGTCTATAATAGGAAAAAAATTATAGTTTTATTTAGTGAAATATATATTTTTTCCAATTCAATCAAATTAATTCATATAAGAAAGAGAAGACAAAGAAAGAATGACTTAGCTTATTATGGGCTGAAATAGATGATGTAGAGTCTATAAATTATTGTGTAGGGATGGAAGGTTGTCACAAATAGGACCCAGAACTCTATTTCTAGATTAGAAAGGAGTACCAAACTTATGACAACCTAATACTTAGTATTTTAGTCTAATTTCTAACATCGTTATCCACTTTCAGTGATGTTTCCCACTTTTGGTACTATTGTCCTAGTGGTATGGATTTTTTGGGTTCTACTTGGTAGCCCTATGACACTCTGTTAGTGAAATATTAAATCTTGAGACTATGTGGAGCTCACTGTGTGTTAGCTTCTATCTTCAATACATGTACTAACTTATATACATGAAAACAACAAAGGAAATCAAAGCACAAGGGGGGAGGGAAATTGGGTTGTGGGAAGAATGATCTCACAATCAAGAACCCCTATTGTTTTGACTATTTCCTACATTAACCCTCATTTCAAGGGTCTCAAATCTGATGTAGTTCTCCCTTAGAGAATGTACATAATCAATGCACATGACTGATGTAAGAATGAATTTCACATAGGCCCTTCCTTGATCAACTATGTAAATCTATGTGTGACATAGAGAAGCTAAATTATACTATTGATTTATTTTATCATCTCTAATGTGCCAAAATAGTAAGTGCTAGATATAAAATGCCTTGTGTAGTCATTTATATAGTAGACTCATTATTTTTAATTTGGGATATTTTATTACATTTGGCTGACATTGGGAAACTTAGACACAAAACAAAGAAAAGGGTTAAGACTCATCCTACAAAACAAGTTGACTATTGGGGCTAAAATTGGGCTTGGACAACAACACTAGAAACTAGACACCCTAGGTTTTTAGCATTGTAGTCCTATTTAGGAACTTTTATCCAGGGGATGTGGGACTTGGGAGGATGGGTCTAGACCTAAAATATATTTGTGGGCTTGAAAGGGTTAAGTTTAGACTGCTATGAATGTTTAGGAGTAAGTAATAAGATGTCTAGGGAATGTAGCAAGACCAAGATAAATTAGATAAAAGGACCTGGCTAAATATGAATAAAAACTCATATTCTCCAGTCAGAATCTCCTATGAAAGGACTATGAAAATACATAATATGTTTGTTTACTTGACCAATTTAGGGTGTATATAGGTACTAGCTTATCATCTTTAGTTTTAAATTAGTTTATAACTTAATTCATGATTAACTAAGAATCACCATAAACTGTAAGATGTTGAATGTTCCATTGTACTACTTGACAAAGCCCTATAATGAGGGCTTCATATTCATTCATGTTAATAGTATAAGGAAATATAATAAAGAATGATTTTGGAATAAGATACCCATATGGTATAATAGATAATAGGCCTATTCCTGATCTATGAGATGTGAATGACCCATCAAAATACAATTTTTAGTGCTACTCTTTAGGAGGTGTTTATATGATGGACTCATTTAGTAATTTAAATTTGAGTGATTTGGTATCTAAAAGGGGATCTTTAGAAATCTAGTCAGTAAGTACTTATCCTTTTATGGATTTTGGATTGACGTACCTAATCTCAAACTCACTCAGCAACATGATACATTTAGCCATGCAACCTTGTAAATTTATCTTTGATGGTGTTGGTTGATTATTTTGTCTATCAGTGTATTGGTAAACAAAATAGGTCTTATCAGCCAAAGCAAGAAGATTAGTCATCCTAATGTGTAAGTTTATAACATCAGAAGGAGACTTCTCTCTCCTCTCATCAAGGGGAGGTTCCCTGTGGATATGCTATGTATATAAATGAACAAAAAATAGTACTTAAGGGTAGGACCAGACATCCATCTCTCTTTCTTCAAAGATGATGTATACAAAACAAAGGAATAACTGAAGAGAATGACAAATAGCACTCCTCTTCTTTCAGAAGAACTGTTCAACCAGCCACAAGAATACTCCTAGAAATAAAATCAGAATATGACTAAAGTATGGTAACCAGCAAATCAAGACAGCGCAAAGTCTGCACATGAAATACTCAAGATTGATATATGAAGAACAATGAAAGCTCAAAGTCTTTCCAAAGTTCTTTACACAGCAATGAAAATACAAACACACTGAAGGTAGCTATGGGGGTGCAAAGTATCTCCACAGTTGATTCTCCAGGACACCTTCTTGACAAATTAACTAATTCTGCTTATTAAATCAATGAAACAAATAAGATATCACAGCACAGAGTCTGAAAAAGTCCCTTGTTTTCATTAAAAAAATATGATAAATAGACTGAGCACAAAGTCTCAATGGTGCCTCTCAATTTCGATAGAGTTTCATTCAGATTATCAAAAAGAAGATCTCGTTACAATAGAAGAAAATCCCTTATATAGTCTCTTCAAAGGACTTGGGAACAAATAATACATCAATTTGCATTGAAATCTGTTAAGGAGACATGCTGGAACTTAGGGACACTTTTCCCATTTGATTTTATTAATGCAAGGAAATAAGTCGTGCTTAATGAAAGTTTGTAACTTCCAATGTTCCACCTAGAAATCTAATCTTATCTTCATCGTTCCTCCTTATTTAGCTAATTGAATCGGGCCCTAGATTTAATTTGTTATTCTGCTTCTTCCCCACATTTTGATGGTCTTAGCCTTGAGAATTGTGAATGTATTATGTTCTGTGAATCAAAGGATCAATGGCTATTTTGTTGTCTCTAAAATTGATGTTTTCATGCGCATCACTATGTTTCCAACAGCTAGTTGACTGTGTTGAATTTTGACGTGTTCAGGTGCGTCATCCCTTGGTCTTCTTTTATCTTCCACTTGGCGCTTTCCCAGACTACACTTTTCCCCTTTGAGCCCTAAGAAATGATTCTTCAAAGTCTATTGGCCCTTCACAAATTCTCCCTGAGCTTTTCCTTGGGCCATTCATTTTCTACTCTCCCGCGAACATTCCCTCGGGCTTTCCTTTGAACATTCCCGTGGACATTTTCCCTGGGTGAAATTCCCGTGGGTTTGGAGTCAAGTCTTTGAAAAATTCAAAGAGTGCTTTGGTCGGTGAAGTGTCCTCCATAAGGACACTTGTCCTTCAAAAAAGTCCTCTTGGCTTTGAACCAACCCTTTGAACTGTTTGAAGTTGAACCAAAGGATGAACCAAATGTTGACCCTGCTGTTGATTGTTTGCTGATGAAAATTCTTGAAGAAGTCTATAGATTTTTTGAGAAGCTCTGAAAATGAGAAATCTAAATACTTAAGACAAATTTTGAAAATGGAAGATACTATTTTGGTTTGTAGAACCAAAATAATTAAAATGTTGTTCCAAAAATGACTGTTATTTTTAGGAGACATCTGGCTCTAGTTGGGGAACTTCTATCAATTGCAAAGTGAATTGAAAGGAGTAGAATTCAGAATCTCCAGTGTCTTCAAGTATGCCATTGGGTTACGGAGTCATGCTACCCAGAAATGAAAGGCATCAAAAATGGAAACAACCAAAATAAAACAAAATTTAAAACTGTACAAATAGACATATATATAGAGGCAATGATTTGATACTTCAAGAATTGAAGTATTTCAAAAACTAATTTTTGGGAGACAATGAAAATAATGTTCTATTCTGGTAAACCAGTAGGAAATTATTTTGTCCCCAGAAATAGTGACGGGTGAATGGAGCTCTCCATGAAGAAACTAATTTTTTACATCTTGTTGACTCTTTCCTCTTCTTGCCCCATGGCAGGATGTGGTCTTCAAACTGGAAATTATCACTCCTTGCTGTCTAGGTGATGGATTCCTTTACCTGATTTTGATTTGCAGCAGCATGGTCCAACATTATAACTTGTTGTTCTGCTAGTCCAGTCCAGCACATGATTGGATCATCCAAGTCAAATTCATGACAAACAGTCAGATTATCATCTCCTTTGATGTCAAGGAGTTTGATTTCTTCATCTTGAGCAATCTTCAATTTAGGCAACAGAAATTCACCTTCAGCTGTGTTGTTGGTGTTGTTGACTTGTAAATTACATGAAGGAAGAATATCTCTTTGAGGAGATATCAACACAGTCCTAACTCCATCATTGGTAGAAGAATTGCTGTCATCATCAAAAGTTGATCTCTTATCAAATTTCTCCTCATTAGAGATGAAAGATCCTTCCTTGTTTATACTGTGCTCTACCAATTCTTTTGGAATCTTGTTTGGATCAATTCTTGGATTTTTAGCTATAGGGCTTTCATCTGTAGGAACATGAGCATCTTCTATGGTAAAGAAATAATTACCATTGCCTGAAGATTCAAACAAAATTTGTGCTGCAGGGGATGATGTTTGGGTAACCACATACTTTGCTTCCTTTTCAGGAAGTAATCTCTTCATCACACTTTCTACAGGGATCCTTGCCTCAGATAGATCCATGTTCAGTTCTCCTCCCATGTCCTTTCAAAAATTCCATCCAAGTAAAATACCATAAGAGGCTGGGACTTCAGCCACTAATACAGTCATTTTAATCCTCTTGTTCGAAAAGGCTAAAAATGCAAATTGGGCATCTTTGATCTGCCCCAACAATGGCACTTGTTTGTTCTCCATGGAAAAACATTTTCCAAACATCTTGGTTAATGTGAGACCAAGAGACTCAGTGACTTTGACAGGAATGACATTGTCAGATTCACCTGAATCTATTATACAATTACTCAGCTTGTGGCCATTGATTAACAAGGAAACATAGAAGGGTTCTATTTTTCCAAAAGTAGCTGGAGGAGTAATAATCAAATTATTTGGACTAGGTGTATTTATTGGGAAATCAAAAGTCACTTTTTTGGCCTTTTGCACTGTAGGGACGGTCTGATTTCTAACATATTGGACTAACTTATTCAGTTGATTCAGATTGGACTGCAAGTACTCAAATTCTAACATTTGTTTTTTTTGTCTTTTTGACATGATTAATTATGTCAAATGTCTGAATTGAACTAGGTATAGAAAAAATTACTTCAGCTTTCTGAGTTTTAGAAGGGATGGGAGGTATACTGGTTTGCGAATTAGAAGTAGAAGGGTAAGGTGCAGTAGATGTATTTACCTTTTGAGTGATTACTAGATCTTTTGGTTGAAAGGGAAGAACTGTTCCATACTTGGCAATTATGACTGCTGGCTGTGATTTCTCTTCTATCTTTCCTTTATAAGCCTGTTGGATTGATTGATTTGTAGATCTAGTAAACACTGCATATGATCCATCTGAAGCTTCTCCTTTGCTTTCGGGTTCATCCTGATAATTTAGGAAACCAATGTAGGAGTCATCAGCTGATTCTTCTTGACTATCTTTAATGATATCAGCATCATTTTCTTGATATAATTTAGGCTGATAAGAAAAATTTGATTCTATCACAAGATATCCCATTGCTGAATTACTTAGAGGAGCTTCTAAGGCAAGTTTTCCTTATGGAGGAGGAAGACGATTTTGTTGTCCTTGGTTTTTGGCAATATTGCCCTGATATGACTGATTTGGGAATGTTCTTCTACATGTAGGAGCATAAGACATTCCTTGAGCCATTTGCTTTTTGAGGGCAAGAAGCTCATTCACTAATTTATGCACCATTGGATCTATGGTGCTTGTAGATGCAAATTCTGATGATGATGAATCTCTATTTCTATTAGGATCTCTCCTTATCTTTCCTACCAAGATAAGGTCATCTTCTAGCTCAGTAGCCAAGTCTTGAGCAGCCTCAAGGTTTATGTGTCTAGCCTGTCTCAACAAAAAACTCACTTCAGGCAGCTGTGAATTGATGAAGAAACACATGAGATTTTGAGGTGTTAGCTGGGCGATCATGGGAATCCTGTGCCTCAACTTGTTGAACTTGGCAATGAAGTCCCTCATAGCTTCATGGGGCTCCTTCTTCATCTATGTGAGTTGGACCAGCAAGGCATGTGCATCTTCTATAGGTTTGAACCTTGCTTCAAACTTGGCTTTGATAGTGTCCCAGCCAGTCACTGATCCAGTTTTCAGATGGTAAAACCAGTCTGCAGCAGCACCTTGTAATGTCTCCACAAAAAGCCTAACTGCCACATCTTCAAATTCCACCCCTATCACACCAAAGGCTATGGTGAAGGCTGCAATGTGTTCATCAGGGTGGACTCTTCCATCACCAAAGAATTTGGGGAAATTCTTCCTTGAACTGAGTGGTAGCTCATGCAGAGGTGGAGTCAAGTTGAGTGGGCCAAAAGAGTTACCCCAAGGGCCTCAAACTACCATGATTTAATTATGAACAATAGGGATAACACATCTAAGTGGATTTGCCAGAATATAAGACAAAAATGGAAAAGAAACTAGCCCTTGCTTCAGCTTAAATCTTGAGGCTTCAAAAACTGCGCTTTCTTTCCCAGTAGCTCTAGTTCTGCAGACTAGATAATATAATGGAGATGGATGAAAATGGAGATGGATGGAATTGGTAAGGCTATAAATGGATAATGGGTAATACATGAAACGGAGTCACCAGAGTCTGTAATGAATAAGTTTATAATGATAATGGGTTATATAGGTGATGTTTCAATCTGAAACTTAAGGTTCCAAATTGCATAATATGGTGTATATCCCCAGTGGATCTGGTTTGCAAACCAGATGATGTAATGGATATGGAGGATAGAGGGAGATAATAAGGCTATAATGATAGTGGGTAAGACCTTGATGGGAGTCACCAGACTTTATAATGGATAAGGGTAGGGACTGCTTGTTCAAGATCCCCAGAAGAGTCACCAAAAATTGTTGGTTGATTATTTTGTCTATCAGCGTACTGGTAAACAAAATAGGTCTTATCATCCAAAGCAAGAAGATTAGTCCTCCTAATGTGTAAGTTTATAACATCAGAAGGAGACTTCTCTCTCCTCTCATCAAGGGGAGGTTCCCTGTGGATATGCTATGTATATATATGAATAAAAAATAGTACTCAAGGGTAGGACCAGACATCCATCTCTCTTTCTTCAAAGATGATGTATACAAAACAAAGGAAGAACTCAAGAGAATGAAAGACAGCACTCCTCTTCTTTCAGAAGAACTGTTCAACCAGCCACAAGAATACTCCTGGAAATAAAAGTAGAATATGACTAAAGTATGGTAACCAACAAATCAAGACATAGTGCAAAGTCTGCACATGAAATACTCAAGAGTGATATACGAAGAACAATGAAAGCTCAAAGTCTTTCCAAAGTTATTTACATAGCAATGAAAATACAAACACACTGAAGGCAGCTATGGGGGCGCAAAATCTCTCCACAATTGATTCTCCAGGACACCTTGACAAATTAACTAATTCTGCTTATTAAATCAATGAAACAAATAAGATATCACAGCACAAAGTCTAGAAAAGTTCCTTGTTTTCATTAACAAAATATGATAAATAGACTGAGCACAAAGTCTCAATGATGCCTCTCAATTTTGGCAGAGTTTTGTTCATATTATGAAAAAGAAGATCCCATTACAATAGAAGAAAATCCCTTATATAGTCTCTTCAAAGGACTTGGGAACAAATAATACATCAATTTACATTGAAATCTGTTAAGGAGACACGCTAGAACTTAGGGACACTTTTCCCATTTGATTTTATCAATGCAAGGAAATAAGTCGTGCTTATTGAAAGTTTGTAACTTCCAATGTTCCACCTGGCAATATGATCTTATCTTCATCGTTCCTCCTTATTCAGCTAATTGAATTGGGCCCTGGATTTAATTTGTTGTTCTACTTCTTCCCCACATTCTGTTGGTCTTGGCCTTGAGAATTGTGAATGTATTCTATTCTGTGAATCAAAGGATCAATGGCTATTTTGTTGTCTCTAAAATTAACATTTTCATGCCCATCACTATGTTTCTAACAGTTAGTTGACTGTGTTGAATTTTGATGTGTTCGAGCACGTCATCCCTTGGTCTTCTTTTATCTTCCACTTGGCACTTTCCCAGACTGCACTTTGCCCCTTCGAGCCCTAAAAAATGATTCTTTGAAGTCTATTGGCCCTTCGTAAATTATCCCTTACTTTTCCTCAGGCCATTCATTTTCTACTCTCCCATGGACATTCCCTCGAGCTTTCCTTTGAACATTCTCATGGACATTTTCCCTGGGTGAAATACCCCGGGCAAAAAGTCTGGGTGAAATTCCCATAGGTTTGGAGTCAAGTCTTTGAAAAAATTCAAAGAGTGCTTTGGTCGGTGAAGTGTCCTCCGTAAGGGACACTTGTCCTCTAGAAAAGTCCTCTTGGCTTTGAACCAACCCTTTGAACTGTTTGAAGTTGAACCAAAGGATGAACCAAATGTTGACCCTGTTGCTGATTGTTTGCTGATGAAATTTCTGCAGAAGTCTGTAGATTTTCTGAGAAGCTCTAAAAATGAGAAATTTGAATACTTAAGACAAATTTTGAAAATGGAAGATACTATTTTGGTTTGTAGAACCAAAATAATTAAAATGTTATTCCAAAAATGACTGTTATTTTTAGGAGACAACAGATGGTAGATACTTGATCTAATTTGAAAATGACTATGGTTTTATTGTTAAGCATGTAATGATGTAGCTTCTAGGTTACAAAGACCATATCTAAATAAGCATTTTCTATCAGTGTATAGTTATGTTCATACAAGACTAGTGTATAGCTTAAATAGTACACATCTTTTTTTTTCATTCTCATCATGTTGATCTAAAAGTGCCCCTAGGGCGTTGTTAGTGGGAAATAGGTACAACAAAAATGGCCTCTCTAGAATTGGTGGTAACAAAATAGGTGGATTGGCAAGATATTCCTTTAGGTGTTAAAAGGCCTTCTAACATTCATCATCCTAATGAAATGTAACACCTTTCTTCAAAAAATTAGTGAAGGGATGGCATTCATCAACCAACTATGAAATGAAGTGTTTGATGTAAGGGATCTTACCCTACAAACTATGGATCTAATTCAAAGTGGAAGGTGGAAGCATCTTGGTAATGACCTAAACCTTAGTAGGATCAACTTTAATTACTTGTTGAGGGACAATAAAGCCTAATAATTTGCCTAGAGTGACATAAAAAACACACTTCTTGATATTGAGTCAGACCTTGTACTCACAAAGCTTTTCAAATATTCTTCAAAGTATGGATAGATGATATGCATGGGTTTTTTATTTACCCAATATGTCATCATCATATTCATTAAAAATATCATGCATCATGTCATGAAATATTATGGTCATGGCTCTCTGATATGTGTCCCTAACATTCTTAAGGTCAAATGGTATAACTTGATAGAAAAAGATTCCCCAAATAGTAGTGAACATTAACTTGTGTTGGTCTTCTAGTGTGATCCTAATCTGATTATATCTTGAAAATCCATCCATGAGGGAAAAAATTTCATACCCAAGTATGGAGTCAACTATCATGTCAATATTTAATAGAGGAAAGTCATCCTTGGGGTAGGCCTTGTTGATGTCTCTGAAATTAGTGTAGATCTTGATTCCTTTTAGATTTTTACTAATAATCACAATGTTTGATATCTACTATGAATAGTTGATTGTTCACATGCATCTCACTTCCAAGATTTTTTCCAACTCTTTCTTTACTAATATAATAATACAAGGATGCATCTTGCATAATTTTCATTTCATTGGTTTGGCATCAAGATGTTAAATAAGGTGGTGTGCAATTAAGGTGGGGTCCAAACCTAGCATGTTTGAATAAGCCCAAGTAAAAATGTCTAAAAACTCCCTTAAAAAGGATGTAAAAACTTTTTGATCCTCTTCAGTAAGGGATACACCTAATTTTATCCACTTCAAGTCATCTGGGGTCCCGATGTTGACTTTCATAGCATCTTCTCCTAAGAGAGTCTAACCATCTTCAAGATTGGTTGGCAAGGAAATGAATTACACTAAAATAGTATGTATGCAATCAAAAATACATCATGTTTATAAATAAATCCTAGCCCAAAGAAGATAGATCATACCTACACTTCTGATTGGGGATGCACTTGTTAAGTAGGAAAATGACCAATATGGGGATCTACTAGACCTAATTAGGGAATCACTTGTCACAACATATCATGTTAAGAATGGTTCTAAAGCCTACAGTCAAACACAATCACACAACAACCCTAATAGAGTCCTAAGGTTTAAAACATTCACCTGTTCTAATAACAAGAAATTAAATCTAATCTAGATCACACCAAAGATTATGGCACAAAGTGGGGGTTAGAAATAATAAAACAAACATGTATAGTGAACTTCAATTAAATTAAGTATGAGTAACACCCTAATACATAAAATATGAAAGATAGTATTATTATAGCCAACACTTGTGCTACTTCTCTCTACTAAAAGAGAGGAGAATAAAGTTAGAATATACTTACATAAATGTGAACCTATCAAGACTCAATCTATCCCTTCACCAAAAGGGATCTACAAAAAGTGGTTTTGGTTTGTAAGGATCACTAAGAAAGTCCAAATCATCCAAGACTTATCCACAAGACTAGGTTCTCCAAATAAGAAACCTAAGCTAACTCTCCTCAAGTAGAATGGTGGAAGAACATATTGTGAAGAATCATGATCAAATAATAATTCTTGATTGTACATATGACATAATGACAAAATTATCTTGTATTTATAGGTGGATCTTGCCCTAAATCCTTCTATAAATGTCATTTGTATATGATCAACTCAGTTGACCTAGTATATTTTTAGGGATAATTCATTAGGTCTAAGCTAGGTCGATCAAAAGGATAACAAGGCAATAAAATGATAAATACCCCTAAACTATATTAGGTTGACCCAGTTGACCTAGCACAACCAACTAACCAAAAGGAGTTTAAGATAAGAAAAGGAGAGATGGAAAAGATGAAAAGACTGTATAAATATTCAAGGGAGGATAAATATCTTAGGGAATGGTTTTGGGAGTTGGTTAGATTGGTAATAATGTGGAAAAAGGGAAAAAATCCTATGAAGCACCAAATATCTGCCCACCCCTTTTTTGATGCACCTCTTAAGGCATGCACTCAGAGAGATTGAGTCTCGATGGGTTCTTGCAAGATGTAAAGCATCAGTATTTGATAAAAGGTTAAAAATATTATGTGTATACATATGCCCCACTCAAATCCCATCATGTGTCATTAAGGTGCAACAGGGGATGGTGCTTCAAGAAAGAACATAGTAACACACAATGTTGATGCTAAAAAAAGTTGTAGTATTTTAAATAAAAAATAACCAAAATTAAATGATTGAAAGGGAAACTAATCTAAAAAGTAAATGACTAAAAAGTAAATAACTAAAAATTAAATTCAATGTGTACCTTGAATTACTTTTATTATGGGATGGTTGTTTTTTGTGTTGTTAGTTTTGATTATGTAAGGTGTAGATACCACTTTTGACAAACCCAAGAATACAAAATTAAAGGTCAAAAACAAACAAATGCAAGAAAAGACAAGATAGTTGGTACCATGAGGATGGGATATACTTGGGAAATTTGGCAAACTAGGGTGACAAGTGTTATGTTAGAACTAATGACTAAGTCAAAAACAAGATTAAATTAGTTAACTAAAAATACAAGGCTACTTAAAGGCCAAAAAACTTAAACAAGCTATCCTTAAGTAAGAAAGGAAAACTCACCAAGTCAAAATAAGGATACATGTCAAATAGGATGGTAAAGCAAAATAAAATAAATGGGTAAAATACTTAAACAAAATAGTAAAAAAGCTTTGATGAGTGAACAAAAACAATCCACATCTCACTTAATAATGGAAATAATTACATAAAAGTGAAAATAACATTAATGAGTGAAGTAACAAGCTAACCTCACTCGATAATGGAAAAAGGGTACAAACTCATGTGTTCATAATAGTAAGACAATAGAACAATGACAAATGGTAAAAAGAAAGTAAATTAAGTGTAAAATTTTAAATCATGGTGTAAAGAGAGGTAATCCATAGTTAATCAAACATGTTATTTCACTCTAAGGATAGATAAAACTGAAACAAAGTAGTGCTAACATGTTTTAAAGAGGTGAAGAAGAAGGAAGTAAAGAAGAAGGGAAAATAGATTTGTATTCACAATTTATATATCAAGGGGGGAAATGAAATGGTTGGAGGGGAGTATGAAGGAAAAACTAAGGTATAGGAACTCTTTATCAAATTCAAGACATTAAAATTAGTTAGGTTTGTCAAAATAAGAGGACTTTCAACCTTAAGGACTCTAAAGAACTTCTCTTAGCCACACAAGTCTTAGGTCAACAAATAGAGTATATAGATCATCCCATGAAGGCTATATGCATGAAAATTAAAATATACCTACCTCCCCATGATTTATTCCCCATTTCTTAGGACCCCTTATAGAATCATTGATATACTATAAAGATTGGGTACTTGTGTGAGAAAGTAGGTAGCACCATAAAGTTTTTTCAAATCCCCTGTTACAATCTACTGGCCTACTGCACCCCAAAGGACCTCAGCTCTATGTGAGGCCAACTATAGAGTTTTAAATTCAATTAGAGATAAGATATGTTCTTGTAATTACATATTTTGGTGTGAAATTGACTTTTGAGATTTATCTATTGCATTTTAGATATCATTGCTTTATATTTCAAATGATTTGGCTTTTAACTTTCTTGATGGATTTTTTTTAGATTTCTCCTCCATATGGATTTGGAAAACCAAACATGGATGCCAAGTATTACTTTAATTTGAATACTTTGGATAAGGTTTCTAAGAGAGAGAACATCAAAGAGCATGGGGTCTAAGAGTCTCGTAAATATACATGAAATAAAAGTGCTATCTTTATTTTGACCTTGTTTTATCCAATGAAAAGATGAAAGGAAGGGGAAATCAAGTGGAATGACACCTGGAATAATTTCAATTACTTCAAATCACAAAAAATGTGACAAGGGGAAAAAAGGTATACAATGAGAGAAAAAATGTGATTCCTTATCATGATAATGAGGGAAATTGAGGAAAACATGCTAACGTAGATTATTGTGTAAATTTCATCTAGCAAAAGAAGCAAAAGCTAAAATTGATAACAAATATAAAGAACATAAAAATGTGGTAATTTTATGAGTAGGGTTGGGTATTATCTACGGTCTTACACTATAACTACATAAAATAAGAAAAAGATAAATTAAATAGATGGTAGTTTTTTGAGGGATGTCGAGTCTTATATGTGGTCTTACAAAGCGACTCACAAAAGAAAAACACAAGGGATGCCAAAATAATGTTGGAAAGTAACAATAAGAGAGAAAAATGATTAAAAAATGATGGTTTTGTGAGGAATTCTAGGTCCTATCTATGGTCTTATGAAGTAATTCACAAAATAAAAATACAAGGGGTGTGAAAAACAAGAGAAAATGCAAGAAGATAAAGAAGACTATGGTACATCGAAAAACCAAAAGACCAAAAAAGAGGACTAAAGGTTTGTGAAAGGAAGGAGCTTGTTTTAGAAGGAGAGACCCATGCTTAAGTAACCTAAAAAAAGTGTTGGATATATATGTATAAAAGACATGACAAGAAGTAAATGTTTAGGCAAAGTACTTTTTGAGGAATTGTGCATTAGTGGGCTCTTTGAAAACATGGACTTCATTGGTTTGAATATGGTAGGTACTTAGACCAATAATATATTTAACTAAATATGGGACCCATCATTTTTAGGGGTATTTACCTTACTTATCATGAGTGTAATATAATTCAAGGACAAGATCACCAAAATTAAAAGTGTGGATTTTGACACGTTTGTTATGTTGGCTGGCAATACAAGCCTTGTATTGGTAGTTATGTTGCAAGGTAGAAAGATGATGTTCATTAATTAGATCAAGGGTATGAAGGTGAGATTTATGTAATTATTCATCAAGAACAATACCATGAAGAGATATACAAAGAGACACAATCTCAACTTTTAAAGGAATAACTGACTTAGAACTATAGACTAGAAAAAAATGAGTTACCCCACTGGTAGTACATATGCTAATCTGAAAGGCCCAAAGTATAGGGTAAAGATGAATGTGCTAATTCGTGAGAGTTTTGAAAAGCATCTTTTGAAGGATTTTTTTAAAAAAATTATTGGTGGCCTTAGCTTGACCATTGCATTGTAGATGATAAGGCATGGAAAATTTGTGATTAATCTTGAATTTGTTGCAAAGTTGTTTAACATGTTTATTTTTAAAATTACCGCCATTATCTAAAATTATAGTATGGGTAATGCCAAAGTTTAAAATAATTTGGTTAAGAATGAATTTGGAAATGGTAGGATAAATGACATCAATAAGGGGCATGGATTCTACTCACTTGGTAAAATATTTAGTAGTGGTGATGATAAAGACATGCCCATCTTGAGAGTGAGGAAGATTACCAATGAGATTGAATCCCCATGTGTAAAATGGACAAGGAAATTTGATAGTTTGAATCTCAATAGGAGGTGAATGAATAAGATCAATATGAAGCTAATAAGGAGTAATTTTTTTAGCATATTTAATTACATCCTTGTCAAGAGTAGGCCAAAATTAACCCATACATAGGAATTTTCTTGTTATAGCATGTCTGCGATAGTGGCCACCATAAATTCCCTCATGTTCTTATTCAATAGCATGAGGGACCTTAGCTTGCATAATACAAAAAATCAAGGTACCTTCAGCATTTTGATAATAAAGGATGTTGTGTCAAAATACATACTTGAAATCTTGTTTATGAATGCATGTCTTTTCACAAGAATATAAATTAGGAGGATAAGTTTGATGTTCTACAAATTTAGTGATGCCTTGATACCATGGGAATTATCAAATGGTAATAGCCTCAATATGATAGATAAGTAAATCTAGTGGTTAAATTGATGATGGATATTTTTTTATTTGAATAAGAAAAGAAGGATTAGAAAGAACTTGATGAGGATGAAAGAGATATGTTGATGAGGCAAGATAATTAGAAATGGAATTTTGATATCTAAGAATAGGCTCAATAGTGAAAGAGATAAAATCCTTAGCAAGAGTGGTTACAATTTGATGATAGGTAATAAGGTTCTCACTTTTACATTGATAATAACCACTAACTTGATGACAAATAAGTTGAGAGTCACCTAAAGCATGAAGGTATTGTATATCTAAATCAAGAGCAACTCTCATGCCTAAGAGAAGAGATTATATATTCATCCATATTATTGGTGACATCAAAGGTAAAGTAAAAAGCTAAATGAATGATCTTGCTAAGGGGACTCATGAGAATGTAACCTACCCTAGCTCTTTGAATTCATTTAGCACCATCAAGTAAAGGGTTGAATTATCCTCATGCAAGTCAACATTAATTTTAGGCAACTCTTCGATAACTAATTTTGGTTTAGTAGTACCAGAGGGAGTAGTGGATTCATCAATATTATTGGTGTCAAGATCAGCCATAAAGTTATGAAATTAATCTTTAATAAAAATAGATTGATTAAGACCTTATATGTAAAGGATATTGTCATATGGAAGGTTATCTTGAAGAGAAGTGGTTGGAATAGGAGCTTCAACAAGTTGATCATCTATGACTTGACCTTTAAAAAAAATTTGAGTGAGGATGTAGAGATCAAATTCCGTAAGTAAGAACATCTATTTCTAATTTTCAATCTCCAAGAATAAAGACTTTAGAGAATAAATGATGAAGAGGGTCAAAATGAATGATGACATAAGTATCTTGGTAAAGCATGTAGTGATGAAGCTTTTTAGCTACAAAATAGATGGTGAGAAAATCATGCTCAATTTTAGTATAATGTGTTTCATAATCAATTAGGCCTCAAATAATTTAGTTACTCTCTTCAAGTATCATCTTGTTGGGCAAGCATTGCCCCAACTAAAATATGTGTGGAAGAAGTACATAGAATTAAAGGTTTATTATTGGAAGGAGGATGAAGTGTAGGTGGATGAAGTAAAGAATCTTTTATGTTATCAAAGGATTGTTGACATGGATTTATTCATTCTAAATTAATACATTTCTTGAGAAGGTAATTAATGGAGTGAATTTACTATGCCATTTTGGGAATAAATTATCTAATTACCCCAAGTTTTCCTAAATAAGTATGAATGTCAGGAATAGAATGAGGAAGAGGCATGTTGATGATAGCACTAATTTTGGTAGGATAAATGTCAATGCCATGGAAAGAGACTAAGAATCCCATTGATTTTCCATATGTGACTTGAAAGACTCATTTTTAAGGATTAAGTATAACTTTATATTTAATAATATGGTCAAAGATGACAGTGAGATTGTAAATATGATTCGTACGATGTTTATAATTAGCAATAAGATTATCCATATAGGTTTCAATAATTTTATGAATGATATTGTGAAATATGTGAGCCATTTCTCATTTATAAGTGGATATGGAATTATTTAGGCCAAAGGGCATTTTGACATAGCAATAAGTGCCCCATTTTATGGTGAAGGTTGTCTTATGTTGGTCCTTAGGAGCGATATGAATCTGATTGTATCATGAGAAGCCATCCATAAGAGATAAGATTTCATAACTAGTCTTAGAATTAGTGATGGCATATATTAAAGGTAAAGAGAAGTTATCCTTGGGATAAGTGAGATTAAGGTTATGGAAATCAATACAAATGTGAATGACCATAGTGACTTTATTTTGAATGGGGACATATTAGAAACCCATTCAGAATAATTCACTAGTTTAGTAAATTTAGCATAAAGTAATTTGATGATTTCCTTATGACATAAAGTTACAACTATAGGTATAAATTTTATTTACTTTTGATGCACAGGTTTGACATCAAAATAAGTAATGATATTATGCAACACAATGCTAGGGTCAATGTTGGGCATGTCCTCACAGGACCAAGTGAAAGCTTCATGATATTTGTCAAATAATAAGCTAAATTTATCATGTTCAGTAGGTGAAACCTCTCAAGAAACTATAACTAGTTGAGGAAAAGATGGAGTACCATATTTGATGTGAGAGGTTTCTTCAATAATCATGGCATTAACATCTTGAAAGTAGTATGGTTCAAAGGATGAAATTGGATTTGTTTTAGGATCAATGCTAGCAATGAATTTGTTGAAGCAAGGAGTTTTATTTTTGAAGTTTCCAAGTTTATGATGCTTCCAAGGAAGTTGAGTTTCATGGGCATGAAGTAACTCAAGAATAGCTTTGTCACTAGGCAAGGTAGAAATAGGACCATAATATTTGACATCTACTTCAAGATCTAGAATTTGATTTCCATGGTTATCATACTCAAAATGAATTTGATTGACATTAGTTGCCTTGGCATCTAGTGTAATTTTGGGAGTAAAAGAAGTAGATGGAATAGAAGAGATTGGAAAATTAGTGGATTCAATGATGGAACAAGGATAGGATGTAATGATTGGATCTAAAGGTTTAGGAACATATAAATATTTGAAAGACATAATTTTCTCTACCACCCAAGGAGTATAGATAAGAGGGGGATCGATAGGAGGCACATGACCCTCAATATCTAAGGTACAATACATAAAAATGGTATGCACATCCCAATTCAAAGCATAAATTTGGGCTAAAGGTTTTTGGTAATGTTAGACATCCAAGTCTCTAGAATGAGCTTGGGCCACAATATAGTTGTCATCATATGCTAGAGAAATTGTACATGCTTGAGAATCAGAGGGAATTTTAGAAGGTGAAGTCCTAATATTATTGAATGTATGAGGAGACATGATGAGAGGATCTTTAAAAAATTTAACCACTGTAAAATCATTTTAAGTAAAGGCATCTTTTGGTGAAGAAGGATCATGAGCATTGTATGGAGGGGGAAAGTTAGTAATCTCATCAATAATAGGAATGGTATGGTCTCTTGGTAACAGAGAAGGAGGAAGTCATTGTGAAATATATGGAGGCAACTTGGTAGTATTTCAAATATGTTATAAATCATTGGTATCATCATCATCATCAAAATCTACAAGAGTAACTTGTAAATCAGGATTCATGTTGATGAACTTAGGTAAATGAGCACTATTAATCTTAAGATTTGTGGTAATATGATATTGAGGTTTAGGATTAGGAATATGGATACTCCATGGGTTGGGTTCAGCTTCATACTTGTACCATTTCCCATTATGTAATAATTTAATACATTGACTACCAAAAGAAGAAATGGCTCTTATTCGATGGGTCCATAGATGACCAAAAAGTATATTATAAGATAAAGGGAGATCAAGGATCATAAGCTTAGTTAAAAAGGTCTTAGGTACTATTATTAATGGAAACTAGATACAACCAAATGGTTTTTTATTAGTCTTGTCAAAACCATGGCAAGTGATATGGGTTTGCTTGAGATGATCCTTGTTATAACCAAGTTATTGAATAAGCCACAAGGATGTCACATTAATAATAGAGCCTTCATAAACTAAGACTTTTTATATAAGAGTGGTATTAATGGATATTTTAATAAAGAGTGGTGGATCATCAGCATGAAAATAATTTCATCATTAATCATGTCCTCTTTAAGAAACTCAATAGAAAGCTTGGAAGAAGGACACGAGGTTTAAATGGTGTTGATATTAGTAGTTTGAGGATAAATAAAAGGTGTTTCTTCGTATATAGATGATGGATATTCAATTTATTGAATTTGTTACATAAGGAATTTATGATGATAGGGTAAAGTGTGAACTAACTCCATAAGTGGAATATTGCAAGGCATAGAGTTGAGTTCTTCAATAAAGTTTCAATTTGATTTAGAAGAACCAGCATGAGTTTTAGAAGGTAAATTAGTTTTATAAGGTATATATGTGGTTGGAGGATCATAAGGAGGAAGTTGTTCCTCATGTGCTTCAAAATCAATAATAGAGGTGGTAAAATCTTTAAGAAGTTGTTCTTCTAAAGATGGCTTTTTAGGCTTGGTAATGGTATTTTTATACATTGATTTATGATGATAATTGACATTGGCAATGTTGACATTTTGAGAGTTTTTATAATATTGGTCATAATCCACATCGATGGTAAAAACATCCTTAGAATTTGATTGATTATTTGAAGAGGATTTTTTGTTATTAGAGGTAGAAGCTTTAAAAAAATTCCATTATTGGGAAGCAGCAGTGTGTTCTTCACGATGAAGATTGATCATAGCTTCATGATTGAATGTATCACCAAGCATGTAGGAGACATCAAATTTATTTATCCCTCTAAAAAATTCATGAAGATACCTAATGTCATCATGGAAAAAACAAAATATATTTGGGTCATACCACTTATGAGGAGCATTGGGATAGATGAAAGGTTTTGAGGGTGGTAAAAATTGTTTCATTTGTTGAACTGAAAGAGGCATATGAGAAGGTGAAGGAATATCAGTTTTGGTAACTCCTTGTTTGGTTTATAGATCATTACTAGTGATAGAATTAGATGTTTGAAAAGATCATTTAAGAAGTTTAGGATTAGTTTCAAATTTATTCATGAGAAATGATTAACGTTTAGCTTGGTCAAGAGCTTCATTAAGTGTTTTAGAAGCAAAGGTTTGAACCTTATATTGAAGAGTATGAGTTAAAGTTATGATAAAGAGTTTAAATAGATTATCATCAGTCATGTTATGGTTAGCTTTATGAGCTAAATATTTCCATCTTTTGATAAATTCATGAGCTAATTCATTAGGAGATTGCTTAGCATTGATGAAATGGCTAAGACAATTTTTAGGGAAATTATTGTGTTGAAACTCTTTAACTAAAGGATTAACCAAATATTCAAGTTGCCAAATAGACTGTTGGGAAAGTTAATTATACAATTATAATACATCTCTAGAGAAAGTTTTGACTAAGATTTTTGTAGTGGCAAAGGTATTAGTTCAGATCCACTATTTGTAAAGGTTGCCAAAGTATTTAATAAATTAGGAAAGGTCTTTAGTCTCATCATATTTGATAGTTGGAGATATGTTACTAATATCAATGGAAATAATGAAGGGGGATAAAGGCTCATTTTAAATGGTTTGAAGCATCTTTTTATTCATTGTGGGTTAAGGAATAACATTACCCAAGGCATCCCTAAGAGGTGGAGGAATATAGTTAGGATTAGCTTAAGGATAATAGTTGGAGGTTGATTAACCACATTAATTATATGTTGTTGAAGTTGCATCATTTGGTTAGTGTTAAAATTTTGCATTATGTTCATTTGTTGAATAAATTGGGCTAATAGTTACATTGTATCGAGAGGTGGCTTCATGTTTGTAGGAGCACTCCCAAAATTGGTATTAGGGAGAGAATTAGAAGAATATGGATTGCTAGTGGGATTGTCAAGTAAACTTGCATCAATCACTCCCACATTAGTTTGAAGATTTTGAATATGGGAAGTTTCTTGGCTAGTAAAAAAAGTAGTATATCCATAAAATTCATCTTGAGGTGTTATTTGCACCATTTTATAGTTCATAGATGAAGGAGAAGAAGAGGTTCCCTAAGAGTGATGGTTCTCTTGGGAGGAAAAGAGAGGAATAAATGAAAATCTCATATAGTATCTAAATGGATTCAAGCTATCCAAGAAGAGTCTAATAAGAGTTTTCATTTTGAATGAAGAGAGATGAAAAAAATGGAAAAAAGGAAAGATAGGGAATTAAATTAAAAAATAGGGAAAGAATAAAATAGTACAGGGTTGATTGGGTTGACCTAGCACAAAGAATAGGGCCTACAAATAGTATAGGGTGGATTAGGTCAATCTAGTATAGTACATAAGGGCCAAAAAAGGTATAGGGTCGATTGGGTCAACCTATCATAGTAAAAAGGGGGAAAAGAAAAGGCTGATAACAAGTATAAATTGAGACAAGATAATTTTTACATTTAATATAAGAAAGTAAGAGTTAAATGGAAACAAATAGTCAATTGGATCAATGTTGGCCAATCTAATTGAGGCACATCATACAAAATCTTGCACTATCACTGGCTAATGCAAGTTTTTTTAAACATAATTGAGAAAAGAGAAAGAAATCAACTTGAAAAGTAAAGAGATAACTAATTGGTCAACCTAAGATGTTTATTAGATTATTAAGATATGATTTAATGTGATTGGAAGTTGGGTGTAAAACAAGGAACTAGATAGCAATCTAAGGATGGTTTTAGGTAGTTTGGGTTGAAAGGGACTATAGTGGAAATGATACAAGATTAGTATTGGGGCATACCCCCTTACTTCACACACCATAACAATAAGGATGTCAAGTGATTAGTGAAAATATACCATTAACCATGCTTTATACTTGACCAAAGCATCAAGTCAACTTCCCTCTTGGTGATGAAATCTAAGAAGGTTTCCCTTGAGTAGATAAAATGTTAAATTTATTATTTATGTCATGTGATTTGGATGTGTGTGAATAAAATATAAATAGTGAAACTAATTAAATAATTAAAATTCCCATAATTAAACTATGTGATATATTATAAGCATCCAATCAACAGGAAAAGAAATGTGTGAGCTAATTACTAAAAGATATGAGGTTAATTCCAACTTGAAATAAGGTATAGTGTTAACAATATCTAAAAAAAATAAAGAATATGGATGACAGGGTTGAACTTGTACTATGAAAGCAATGTCTAGAAATGAACTGGGTTGGTAGGGTTGATCCAGTTACTTTAAATAGCACAAAGAACATAAAACTAGGTTAGCAAGGTCGATCTAGTTAACTATGTAAGGGTAGTTTTATAAACTACAAACTATG
The DNA here is from genome assembly GCA_037957365.1 of Torreya grandis. NCBI lineage: Eukaryota > Viridiplantae > Streptophyta > Pinopsida > Cupressales > Taxaceae > Torreya > Torreya grandis. The sequence goes on from JARHVA010001376.1 coordinate 1,620,188, forward strand.
AAAGGAAAGATACAAAATAAAGAAACATAGAGGTAGAAATTAACCTTGGTGGATCAAATATATAATTAAGGAAGATTTTTGATGAAGAACCTTGAGGTATGTTGGCTAAATTTTCAAATTGGGTCAATAGGATTGATCAAACTATACAAGAACCTATTTCAGAGCGTTGAAACTATTAAGGGGTCAATTAGGTCAAAATAGTAAGTTGAATTGGATGTTTAAAAGGATAGAAACCTATACTAGGTTAATTGGGTCGATCTAGTTGCCTATTCTTAGAAACCTATGCATAGAAGTCATAAGAACTAGGTTGACAGAATCGATCTAATATGATAAAAAGAATGACTAAAAGAATGAAAATAAGTGAAATAATTATTAAAATGTTAGTTTCACATCAGGTTTAGTAGAATTTATGTAATTAGAGATGCATCATGTCTATAAATCAATTTTGGCTTAGAGAAGATAGAGCATACCTACACTTTTGATTGGGGATACACTTGTTAATTGGGAGCATGACTAATATGGGGATCTGCTAGACCCGATTAGGGATCACTTGTCACAACATATCATGCTAAGAATGGTTCTAAAGCCTACAGTCTAACATAATTGCACAACCACGCTAAAGGAGTCCTAAGGTTTAAAAGATTTACCTATTCTAATAACAAGAAAGTAAATCTAATCTAGTGCACACCAAAACTTATGGCACAAAGTGGGGATTAGAAACAATTAAAAAAAAATGTATAGGGAAGTTCAATTAAAGTATGAGTAACACCCTAATACATAAAATACAAAATATGTTATTATTTGAGCCAACACTTATGCTACTTATATCTACTAAAAGAGAGGAGAACAAGTTAGAATATACTTATATGAAAGTGAACTCATCAAGACTCCATCTCTCCCTTGGCCAAAGCGGCTTTATAAGAGGTTGTTTTTTATAAGGATCACTAATAAAGGCCAAATCATCCAAGACTTATCCATAAGACTAGATTCTCCAAATAAGAAACCTAAGCTAAGTATCCTCAAGTAGAATGGTGGAAGAGTAGATTGTGAAGAAGCATGAGTGAACAACAAATCTTGATTGCACATATGAAATAATGATGAAATGATCTTGTATTTATAGGTATATCTTTCCCTAAATCCTTCTAAAAAATTCCAACTATACAGGGTCGACCAAGTTGACCCAATGTATTTTTAGGGACAATTCACTAGGTTTGAGCTAGGTCAGCCAAAAGGCTAATAAGATAAGAAAGTGAGAACTACCCCTAAACTATATTGGGTTAACCCAATTGACCTAGTATAACTAACTAACCAAAATGAGTTTAAGAGAAGAAATAGAAGGATGGAAAAGAGGAAAATACTAAAGGAGTATTCAAGGGAGGATAAATAGCTTAGGGAATGGTTTTGGGAGTTGGTTGAATTGGTAATAATGTGGAAATAAGGGACAACAATCCTTTAAATCACCAAAGGTTTGTCCACCCCTTTCCTAGTGCACCCATTAACATATGCACTTAGAGAGATTGAGTCTCAAAGGGTTCCTATAAGATTTAAAAGCATTAGTATTTGATAGAAGGTTTAAAATATTTGGTTGGATTGGTTCTTCAAGCTCTCCCAAATAGGATGAATCTGAGTCTCCCAATGGTAGTGATAGCCATGTAAAAAAATTATAAGGAATTCCTAGGTAATTTGATCAAAGGTATGTTGTTTTATTGATCTAAACTTAGACCAAAAAATAAGTTCATCATTGGTGGTCTCCTAAGTTTCATTTGAGGAAAGGTGAACACCCTTGTCTAATGGTGCCTAAAATAGGTTTTCACTAAAATACTAGCCTTTCTCTTTACTTTTACCCTATTCCAAAAGCATCTCAAAGAAGTTTTCAATTTCGCACCTCAATTATTTATTATTTTGTTTTTGGCTAAGGGTGTTCACCCATTATACAAAATAGGCTACAAGATCTATTTTGATAGAGAACCCTTTTTTATGGTCTCCCAATAGAACATTATCTCTTAGGCCTATAAATTTTCAAAAGGCCTCATCATTCTCAAACTCATCTACAGGCATTATGGATTCTTGTTAGTCTTAGGGTAATTATATGAATGGTATATGGGTCAAATAGGTTAGTACTAGAAAGGTCTTCTTAAATGTTATGACTGGACACTACTTCACTATCAACATCATTGTCACTGGTCATTGACATTGGAACATGAATAAGATACATGGGGTCACCCCCAAGCAGTTTAGATCCATGACCATAAGTTCCTTTGTACCTAGTCATATAAATGGGCTCAAGAGTACCTTTATGATTTTCCACTAAGTCTCCACCTTCATAGGCTTGGTTATCCATGATTTTATTAAGTATGGGATATTTGGCACTTTTTTAGCAATCAACCAATTTTGTCATTATACAACCAGGAATCATCATTGGTAGGTGGATCCTCTTCTTTGCTAGTGGCCTTATAAAAATAATAGGTGATGGGTTATGAAGATTGTATTTTCCCTTCTGATACCATTCCATGCCATTTGGTTTATCTTTAGGTACTCTATAGGACATGGGATTCTATGGAATATTGATAATATGTAATGTGGCATGGGTCAAATACTCTCCTAGACCATTATTCAAAATGGTAAAATGATTAGACATTTTAAGAGGAGGTGTATGTGAATATGAGGCAAGGTTATCTTGGTCTATATAATTAACCTCTATAAATTTGAAATGTATATCTTTGTCTTTATCCTTATTGATCACTAGGTCTAGGCCAAATTGATAGTTGTAATTTTCATATTCAGCCTCTAAATTCTTGTAGTGTTCATATGGTTGTAGATATCCATGGATAGAGACCTTCATCCTTGAGTGAGTAAAATTGATACACTGATGAAATGTTAAAGGAATTTTATGGATTTCATGTATCCATAATCTATCTAGAAGCAAATTGTATGATAAGTCTAAGTCTAGCACATGGTAAAACATATCATGGGTCAAAGGCCACACAATCACTAGCAAGCTTATGGTTTCTTATTATTCTTGTTCTTCATTATCATAGGATTACATAGTAATGGTTTATGGATGTAGATCAACTATTGTATATCCCAAATGCTTGATAAGCTTTAGAGACATAATATTCACACCTGATCCATTGTCTATGAGGACATGATTGACTTTGTGTCATGTGATGATAAATTTAATGTATAATGTGTTAATATGGAGAGGGTCAAGGGAACATACATCACTTTGGTTGAAGCTCAATTATTGGCCTAGGCTAGGTGTTAAACCAAAGCTTAGAATTTATCTAGGGTTATGATGTTTAGAACTTGAGATTGGCCTAAGAGTTTTATTAGGACATTCTTTTGGATAGTAGATATATGCAAAAATTACAAAATAGAGATTTGTGTGGGTGTATTTTGGAGTTGTTTCATCATGTCATAAGTCTTTTCATTAACAATGGTAAATGGCTTATTCTTATCTAGAATAGTAGGCTGAACCAGGTCATTGGCAAAAAATTTTGGGCCTAGAATGGTAATCTTAGACCATTGAGTTGTGATTGCACAATCTAGATTGGATATAGGACCATTTCTACTAGAAAATGATGGAGATGGGCCAAAGAGGATAAATCTTAATTATTAGTGTACTTGGTTGTGGTCATATTTTAATGAATATTTATTAGAAAATGTTCTAGAAATAGTAATCCTTATTTGTTGTTACACTTGGATACGATCCCAAGTCAAAGAAGGATTACTTGCATAGGTAGGTTGATTGGTATTATTTGTCAATGGTCATGGTTTATTATCACTTAGTTTAGGATTGATGGTGATGGTAGAAACATCCCCACCCACAATATGACCTACAAATTTATTATAGTCATGTGCAACTGTGTGGTAAGACTGTTGGTTGTTGGGGTCATTTTGGCCTTTGTTCCTCCCATTTGTTTGATGTTGTTGTTGTTGATTTTACTGTAACTATTGATTTTATTGTTATTATTATTCTAGTATTTATTTATAGTATTATTTTTTGAAATTATTATGTCATAGAAAAGGGTTTTGCTAGATACCCAAATTTTGATTAGAAGCATATTCTTTATTATCCAACTAGATTTCTCTATTTTCTAACATATTTTGAATAAGGTGCTTTAATTACACCCAATGGCATATAGAATATCCATGATCATAGTGGTACTGATAGAGCTCATACTCTCTATACTAGTTTGGATATGGTATACACTGAGGATAGTGTGTTAAAATCAGCCAAATAATCATATTGGTTATAGATATCTTGTGAAACACTACTTTAATAGGTTCATCAAGGTCATTAAAGACTCAAGGAGTGGGATTTATTCTTAGAGGAGGGGTTTTCAATGATAGTGGTTTTTGTATTGAAGGAGTTGGTCTAGGTTGTAGAATAGGTTATACTTGATAGATAGGTTTTTGATGAGGACTAAGTTATATCTACGACATAGGTTGAGTATATGGTGTTTGCACTATTTGAACATGGTTCATCTCAGTTACTCCATTACCAACAACATTTTTATTTCGATTGTATGGTTTGTATTTTTCATAGTTGTTATCTTGAGTTGGTGTAAATGCTTATGCTTGGACTTGGTTATGGATTTAATTTTAGCCTACACTTTGATTTTGATTTAAGGAGGTCAATTTGATCATCCTTTTGTTGATAAGGTCCTTTTCAAGCTATAAACCTTTATTGATGATCTCTTTGAAGGTATGTATACACTAAAGTTATAAATGATAGGATATCTTATTGTGTAAATTTTTGGTAAACCTAACATCTAATTTTTTATTTGATAGGTTATGGGTGATGTGACTAACAAGTGTTATCCATCTTTGTAAATAGATATCAAATCTCTCACAAGATTTTTTCTTAGCCTGAGTCAAATTGACTAATGAAATCTCATGCTCAATATTATAGGAGAAGTTATACACAAATTTGTCTTAGAGGTTATCAAAATCAAATGTTAATTTTTTTAGCAACTTGAAGAACCAATCCAAATCTTGTCTAACTAGACTTCAAAGAAAAAAAATGAGTAGATAAATATCACTATAAGCCATTGGTTATCAATTGATAAATAAATATATTATATGTGCCTTATGGTCTCCTTTACCCTTATACTTATAAAATTCTAGTGTTTCATAACCTAGATTAAATGGTATCTAAAGATACTCCATATTAAAATGATATAAACACACATCATCTAATTTAAATTTCTTAGTTTGCTTATTTATTTGAATAGAATCAATCACATCCTTCATTTATTGTAGTTCTTGGGCCAAAAAACTTGATGGTGCATTTGGATGTGGCTATGGATGGGTGGTCAAAGGTGAATTACCTTGACTAGGGTATAATGAAAGAATGGAATGTTATGGAATATTGGTTTTCTAAAAAAAAAGCTAGAAATATGCATCTACAGATTGGATTATGACTATTGATATTGCATATGTTGTTGGTATGCATTATGGTCTAAATTTAGTATATGGATTTGGGTCTGGGGGAATTAAAGTTACAATGGAAGGATATGGCATTGTGAAACATATTATGCCTATTGAGGTTGAGTAGGGACTTGCTCCTGACTAGTTGAACCTAGTTGAATAAGGGTAACTTATTGTTGACCAAGGCCCTATCTTTAGATTTGTGGCACTTTTTGTGAAAAAGGCAATTGTTTCTTAATAAGTACTTGTTAGACATTGGCACTTCTTTATTTTGTAAACACCTATTATGAATTATATACTTGTTGAGTGTTCTAGATTTATCTTTGACCAATATAAATATGTTATTGATTAGATAACATTTGCAATTTTAGATGTATATTGGTCTATGACTGTTGAGGTAAGTTTGTCACTACCTATTGAGGTGAAACATTTATTTCCCCATGTTGAAATGGCATAGTGTTTTGCATATACTATAATGGTAAATTGGATTTTTCCTATTTTTATGGAATATTATCCATCACTTATTAAGGTGGGATAACATTCATCACTTATTGTGGCAAAGCATTGGCCAACACTTGATTACTTGCCCCCTATTATTGCATGTCTAAAGAAGTAGTTGATTGAGGATTGAAAATAACATGTTGTGGTTAAGAAGTATAAATTATTTCCCCCTCTTGTTATGAACCACTCATGATATTAACTAAAGGAACTTATTGTTGTGAAGTATTTTTTAGTGCATTTACCTAACCTTATCCTAGATTGAAAGACACTTGTGTGTTATCCATTGTATTGGGCATGTTATTATATGTAGAGGTCACAATCACATCTTCAATGAATGGGAAATTAATCATGTTAGATACTAAATTACTTTGTGAAAATGGGTATACACCCATATTAGTTTGACTTATTTAATCAATTAACACTCCTATTAGATTTATCTCTACAAGAGGAGCATTTGATATGGCCATGGAATTAAAATTATGCACTAGGTTTAGATAGGTATGATATGCTTGTTACATTTTTGTGATTTTGTCTTCTATGGGGCCCCTTATTCTTACAATCATATTTACGTTTTGATATGGCATTGACATGAGCACTTGAGAGTAACTATTAGAGGCATGTTAGATAGTTTGGGTAAAAGGTATGTTTAGAGGCACTCTAACTAGAATTAGTAGGTTATCATGGGGAAAGTCTATTGGAAACTTGGCCCCTACCTACATAGCTCTAACTAAAACCTCATCATTTTTTCAAGCAAGTGATGATCAAATAGGTATGGGTCATATGTTGATGGCATAGCTATATAGTATGGTTAGACTTGGACCTATTTAATAACTAATGGCACACTAATTAGATATTGAGTCATTCACTCTTGGTTTTGTTCTAAATAGGGAGGTGTATTAACCAATTAATGTGCTAAAAAATATTATATTTCATTCAAATATTGAGAAGTGTAAGGATAATAGGGATCTATCTCCCAAACTACATCATCACCATATGGGTCATGAACAAATTTATCATTCATGATTACATTACTATAACTTGGATTGTACATGACTCCACTATGAGTGTAATGAAACATATCCAAACCCATGACTAAAGTTTCATGAAAAAAAGGTCTAGAGTTTTATAAAATCTAAAAAATAAGGTGTAAATGGAAAATGGTCCAAACATTGAAAGTATAAGAACTTGGTCCAAATACCAAACTTGGTCTAAGACTAGTCTAGGAATGGAGCTTTTTATTAAAACTTGGTCAATGACAAACTTAATCTAAAATGTCTTCAAGGTCTAATGTCAAATGTCTCACATAAATGGTTAAGTGAAATACAAAATTTAATGCCAATATTGGTAAAAAATGTTTCAAACAACTCTAATCTTGGTTTTAAAATGATAAAGTTTCTAGTTCTTTGGGAATAAGGCACAAAGCTAGAATCAAAACAACTAGGTCTAAAACAAAAGGTAAAATGCTAGGTGTTTTAGAAACATGACACAAAATCTAGACTTGAAACACACTAGGTACAAGAAAAAAAGGTAAATTCTAGATATTTTGGAAACACGACACAAAAGCTAAACTTGGAACAAACTAGGTTTTAAAAAGCTAAGGTAATTTAATCTAACAATTTGAAACACTTAGACTCAAAACTAGGCATATGGATTTAAACACAAACCTGACCATTAGTAAAATTCATTCTTAGGAAAATCAATTCCAAATAGGTAAAAATAAGGATGAGGAGTAAAACATTCAAGTGATCAAGTCTCAAATGTAAACTAACTGTGCTTAAGGTTGTACTTAGAGAGAGAGTTTTGATCTTAGTTCTAAGCAACAAAATAGATTCAAGGAATAAAAAATATATCACTTCCAAAATCTAGCACAAATATATTTAAAGGAAGGAAGTAATTAGTCCAAGTTGCATAATCTAAAACTGAGAGGTAAACTTCTAAGCCAAAATTGAGGCATAGGCATAGACCAATCAATGTTTGAATCTGAACATCATAAGACCAATTTGAAACTTAATTTATAAGAATCAAATGTTTAAATGCATAAAAATATAGACCAAAATGAATGGAAAAATTATACTAGGCATAAACCAAAAAGTCACACATGGTTTTGAAATTGATTGGACATGAGGCAAAGGTGTTTGAAATAATGAAAGTAGTGTAATGATGTTATTTCACTCAAAAGGTATGATAAATGGTTTGTTTCAAAAATTATAAGGAAAATAATTTGAAACAAAATGGGTAAAATAAATACGCCCCTTTAAAACAAGAGATACACATAAAAAAAAGTTTGACAAATGACTAAGACAAAGTGTGGCATCAAACTGATGACATAACACCTCTTTGGGAAAAAAGTGGGTGTATAAACATGACTTGACTTTGGACATGATTTTGAAAAATAAATTAGCTTTTTGACTCAAAATAATGCAATTAAAAAAGGAGAAGACACAAAACACTTAAGTGTTTCATCCTATTCCTAAAAACTGATAAGGTGGCTTCATATCATCAAATTATGTCTATATAATCCTTAACTATAAATAATTTGTTAATCCAAAAATTAAATGAACATGAAAATTAGTGTTTTTTAGGCCCCATCTTCTCTCAATAATTCTTATGGTGATATGTAAATTTGAGTTACTCACCCTACATTGATAATATTTTTATGGCAAGTGGGGTTTATTATTTTGTACATTCTAGATTGTTTTAAGTGTTGTTAACACTATAAATGCAATCACATCAATTAAGTTCATACCAGATAACTTAATATGAAAGGGTATATTATTTTTCATAGAAACTCCATATATATACTTCTTTGTGGAATCCCCTAGTTATCCAAACCTAACTTAGGTTTTTGTTATGATCTAAGAGGCTAGTCACTTAGTCTCTGATAATCATAATATCTTGTGCCAAAATTTATATACCCCACCATGGAATGAGGTTGAAAAAATGTTAGGAGATGAATTCTTGGGTCAACTCTTCCCTAAAGAACTTATGGGGAAGTGATAAAATCCCACCCACAAGACAAAATGTAAGAAATAAATATAGAATGACTTTAAGGTCATTTTAGGATAACCTAAGTCATTCAGATCTTGGGGAGTGCTTTAGTGATATTCTTTCTATGCTTGGACTAAGTGACAAAATGCAAAGTACAAATCACTTTTGGTCACTTTAGTTCCCTAAATGGGATAGGGGGAGAGCATACATGCTAATTTTATTTTACAAAAAACACACAACAAATAAACAAAAATAAAAACAAGCGAGCTCTTAAGAGTGTTTAGTCTAATTTTGAGTTATTTTTAAAAACACCAAATGAAATGTGATGTGAAATTTATCCCCTAGGCTTTGTTTGTTGATTTGTGAACTTTGAAAAATGAAAACAAAGAAAGTAAATAATTTTTAAGCACTAAAATCAAATGTGATTTGAACTTTTAAGGTGTTAAAAACATTTTTTCTTAGCCTTTGGGTGCTATAAAAGTGTTAGTGGGTTTTTTCTTAGAAGCTAGAACATAAATAAGCAAATAACATTTGAAACTTAGCTCTTAGGTTTATTTTATTTTTCACATGGTACAATACTAAATTTACATAGAGAAAAATTGCATGTCCCCTATAAAAATACAAATGTTAAGTCAAAATCGCATCTATTTGAAACACAAACTGTTAAATCAAAACTACAACTACATAATGAAATATTGTAACTTGATAGGGAAATAACACAAATTCATATAGCTCAAAATTGTATTTTCCTACAAAATAAACCATTATTGCAATACCATATTTTGATAGTGAAAAACTACATAACATGAGGGGAATACTGCATATATCTTTCAAAACTGCATTTCACCTTGCAAAACTACTTAAGTTAGTGCAAATCTACACTTCACAGGGTCAATATCGCATGTAATGAGTGAAATAACACAACTATAAGGAAAAACAAATTTTAACAATGCAAAACCATAGTTTTAGATGTAAACCTAACTATTTAGAGGTAAAACCACACTTACCTTATGCAATATCACAACTCTACAGTGTAATAATACGTTTACCAGGAGCAAAAACACATGTTATAGGTGTAAAATTACAATTTCTTATGTAATGTTCGCGAGCTCCATCTTTTCACCTTTTTGGTCTTTAAGTCAAAATTTTAGCATGAAAAATGTTAGCAAAATGTTATAAAATGCCATAAAAAGATATTTTTGGGGTGTGGGTCCCACCAGGCATGCCAATATGTGAGCAAGGAATTTGACATAGAGGGCAGATTAGTATAGTGTTATTTAAGAAATAAAATCAAAACAAACACACTAAAAATTAACACCTTTATCCTTGACACTCAAGGAGCTAGAGAACTACACAAATTACTAATAAAGTGAAAGTAAAATAAAAGATATTACCTTCCATGAGAGAAATTTTTGTGATTTGGACATAAAATGATGTGCTCATATGTATGTTCAAGAAATATTTGTCAATTAAACTCCATTGCTCTACTTCTCATTGGCACCTTGGTAATGTTGGTTGGATTTGGCTTGGCTTAACTTATGAAATGGGAATGATAACACTACAATGAAGATTTTGGGAGGTATTTTGGCATAATAACATTTCACATAAAAATCTTAAAGGTCAATGGGTGAGGCCTTGTATTTATAGCCTCCAAAGTTAACTCTAACCCAAGTGTAGTTAGGTTAGGATTAACTGCACTTGAGTTCAAACTAACTCTAGATGAGTTAAGGATAACCCTAATTGAGTTAAATTAGGGACATGTAATCAATATTTTAGATATAGATCCCATTAATTAATCATCTCTCTATTTCTAAATTTATTACATTTAGGGAGATATTTTGAACTTCTTGATTTTAAGGATGATGATATCATCATAACCTCATATTTATTGAAATTTCCATTTTGTAAAAAAAATTCACTAATTGCACATGGAAAAATAACTTAAGCATTTACTTTTATATAATTTGTTAATTCATTCTACTTAGCATTTAGTACTTTAGTAATTATTCAGGTACCTTGCTTAATGGGTCCAAAGGCCCAACATCTAATTGCTAGGTCACAAGGTGACTATAGATGAATCTATGAGAGGTTATTATTGCATAAAAGATAATACCCCAAATAGGGATGCCTCAACATGATTCTAAGTACTAATTTTTGATGTGTTGATGAAATTGGGATGTTTAGTGATTCTTAGGCTTAATTTGTGTTATTTGGTAGAAATCAATCTGAAGTCCAGTTAAAAGTTAGTTATGGCTAGAATGGGGTGTCTACATTTTGTACTAGTTTTATGCTAGAATAAATCTATTGGAATTCATATAGGGATTCCAAGTTACTTCACGTATTTTGGTATGTGATGATAGATTCAAACGTGCCTTGAGTTATTTACCACACTCACCTATAGATGAGGATTGGGAATGCACATTCCAATCTAAGATATTAAACATAATTTAAATATCTAATGGTCCATACCCTCTACAGTCACCAATTTTATACCAAATTTTTCACCAAGAAAACATATTGGTTTGTAAACCCAATCTAGTGTATTCAATCTTTGTTTCTCACTAGTTTTTTATCTTTTCCTTTTTATAATCATCTTAAGTAAGGACTAATTTTATACATTTTTCCTTTCAAATTTGCATGGAGCACAGTTTAGCATTGTAGCCTACTATACACACCCTAATTTGGTCAAACAAACATGAATACTATGTCTTTTGTTTCTTTTTCATTATAAGGTCTTAGTAATGAATGTGAGTCTTATTTTCATGGTCATGTTGTGTCTTTTAATCTTTATTATGACTTGTTTTCCCTATTTGTTGCACCCCCAATAGTCCTTTTTATTCCCATCCCAGTCAAGGGGGGGCCTATTCTATTTTGAAAAATCTTCACCCAATTTTGTTTTCTTAGGACACTAGCATGATCTTGAACACTAGAATAGTGTGTTATTGTCTAGTTTAGCAATAGTGTCCATTGGTCACGTTTTTAGCATGTTTTGGTTCTTAACACTTCCTTGATCCTCTCTTATGATTTTATATTTATTTTACATCTTGTTGGCCAACGAACAAGGTTCTTACATTCAAATCAAACTTCTTTCAATATAAAAAGCCTCACAAGGCATTTTACATATAGAACTTATTATTTTGGCACATAATTACATAAAATAGTTCAATAGTATAACTCAACAGATTGTATATTACTTAGTAATCACACCTATGTTTAAATTCTTGATCAAATAAGGGCCTAAACAAAATTCATTCTAGTATACCATAGGGGTTGATTATGCACATTCCCTAAGGGAGAACTACATGTTATCTGAGACCCCTATCATTAAGGTCAATGTAGGTATTGGTTAAGATAGTATGGGTTTTGTATCGCATGATTGTAACATCCCATAACCTAGATTTTATCTTCCTTTTGTGTTTGATTTTTTTCATGTGTACACATTTTCATTAGGTTTTATAAAATATGAAACAAAATAGTGACACATATGAATGATTGAAATCTCAAAACTCACATACAAGTCCTTGAAACCCTCCTATAGCATCCCTAAAAGTCTTAGGTTAACTTTTACACAAAATAAATCTAGCATGGTACTTGTGACACTAGCATAGTGTGATAATATCCTCCTAACCATGTTATTATCCAAATGTAGTTTTCAACCCTAGTTTTAGAATGAAGGACTCATGACTGATCTCTAATCTTGTTTCATCCTTCTTGACATCTGAAAATGCATGTTTCACTCCAGATAAGTTGATTTTATCTTTGTATACATCTCAAGTAAATTATTTTGATATATCTATTTGAAATATTTATCTTAATTTATCCTCTATACCCAACACCTTTAATAACCTAGGGTTTACACTCCATAAGTCCTAAATAGTTAAAACGTTTGGTGAACCCGACTTACTTTGAATATTGCTTAAAACCCTAGTTTCATCTTAGGGTTTACCTTATCCTTTTTTGTGTAATAAATTAAAGTTTTTAAAATTTGGTTTTTGCCTAGTTTTTGCCTAATTTTTGCACAAATTAATTGATCCAAATTAGTCCTCTAATACGGTTTCATTAATTTAATACACTTTAAATTTTGTCTACAAAAATAATAGATCTTATACTATGTCCCTATCCAAATATTAGCCCTTAGTATTTCAAATAAAATTCTAATTTTTCCATACATTAGGTTGAATATTTAGAATATTTGTAAATATATCTATGTTATATTACATTCTACCTATTATGTGCTTATTGTTCATTGTTTACATTCTATTTTTTGGCAAGGTTAAAATGGCATCCAAGAAATATCTTGCCCCTCACTCATTAATGAATTTATAACCTTTTCTCATAATTATAAGAATTAATCAACAAATTTTCAAGATTTCACATTAACACATGATAATGATTTCATTTATAATGATGATGATGATTATTATTTTTTTAATGATGGATATGATGATTACTATAAACTTGATAATGAAAGCATTGACAAAGATAGATTAGATGCATATTATTCTCTTTCTTATCTCTCTTCTCCTAATTATCAAAATCAAACTAAAAATATAATTCCAAAATAACCTCTTATTAGTAGTGTTTTGTTCCAATGTTATCCTAGCCTTTTAACCACTTTTGTTACCTCCTTATTCAAATTAAAACAATATAAGTGTAATAAATGAATTATACTTTTGCATGATTCAAGAAATATAGAAAAGATCAATGCATATTATTTATATTTCTAAATTCAATTTTAAAAATCATTTAAAAATGATATTTCACCTTTTACCAATGCACAAATGCACAAACTAAAGTAGATGAGATCATTTTATCACCTTCTTTTACATTCTAAAGTCAACACATTGATTCTTTGTAAAATGTTGATAATTAAAATATATATAACTCTTCCTATACATGTCATAATGTGCTAAATGAAAAAATAATTACTACTTATTTTACCCTTTACTCCAATATTGAAAATAGTGATCATACATGCATTCCACTCAGAGCTAGTGAAGACATGCATTACATTACACCTCATGATATAGTATATAGTAGTAAAAATTTAAAATATTGTTCTACTCTCTCTCTCTTAGTGATAATTTTAATGATAAATATTTTACTCTTAACTCTTCAAGTGAATTCAACTCTGATTTTGATGAACCTTGGAACAAATTTATTACTATGAGTTTGGTGAAGAAGACATTGAGTCTAGTCCTAGTTATCATCCTACTTCACCCATCTCTCATGTTCAAATCAATTGATTATCAAATTTTATTTAAAATGATAATATTATTTAGTATAAACATAAATTAACTTATACTTATGTTCATAGTTTACACAATGTACATTTGCATGATAATAATGTATTTTCTAATCCATTATAATGTGTTATTTCTTTAAAAATTAAAAAAATAAGAGATTCCAATGAATCTCCATCAACCCCCCTTACTAAAGTATAACCCATTTCTCATCCTAACCTCCATGATGGTGATAACCCATTTATCTCTCACCGGGTCCAAGCTATCACCCCTTCAATGGTTACAGAGAACAAACCAACTCTCTCTAAAAATGGTCCCCAATGCAGTGTACCAATGGCTTAAATTAATAACAAGATTCAAAAATTAAATGAAACCCTTGATGTTAATATACCTTCACAAGATTTAATCTATTTGATTCATGTTGTGGGTGCTTTACAACATTAAGTACACAAACTCACCTTGGAAATTAAAGCATACTACTCTTGGGTTGATGATAATGTTATTCATGCCAATCCTATCCCATGAAAAATATTCACTACAAAGTTACTAGAGTAGTTTTAGATACCATTATTACCAAAGTCCAATAGACATGGAGACCCATACTCTCACCTTAAAATTTTTAGGAAAGATATGGCACATGTCACAGTAGTTTTATTCTCCTACATTTATTTCCAGACTCTAGAGGGTGAGGCATTAAATCAATTTGATAGTTCACTCCCTAGTGGTTCAATATATACATACCATGAGTTATAAGAAGCCTTTCTCATGCACTACATTTAGAATAAAGGACCTCAAGTCACATATGAGAGGTTGCCTTCACTACACTAGGGTAAGTCAAAAACATTGAATGATTAGATTCTAAGGTTCAAATCATGCATGAAATAGTTGACATATCAATTGATAGATTTAGAGGTAAAATACATATTTGATAGAGGTTTAATCTTCCCTCTTAAATATAAATTACTGTATGAGACATCTAACTCATTTTGACATCTATTTAACATAGTTATGGCATTAGACAATAAGTTGGGACTAGTTGATATAGATTCAAAGATAGATTTGGATTTAGATCTCCCACAACCACAATCATCCAATATGATACACACACCTAATCCACCTATGAGTAAGGAAAATGTGGAATAGAAATAACCAATCAAGATACTAAATAAAGGCAAAGATCCACTTTGCATAGCATCTCCTATATTTGATAGAGCACAAGATACCCATAGTGGGGCCATATAGTTTTCATACAGAGATAGGCCTCATGCTATATTATTCACATTACTATATAGAGGAATGATCACCCTTCCTCCTACCCAGTATCATCTAATGCATCATTCATATAGAATAATAAATAAAAAATATTTTAACTATCACAAAATCAATAGACATTGAGATAATAATTGTTATGTACTTAGAGATCGTATTGACCAATGTGTTGATAGAGACATTATAACATTCATAAAAGGGGCATTGGTATTTCATTCTCCACACTCTCTTAGATCACACTTTTATATGAGTGAGTTATCCCAATATTATCCTTTTAGATAACCATTGGTTACTCATCATATGATCCATGTTGTTTCTAGGATACCTAATTATGTAAGAGCTCATACACCACATATTCAGTAGAGATGGTAGACAATTCACAGAGATCAACTTACTTATAACATCATGGTAAAAAAATAGAAACCAACCCTACCACTAGTTTCAATTCAACCACCAATTAATATATTTGCCAACAATCATAGAGATCATAGCATAATTTCAATTTGACCACCAATTAATATATTTTGTAACAATCACATAGATTAGAGCATAGTTTTAGTTTGACCATCGATTAACATATATGGAAACAATAATAGAGTCCATAGCATAGTTTTAGTTCAACCACTAATTAATATATTTGGCAATAATCATAGAGATCAAAGCACAATTTTATTTTAACCACTTGTTTAGTATTGTCATTGATTTTAAAGGTATATTTTATGAAGGTTGATGTCAAAGATGATTAAGGATAGTTGGCAGTTGTGAGGTGACAAGGTGCATGGAATAATGTTGTCATGAGAGAGTGTTTTCATAAGATAAAGAGAAAGAGAGGATTTAAAGGCATATAATATCTAATCATTATTTATATTATCATGGAAGGTACAAGTCATTGATGTCAAGTACATAAGAAGCATAGTCATGACATGAAGAGGTATATGCGTGATCAAATGAATGATCAAATGCATGTGAAGGTTGTATGGTATTATTTGAGCATGTGATTAATGTATAGAATCATTAATTATAGTTTTAAATTGAGATTATAGGGGTAGGACCTTTAGTCTAAATTTACACCTAGACCACTTCTAGACCTTACCTGGCCTACTGAGGTATGAAGATCAGATTTCAAGGAAAATATGCACATGATATCATGGAAAGAGGTGAGATGAGATTTTTTATGTATGATCACATATTTTTAGGTCAATATTTTAAGTAAAAGTGTATGAATCACTATTTTACACCTTTTCAAGCTCATAGAATGAGGTCTCAAACTTGAGATGCACTTTCAAAAAAAAATTGGCACATTTAACCTCTACATGGGAGTATGATATATTAATTATATATGGTTAATGGTCCTAGATAATATATATAGGCATTAGTTTTAGATTCAAGTGGCAGTCCTTTATGAATAATTGTTAACACCAAAACCTGTGTTAAACCTCTCTAAAACCCTAAAAGGACTTGATATGAAATATTTTATTAAAATTAACTCAATATGGATTAAAATGACTATATAATATATTTTATCATGTATTTAACTCTCCTAGTTATCTCCAAGTGGTGGTTATCTAGATGAGAGAGAAAATGTATATATACAGGCATATTTGTTAAGAAATTATTTTAGCTCTCAAAAGTTGTATTGGTCAAGAAGAGAAAATGGATGGGAGAATAATCTAGAGACTCATAATACATGTGTATTATCTTTTATAGATATTTTATATCCTTTAATTACTCTAAATTGATCATCCAAGTAAGCCAATTATAGATAGACCTAATGGTGGGGATACTGTAAAACCTAGGCAAAGATGAAGAGATAGATTTGAGGGTATGTGCATGATATAATGATGAAATATGAATAATTTATTTGTAAATTTTAATTCATGATCATTCTATGTATAATATTTTGAGGTTAGTGTATGTTGTGAAAATATTGCTCTCAAAATGGCTTGTCTCGTTCACATAAGACAATGAGATATGAGGTCAAGAAATTGGTCTATAAGACCAATATTTTCCATTACACAATATGAATTTTATATTTTATTATGTTATTTATATCTCATATAACCATTTTTATTCATTATTAGTCATTACAAGTGTCTACACAGGCATTGGAGGTCTAATTCTTCATGACTAGTTTTTGAGCTGATTTGGCAGTTTTGAGTAAGCAAGTTACAGAGATGTTCTTTATCCCTTATCTCCTAAGTGAATGTGTTCCAAGAATTTTATGATGAATATAATTTAATGGATAATTTATATTTATGTTTAATTTTTCATGGTTTTTTATCTTAAGGTTTTTTAAGCTTCATTATTGTAAGACAAACTTTTGAGGTACACAGGCCTAATAAGGCAATTTTTATCGTAAAGGAGCTTTCATAGTATGAATGAAGCATTTAGGTCTAATAAATAATTTATTAGGTTATAATATTTATTTGAATAAGTATTTTAATATTTTTTTATTATTTTATAATGCCATCTAGGTCCAATAATATCAAGTTTTAGAGTTAGAAGGGAAGACCTAATGTATTTAGGTCTCCATCAGACCTAAAGGAGAAACAAGACATAATTGAGTTGTGGTAGACCAAAATGGGTTAAAATTGTGATTTAATAATGTTCATAATATGTCTTAATACCTATTGTGTGTCTTACCTAATATTTTTAAGGTGGGTGGCTGACCAAGTTATGTGTGACCATGAGACTAGTATATATAAACAACAGGTTAGGCCTATTTTGAGTTAGTGTGGAAGCAAAGTAGATTATGAATTTATATTAAGGATTAGAGATGAAAAAAGTTATCATAATATGTTTATTGAGAAATAAATCAGATTATTATCATAAATAAAATTTGACTGAGTTGGTGCTTAGTCATAAAGGAAGTTGTAGCTTCTTAGTACGTGGGTGCTTGATAAAACTTTGGTCAAGTGGGTGTTTGATAGTTTGGGGTTGGCACTCCAAGTTGAGTTGGTGCTCTATATAATTTGATATTTTATAAAAAAAATTATAGGACTATATTCCAATTATATATTTCATAGTGATTTTTCTTCCATTCAAGGGTTTCTCACTCATGTTGTGTTAGTTTTGCTATTTTATGTTTGTGTGATTAGTTCTTGATGCATTGATTGATCACTCCATTGTTGTGATGGTTAAAGAAATATAGTGTATAGTTATATGAGTTTTTTAAGGTAAATAATTCACCCCCCTCTCACTAAATTATTATTTTAACAATTGGTATTAGATCTTGGTCCTTTGAATCAGGTTTAATAGCTTAAAAGAGATCTTAGAAGTATAAATATGTCTAGTCATCAAGTACAATGAGGTTTCTCAACCAAAAAAGACCCTCTCTTTAGTGGGAATAACTATGTATTTTAGAGAATAAAAATAAATACTTATCTAATGTCCTTGTGATATAACATATGGAAATAAAATTTTTATGGATTCACTCCACCTCCCACACCACTAATTGCTATAGCAGGAAAGAAAGAAAGTGAAAACAACTCTAAGGCAATGATTTCCATCCTATGTGATCTTTCAAAGGAAAAATTTGTAAATTTCATGAATCATGATATAGATAAATAAATTTAGGAAATTTTAAAAATATGTATGAAGGAGATACCAAAGTTAAGTTGGAAAATCATAAACCCATCGAAGGCAGTTTGAAAGTCTGAGAATGAAAGAGGATGAAAAAATTACATATTATCTATTAAGAGTAGATGAAGTGGTGATTGTCATCAAAAGTATAGGAGAAAAGTTGGAAGAATCAAAAATAGTAAAAAATGTATTCAGATCCCTAACCTCTAACTTTGATTCAAAATTCTCTATTTTGGAAGAGATCAAATATCTCAACAAACTACATATGGATGAACTTCATGTTATCTTGACTACCTATGAAATGAGAACAAGTGATGAAAGACAATCCAAGAAGGAAGATGCATTCAAATAAAATAAAAATTCATAAGTTAAAAAGGTCAAGGATGATGTCAATATAGACATTGATAATGATAAGGTAGAAGCCATGTTTGTCATAAAACTAAGCAAATGATCAAGTAAGTATAAGGGCAAGTTACCATTTAAGTGTTTTAACTATGGTAATATTAGTCATTTTGCATCCAAGTGACCTAACAAGGATAAAATTGAGCATGATAGAGAACATGATGAACATCATGGTGAGGATAATAAGTTTTATAAGCTTTACAAGAGCAAAAAGAGTTTTAGGAAGTATGAAGGCAAGAAAGGGTCATTCAAGAATAAGAGAAGTTTTATACCAAAGAAGATAGTATCTCCTCTAATATAAGTGACACAAGTATATATCATAATGATGATGATAGTAATGATCATGATAGCAATGAAACTCTATTCATGGTCATATAAATAGATAAAAAAAGGTTGATCAAAATGGAAAAGTCTTATGGAAGATGAAGAAGAGGTTAAAGTGAAATTTGAGGTAGAGTTGATGATTCTTCTAGAGGAGTAGAAGTTCCAAATAATGAAGAATCAAAAATTGAGATCATTAGTTAAGGGTTATGAGGAATAAATTAATCTATTTGAATAAATACCAAGTAACAATACCAATCAACATGAAGATATCATTAAAGAGTTATAAACTCAGATTGAGATTATCACTATAAGTCTTAATACCATAGAGGAATAATGTACCAAGTTTGGAATAGAAATGGAGTCCTTAAGGTAGAATTAGATTAGACAATAATCAAATTGAATACACATTATAAATTTGAAAAGAGAACAAAATTTCTTGGTGATATTTTGAATAGTCAGAGGTCTCTACATGATAAGATAGGTCTTGGGTTCAAACAAGACCAAAAAGAAAACAAGGAGAGTCAAACCTCAAAAGATAATGGACTATCAAGAAGTGATGGTACTGACAGAGTAAAGACCTATGCATAAGCTCTCAAATATGATACCCAAATTGATCATCAAAAATTCAATAAGAATGTAACTCCTTCAAGAAACAACAAAGATAGAGATGCATCATTCAATATTCATAAAAAGATAATTCATATCAAACAAACAAGGTATGTGAATTATTTTAATGGTTATTTTTTCTCATGAAATCAATATGGACATAAAGTTTTGGATTATAGACATCATGATAGAATCAATTCATCATAGAGGAATAGGATTAATGCTCATTTCAATAGTAAAAGAAAAAATTTATACCAAAATTTTAATCAGAGAGGACATATTTCAAGGGATTGAAAGATGATGCATATGAGGAATATCAGTCTAAACAAAAAGGTTTATAGTCATATCACTGAGAAGTGGCTCAAGAAATCATACCCTATAGATAAGGTGAAGGAGGATCTGAAGAGTAAAGGAGAAGAATATATGATAGCTCAGATTACCTTTAACATCCAAGATGAAGGCATAAATTGGTATATAGATAGTGGTTTCTCAAGCCACACGATGGGGGACAAGGTCAAGTTCATTTCAATGAAGAAGAATGTTGCAAGGACAATGAGGTTTAGAGATAACACAAGTGCCAATATTATTGGCAAGGGTATCTTATTTTGGATAGTGGGAAGACCAAGATAGATAATGTGTTGTATGTGAAAGGATTAAAACATAAATTCACTTTTTTAAATCAAGTGTGAAATAAATGACATAAACTAAACTTTCATGATAGAGGGTGTGATATAATGAGAGCCAAATTAGGAAGGCTAATTGCCAATGCTAAGAGAACTAAGATCAATATGTATGTCTCAAATGAGATAAGTAAAGAGAGATGATTTATGATAAATATTTATGAATGTTGGACATGGAATATAATGTTGGGCCACATAAAATTTGATAATGAGGTTAAGATAGGCTCTAAGAAGTATATTAAGAATATGCCTAAAATCACCAAACTTGTAAACACACTTTGCAATACATGTCAACATGGTAAGAAAACTAAAAGGAAGTTCAAGTATAAGGAATATTATACTATAATACCTTTATATTTAATATAAACTAAGCTATATGGACATACAATAATCCAAAGTATTCAAGGAGATAACTATTTCAAGTTACTCATAGATGATTACACAAGAATGACTTGGGTAGTATTCTTGAAAGAAAAGTCATAAGCTCTTGATAAGTTCAATTTATTAAAAGATATTGCTAATAATTAAAAGATAAAATGCCTAATATCTAATAGAGGATGACATTTTGAGTCCACTAAATTTGATAACTTATGTGAGGTCCATAGGATAAGGAGACAATTCTCAATAACTAGGACACCTCAATAGAATAGGGTAGTAGAAATAAAAAATATAATAGTTTAGTAAATGCCAAGGAATATGATAAATGAATCAAGATTATCTAATGTATACTGGAGAGAGGTAGTTATTATTGTATTATACATTTTTAATAGAAGATAGATAAGTATTAATGGCAATTAACCCCCCTATGATCTATGTAAAAGTAGACATACTAATGTGGAACACTTTGGAGTGTTTAGAAGCAAATGTTTCATCAAAAGGATGAGGAAGACTTAGGTAATTTTGATTCAAGGTATGATGACTGAATATTCTTAGTGTACTCATCAGTAAGCTCATCCTATAGATGTTATAATAAGAGGTTACAAAAGATAGTGGAAAGCACCAATGTGATGATTGATGAGACTAGTTTTAAGAAGTCACACTCTTAGTCAAAGGATGTATCAGAGAATTTGGACTTCAAAAATGAATAATAAACAATACATATATATGATGAAGAATAAGTTGAGGAAATAAAATATTCAAAAGGTCCTTCAAGGTATATTTAGAGAGACCATCCTGAATCATAAACCATTAGCAACAAGGATGCAGGTATGTAAACAAGGAAAAAGTTGTTAAGTAACATAAATCAAGAGAATGTTTCTCTATTGTCTAATATTGAACCTAATAACCTTATATAAGCAATAAAAGACAATTTTTGGATAGGTTTTATGAATTAGGATTTATACCAAATAGAAAAGAATGGGACTTGGGAATTATTTCATAGGCCTAAAGATAAGAATGTCATTGGCAAAAAATGGGTTTTTAGGAACAAGTTGAATGAACATGGAGAGGTCACTAGGAACAAGGATATATTGATATGAAAGGTGTATACATAAGTATAAAGAGTATACTATTAGGAGACCTTTCCTCTAGTATTAATATTGGGAGCTATCAAATTGTCTCTAGTTTATGCAAGATTCAAAGGGTTCAAGGTGTATCATATGGATGTCAAATCATCTTTTTTGAATGGGAACTTGGAAGAGGAGGTGTACATAGAGAAACATGAGGGTTTCTAATTATTAGGTAACAAGGAATATTTATGTAGATTGAAAAAGTCTCTTTATGGTTTAAATCAATTTCCTAGAGGCTGGTATGCCATTTTGGACAAGTACCTATTGGACCAATGATTCAAGAAAAGAGTTGCAAATAGTAATCTGTACATGAAGATAGAAAATGATCATCAATTTATAGTGGTTTTCTATGTGGATGGCATCATATTTGGTGTGAATAGTAAGATTATGACTAATACCTTTGCATATGTGATGAAGAAGGAGTTTTAGATGTCCATGTTAGGAGAGCTATCATTCTTCCTTAGGTTACAACTCAATCAATCAAAAAGAGGTATATTCATTTCATAAGTACATAAGAGAGATGTTGAATAAATTTGAGATGGAATATTTTAAGTATGGTAGCACACCTATGATCATAGGGTGTAAGTTAATCAAGAAGGATGAATCTCCAAACTTCAACCAAACATCATATAGGTCAATGATTATAAGTTTACTATACACTACTACCTCTATACCTGACATCATGCAATAATTAGGTCTTGTTAGAAGATTTTAAGTAGACCGAAAGGAAAATCATTTGCAAGTTATCAAAATTATACTTAGGTATCTCAATGGGACTATGGAGTTTGGGTTATGATATCTAAGGAGCAAGGAGTTTAACTTAATAGCCTATACAGATATAGACTAGGTAGGGTGTTTAGATGATAGGAAGAGCAATAGTGGAGGATATTTATTCTTAGGATAGTGCCTAGTATCATGGATAAGTAAGAGGCAGCCATTAGTGGCATTATCTACTTGTGAGTCTGATTACATTGTAGTAGCTTCATGTTAAACTCAAGTCTCATAGATGAGGTAGACCTTAAAGAACTACAAAGTAGAGTATAATAGTCTTAGTCCTATATTTTATGACAATACAATTTCCCTAAGTGTATTAAATAATTCAATCATGCATTTAAGGATTAAGCACATTCCCATCAAGTATCATTTCCTAATAGAATAGGTAAGTGAAAAAATGTCAAGCTTGAGTATCTATCTACTAAGGATCAAATTGTAGACATTCTAAACAAGCCACTTACAAAGACTAAATTTGAACATCTAAGATAGGAATGGGTGTAATTCTTACCCCTAGTAGTCATTAAGGAAGTCAAAAGATTATTGGGAGCTAATTAGGTGGTTCATTAGCTCTAAAGATTAGGTGAGTAGTGCTGAGGAAGTATGCATGGAGATAGGGGGAACATGTTTGTGTGATGCTTCATAGACTTTATAATCTTGTTTGTTGAGATTTTATTATTAAATGTGTGAATCAAGAAACTATAGGTACTGTTTTCACTTGGATTTTCACCATTTGAGGAGATGTCTTGGCTCTCCTCATCCATATGGCACAATTAAAACACCTATAGGCTGTGGGAAGCTTAAAAATAAGGTGAATCTCTTGAAAGGGATAGCTCCCTTAATTTACCACTTTTATATCACTATTACACCTATTCTTACAAGAAAAAGGGAGAGAAAACTACAAGTAAACTATCCTAAAGGTGGTGATACACCAAATTAATTGATAACTACCAACTAGCTACATGTCACATATGATACCAAAAGACTAACTAGGCATACATTTATCTAATCTAAATATTCTCACATCAGTATTTAATTATGAGGTTATGATGAATGTTTAGGCTAGGAAGACTAGACAAGAGGCCTATAATGGCACTATTGAATAGACTAGCTCACTCAACCTTGAAACTTCATAGAACACTTCACATGAATTGTAAGAAGAAACTTTTAAGCTAGAAATAGGTGAGAGAATAAGATAATAATGCTAAGGAAACAATAGCCATCACTAAAAAATATCAATCATTCAAGTGAACACACTATAAATAATCATAGAAGAGGTAAATTTAGAAGTCTTTATTTATCCATGGCATGTAAATGAGTAGGGTTGCACCATACTCAGGTGGAACATTCTTACAATAGCCAAAATGGTTAGTTCCAAAGGTCATAAGGACAAGTCTCAAGATGAGATAACAATTTACATGTACATGAGAAAAGAATTTGAAACTGATCATGTAAAGTTAGAAGAGACAATTGGTACCCCAAGTCATAAAACTCTTGAAATGTGGTGTAAGGGTTCCCATTCTACACAAGAAACCTACCTTCATCATTCACCTCTATTTGAAAATCTCAAAAATAACTAGGGATAGATCTCATGATTCAAATGGAGGGGTTTTAAACATGATCTTACATGAATTGGTTGTATTCCTAATCATCTAGATCCCTTTAAAAGTGAGTCATCACTACCTGCAATCAAAGAAGCTCCTTTATCAGACACTCCTCACACTTGGCCTCTAAATTAGCTTTAGTTTTCCATTAAAATATGTAAAAGGGGGTTAATGACATGTTTACAAGCCATCCATTTCCTTAGAGGCATTAATCACATATTAAAATCAACTTACTTGAAGTTTTCACCCTTCTCACTATCATGTTCACCATGCCAATTTTGACTAGCTGAGATGAGAGTTGTTGATAAGGTACCTAGGAGTTATTTTTAAGCATTAAATGGACATGGTGAGTTATATTAAGTCTTAATATTTCCTCCCATGTTATTTTCATCTTCAAACTCAGTCTAGAATTTATAAAACACAAAAAAATGTCAAAATACCCTATTTTATACTCCATCCATACACTTTAATATAGTCCAAGAGGATGGAGAGTATCCTGAGAGAATCCCCTACAAATCCAATAATCACTCTAGGAAAAATATGAAATTTAGATGCACTAACTAGTCTATCTTCTCAAACTAGTCACTAGCAAGGGTTTTGGTGAGTTTAGGCCTATTTTACCCTCTTAGCCATTGATCATAAGTATTTGACATGAAACTCTTAAATCGATTCCAAAAAATGGTTGTTTAGGACCCTATCTAAATTTTCAAAAATCCTTGAGTCTCCATGTTAGGTGTCCAAGAAGATATGATCTTCCAACTTTGCCCACTCAAGATTTTTTCTCCATTCTTTGCAAGCTTGAAATGGTCCTAAGATAAAATTGGATTTCATTTTGACTTATCTACATTCCAAAAGCTTTTACAAATTTAAAATTACCTCATAAACATGTCCAAATGTATTATAATTTTCTCTTATAGTTGAAAGTGAAAATGACTTCTCATTTGGGCTATAGACCAAAACCCTACCTAATAGGCCTGACTATAACCCATGTGGTATAGGCCACCTTGTTGATGTTCATACTTATATACATGATTTATCATGTTATCATAGATGTGATTCAACTTTATAAACCTCTCTTAAATACTTAATCATTTCCTATCTCATTCCTTTAACTCCCTTTCTCAAAACTATAAGGTTTTTGTTCCTAGGGAAGTACCCTCTATCAAAAACAAAATAGAGGGTATTTCCCCTATTTCCTCAGACCAAATGGATATTGGATGGTATTTTCCAAGTTTTAAATAAAATATGTATAATAATTCATCCCTTTTTCACATCATTTGACCCTCCAACTCTTACAAAACCCAAGACAGATTGAGCAAAAGGATACTGTTAGGTTATGGAGCTAAAAGCTTCACAGATGCAAATGGAGGAGGTTGCTCAGTGTTACAGCAACCGACGTCGGTAGTGAAACTGATGTCAGTCATATATAGTTATAAGAGCAATCAACATTGGTCAAGATTCAGCCAATGTTAGTCACCTCCAGACAAACAGGGATCGACGTCGGTCGCTTGTGCATTCCAGAACTATTTGTTGCACGAATAGTTAGTTTGTTGAATGGCCAGTTTGCATGTAAAGACTAATTTTAGTCTTGGAGCTGCATGTCTAATTATTGTAATTAGAAGTATAATTATTGTTTTCATGGGATATATATAATAGACTCATGGGGCTATATCGTAATCAAGGACAAGGAAGAGATCCTTCTGATTGTAAGATCTAGGTTTGCAAGTGTGCAAGACCAGGTTGATCTGCAGGTTATGCAAGATCATGTTAGATCTACATGGTAAGTAAGATAATTTGAGTTGTAGGTTGTTTCAAGTTCATGGGATATCTACTTGAAGTACTTTGATAACTTGTGTACTAGCAGTAGTGATACTGACTGGTGGAGGTGAACAACAACTCTGTGTTTGAGTTGATTGTTGTGACCGTAATTGAGAGAGATAACTCTTGATCAAGAATTATTGGGAGTCCTAGAGGTGTGGGAAGCCTCAGAGGTGTGAGAAGAGTGTGGCATATTCTTTATTGTTTTTTCTTTCTAGATGAGTTGAATACAAGATTGTATTGTCTCTCAAATTATGTGTTGTTTCCGATTTCTTGTTACTTGTTACTTTTGGTTAAATTCTATGTTTAGTTGCTTATACAAGGTAATCAATTGTGCTCCTAATCCTGACAAAGTGGTATCAGAGTTGTTTGTTGTTTTAGATTCCTGAAAAGTGGTATCAGAGCTAGGGTTGTAGGTTCATTAGAGTGAGGTTGCAGGGAGCAGGTTTGTGTTTGATTACAGGTCACTCTCAGGGGTTTCTGATTGAGTGGGAGCATAGCAATGGCAGAAAAAAGTAAGCTAAGAATGGAGAAGTTTGATGGAAATAATTATCAATTATGGAGGATGCAGATAGAAGATTATCTATATCAGAAAGATCTGTACTTACCATTGGATGGGGTTACAAGCAAGCCTATGGATATGAAAGATGAAGAATGGAAGGTTCTTGATCGGAAGGCTCTGGGATCTATAAGGTTGAGCCTACCATTGTCTGTGATTTCCAACTTATCATAGGCTAAGACAATGGTAGAGTTAATGGGATCTTTGGTAAATTTATATGAAAAACCCTTAGCTTTGAATAAGGTATTTCTTATGAAGCAGTTATTTAATTTGTAAATGTTGGAAGGTGGATCTGTACATAGTCATCTTAGTGATTTCCATGGTTCGGTAAACTAGTTAGTTTCAGTCAATATTGTTTTTGATGATGAAATTAAGGCTCTCTTAATCTTATACTCATTACCTAAAAGTTGGGATAGTTTGGTAATGGTAGTTAGCAATACTCTGTCTGCTTCAAATATCTTAAAAGTTGATGATGTTGTTAGCGTAATCTTGAATGAAGAAATTCACAAGAAAAGACCAGGTGAATCATCAGGGAATGCTTTAAGTGTTGAAAGTAGGGGAAGGCAAAGAGAGAAGATCAAGCAAGGGAGATCAAGGTCAAAGATAGGCCAGAGATCCAAATCTAGGTATGGAAGAATATTCTGCTAGAAATGTGGAAAGCAAGGGCACATAAAGAAAGATTGTTGATTGGTTAAAGATCAGCATGAAGGAAATGAAGAAGTAGATGTTGCAAATATTGTTGCACAGGATGCTCTTGTATGTTCCTTAGATAAAGTGGAATCTTGGGTGTTAGATTCTGGTGCCTCTTTTCATGCAACCCCAAATAGAGCATCTTTTCATGAATATTTCTAGGGAGACTTTGGAGAGATTTATTTAGGGGATGGTAAGCCTTGTCAAATGGTTGGAAAAGGGAAAGTGCAAGTGAAATTGTAGATGGGCAACACATGGGTGTTAAAGGAGGTCATGCATGTCCCAGTCCTGAAGTGGAACTTGACTTTTGTTGGAAAGTTGGGTGATGAGGGATGTACAGTAACTCTCATAGTGGACTCTTGGAAAGTTACCAAGGGTGCACTTGTTTTAGCAAGAGGTAAGAAAGTAGGTACACTTTATCTATCTACTTGTATTACTAATTATCCTTCTGGTTTATCTACTTCAGATGTAGATTTGAAGATGTGGCTTTGTAGGCTTGGTCACATGAATAAGAAGGGGATGCATGTTCTTGAGTCAAAAGGTAAGAGTTCAGATCTGGAAAGCATAGATCAATATTTCTGTAAGCAACAGAAGAAAGTGAGGTTTCTTGAAACTCATGCTACAAGAAAGGATCAGGTCTATTACACAAAGAGGAAATCTGATGTTTTTGACAAGAATGGGAAAGCCTTGGTGTTCAAGGAGGAGATGACAGACAGAGATCAATCACAGGGGCTGAATAATTCTAAGCAGGGTAGTTTTGATAGGGTTTTGATCCAAGGTAAGCTCGCGGGTAAAAAGTCATCACTCACAAGAAAACACAGTTACCAACATCAGTCAAAGTTAGGTGGAACTGACGTCAAATAGGTAGGTACCGATGTCAGTCATGTGCAAACTAGATTCGGTGGTGTTGAGTAGGTTAAGACTGACGTCAGTCAGGGAACTGATGTCAGTAGTCAGGTTAGTTGCATGGAACTGATGTCAGTCAGATGCAAATTGAGGGGTGATCGATGATGATCACTGTCAGAATGGATTTTGGCCAAATAGCAGACTGTCAAGGAGTCTCAATCACCCATGAGGAGGACTGAAAATGTAAGTAAGCCTCAAATTCATTATTTACCTTCTTTAGATTACTTGTTGCTCACTGATGGTCAAGAACCAAGAAGTTTTAAAGAAGCAGAGTAGGTAGAATCCAAGAAATAGTGGGAGCATGGCATGAATGAGGAATTTAATTCCTTGCATGAGAACCAAATGGGAGATTTGGTAGAGTTTCCAGCTGGAGAGAAAGCACTAAAAGATGAATGGATTCTCAGGTTAAAGAAGAGAGAGAATGGACACGTGAGATGGAAGGCTAGGGTATATGGTCTTGAGAAATTTGCAGGACAATGGAGGTTTAACCATTGTGTTTACTTTACTAAGTTGGATAATATTAGCTACATTATCTTGTTACTGTATGTGGTGTGTATGCTTGTTGTAAGGTCACACATGTAGGGAGTTGCTGAGCTAAAGGTAAAGTTAGTTCAGAGGTGTGTCATGAAGAATCTAGGATCAACAAGATTCTTTGGCATGAGAATGTATAGAGACATGGAAGGTCACAGGTTGATTTTGTCTCTAGATGATTGTGTGAATAAGGTAGTGGCAAGGTTTAAGATGCGGGATGCAGAACCGGTTAACACACCTATGGTTGGATAGTTCATAGAATGGTGTCCCAATTCACATAATGAGGTTGAGTACATGAGTACTAAACCTGATGTTGCCTAAGCAGTGTGTGTTGTCAGTGAGTTTAGGGTCAATCTGGGAAAGAAGCACTGGAAAGTTGTTTAGTGGATTCTCAGGTATTTGAGAGGGACCAGTAGTAGGTATACATGATATGAAAGGTCAAGCACTTCTCTACATGGGTATGTAGAATCAGATGTGGCAAGGGACTTGGATGATAGGTGTTGCACCATAGGATGTGTGGTGGTTGGTATTCAAGATTGAGCTTGAAGAGGGATACAAGCCAAGAAATAAATTAGATGATGTATAGGTACAGGTACAGGTGCAGCTATTTATCTCCAAGTGGGAGATTGTTAGCTAGTGGAGTTAAAAGCTTCACAAATGCAAATGGAGGAGGTTGCTCAGTGTTACAGCAACTGATGTCGGTAGTGCAACTGACGTTGGTCATATCCAATTACAAGAGGAATTGACATCAGTCAGGAGTCGGCTGATGTCAGTCACCTCTAGATAGACAGGGACTGACGTCGGTCACTTGTGCATTCTAGAACTATTTGTTGCATGAACAGTTAGTTTTTTGAATGGACAGTTTGCATGTAAAGACTAATTTTAGTCTTGGAGCTGTGTGTCTAATTATTGTAATTTGAAGTCTAATTATTGTTTTCATGGGATCTATATAATAGACTCATGGGGCTGTATTGTAATCAAGGACAAGGAAGAGATCCTTCTGATTGTAAGATCTAGGTTTGCAGGTGTGCAAGACTAGGTTGATCTACAGGTTATGCAAGATCATGTTAGATCTACATGGTAAGTAAGATCATTTGAGTTGCAAGTTGTTGCAAGTTCATGGGAGATCTACTTGAAGTACTTTGAGTACTTGTGTGCTGGTAGTAGTGATACTAACTCGTGGAGGTGAACAACTTTGTGTTTGAGTTGATTGTTGTGACCGTAACTGAGAGAGAGAACTCTTGATTGAGAATTACTGGGAGTCATAGAGGTGTGGGAAGCCTCAGAGGTGTGAGAAGAGTGTGGCATCTTCTTTATTGTATTTTCTTTCTGGATGAGTTGAATACAAGATTGTATTGTCTCTCAAATTCTATGTTGTTTCTGATTTCTTGTTACTTGTTACTTCTAGTTAAATTATGTGTTTAGTTTCTTATACAAGGTAATCAATTGTGCTCCAAATCCTGACAAATTGGTATCAGAGCTTTGTGTGTTTAGATCCTGACAGATACTATGTGCAGGGTTTGGGGTATAACTATATATTTCTTGATTAGAGACCTTCCTCCATTTGTTCCCATATTATGAGGATATATTTAGATGTGTTCCATCATTATATAGGTATTTAAAACACATTTATCATTAGTATCCTTTCAAACATTTTTTTCACACCCTACATTGATTGGCGTATACTAGGGTCATATGACTATGATTGTATTCCTCTTTCCTATAGGTGGTCTTTTTTGACCAAGACATGCCCATAGATGTACTTACTAAGTTAAAATACCTAGTTCTCTAACTCAAGTTTGATGTTTTTTGGAATCAAATGTCCTTCAACTTCACAATATTACTCAACATGCAAATGTGTTTCCATCCTGAAGTTCATACTATGGAATTGTAGCAATTGTATATCAACATCATAGGCAAGAGGCACCTATAGGTGTGCATGGGACCCCAAAACACAGAATTGTAACTTTCCTCCTAAACATAATTTGGAGACTCTAAATAAAAATGTGATTATCAACTCAATGTTATCATCCAAAATGGACATATGCCTTATTCACAATGATGGGTATGAATGTATTTTTGGAGCTTAACTTTTATAGATGTCACTTCCTAAATTTAGTGCATAAAAGTGTATTTTTCTGCCTTCCAACAAATACTTTCCACTAAACATGCACCTAAATTTTGAAAATTTGAACTTCTATGATAAGGATATAAAATTAGTGCACTTTTAAATGATAAAACTCAACATCTAATTATCCAAAGACATTTACAAAATGGATTGGAGCTCTATTTTGCATGTTTTAGGAATTTAATCCCTAAACCTATAGTCATCATCTTTGGAAGTGACTTTCCACCTTGCCTATAAATTTATCTTTAAAAATAGGTCTACCATGGTATTTTCATCATACTAAGACCTTAAGGAGGGTTTCATCACTTGTACAACACTTAAAAATGACTCCTCAACTCCCTATGGTAGTACCACTTATAGGTGGGCATTCTGATGTATAGGCAAATAATGGATGATCTTATGAATAGCATGGATGGTTTATGGGTTTAAGTGAAGCTTGAAATTTTTCCAAAGGTTATAAATAAACTATTATCATTATCAAAACCTTTCTCATCTCAAATTATCCTTCTTAACATGATGGTTTCCATGAAGACACCTATAGGTGTATGTTAATGGCATGAGACTGTGTGTAGAAAGAAAAGGTTACCCTCATGATAATCACACATTATTTGATGAAATTGACTTTATCACCCATGTGATAAATATGTTTCCATCACCATATGAGTCTCTTTCACTCTCTTATGAATGTTTTCAAGCTTTAACATAGCTCATTCAAATGGTTATGTATGATAGTCATGAAGCAATTGGTTGTATGGTATGTCTCTTAGCTGCCACTCCATGGTTATTATTTTGAGGCTGAATTTGAATGGATAATGTAATAAGAGTATATTATATACATTAATATAAACCTATCACCACCCTATAAAACCATTATAAATATATGAAGACATTGGAAATGGTGGAAATGTATTTGCAACATAGAATAATGTCTTCTCTTGAAACCTACGATACTTGGCTTATAAAAACACTTTAAAACATGAAATAAATAATGGGTATCATGAGGAGAGATATTTAACATCATCTATAATCAATATCACCAACCATATTTTATGGGCTTCTCCAAATTAGATTAAGACCTATAGGGTACATGAAACAGTGAGCAAAAAAACACAGTCAACTTGGTAAGGATTATTCAAAGAGCACAGTTGACTAATATTTGAAAAATTATTATGTAAATTAAGCTATATATGTTTAATTTCACCTCATAAATTTTTTTTACCTATAATTTCTCCAACTATCAGTACCAATCATAAAATTGTTGACTAGTTCTATGTGTCTGGAAGGGTGAAAAAGGATTAGAATGGTTTTAGCCCAAATTCGGCACTTACATAATATTTCAAGCATGAAAAATAGTTTGAGTAAGATAAATAGTCATATAAAAACTTTATCCCATGTGTCACACTCCCTTATGGGTTGTACAAGTGCTAAACTCTTCTTTTTCCAAGAAAACTGCTCTCTTTTTTGAAGAATCTACCATGTTTCAATTAGAGATATTTGATTAAGGAATTTTAGAACATATGGGGCATGACATAACATTTTCAAAACTTAAATTTCCAAAAGAGGCTATACAACTCATTTAATGTTCATTTTTTACCCCCAAAATAACTATTTGGACTAAAAATATTATGACCAAAGCTAGATACACATAAAATCACACCAAATGAGCAATGGCATACCTCATGACATAATAATAGACCCATAAAAACACCTAAAGATCAATTTTTTACATATAAGGGTCCTAAGTTGACCTGCATGGTCAAATTTTGTCAACAAAATGGTGACTCATAGGGGTAGCATGCCTACTATGCTAAAGATCAGTAGCCTTATCCTATCCATGGGCTTAAGGAGTCATCTAAAGTCTAAAAGAAAACAAGAATACTTGAAACTTGACAACAAGGCTTTGACCAAGATAATACAACTAATTACCTCAACCACACAAAGTAAATCAAACACACTAACAAGACACACATGTGTGCTCAAAGCACTTAGGGAAAATAAAAAACAAAAAAATATGCACAACTATAAATTAAGAATACTTCCTATCCAAGATAAAAAAGAAATTTCCTTGAATCTTCATCTTCATGACATGAAACATAGTGCCAAGCATGTTGCTCCTTAGACTAGATACTTGGTAGATTAGAACCATTTCTTGGTACTTCACTTAATCTACTCTCAAGTAGATCATCCTTAAATAGGTCTCTAATTTAAATGTGTTCCTATTTAATTTATACACATACCTCATACTTCTTACCACTCTTCATCTCATGATCAACTTGTATCTTCATGGTAGGCATGGCTTCAAGAGGAGTAGTTTCTTATTCCTTGGAAGATTGAGGCCAACAGAAGCTTGTTTTATCCTTGAAAAGTTGATGTTAATAACCCATTTTTATGATCTCAAAAATATCATCATGAGATTCATATGCCTCTTGAAAGGACAAATTTGAAAAGTTACTTCTTCTTTGCATACCCACTTGAGTGTCAAGGTTGTCTTCTCTATTTTTTATTAGATCATAGCCTCCTTGAAGAGGAGTATAACTTGCTCTAATGATTCAAAATAAGTCATCTCAAGGATTATTAGAGACTTTTTAGTTCCCAATATGATATCTTCAATGGTGATGGAAGAACCAATGATGATTTTCTCTTATTTGACACAAGGAAGACATTCTTCAATATCAACATAATCAAAATATTTAACACAATAAATCACCTCTTCTTCAAAATTTAAAACCTCTTGAGGGATATCAAGTTGTATCTCAACTATTATAACCTAATTTTACTTCTCAAAGACTTTAATATCCTCAATTTATTTCTCCTTCTTGGTGATGCCAATGCTAGGTATTTTATAATCAAGTGACCTAGCCTAATGAGGCTGACAAAGAGCTATGTTTTCTTCAAGTAAGAGTTTTGAATTATTATCAACTAAATTCTTGTATTTATTTTCCCACACCATAGTTCCAACAAGGCAAATTGTGATAGGGTGAGGACAACATGAACTAGTTGTTAGAGGTTGAATATAGAACTCAACATCAGATTGAGAATGAATTGTAGGGGATCCTTTTAGAAGTTCTTGACGAAGGGGAGGCAAACATTGGGCTAAAATAGCTTCATTTTATTCCTTCCATTTTAAAATAACTTAATTTAAATCTAATTCATCTTGATCACTCTCTTGAGTAAGGTTAGATGAGATGTGTTTAGGCATAGGATTTTCTTTTAGCTATAAACCTTCCATCACACCTTGACTCAACAATTTCATTTTCAACTTTAACTCTTAAATTTTATTGGATAGGTTTTCTTGGAAAATTATCTCTTGAATTTTATAGGAATCTTCATGAGTATGAAAAGTATAATAGGGTTGATATTTTAAATAATATTCTCTTGAGGAAGAGTGGAAGGGGCTTGCATAGGATCAATCTCTTTCTCAACTTCACACTCTTTATCTAGGATTTTATCCCCTTTCTTTCCCTATGATTCCAATAAATTATTCCATCTTAGGATATTAGGATTAGGAATCTCTTATTGAGGTATTTATTCAATTTAAGGAATGGATGAAGTGTTTAAGAAACTTTGGATATCCTTAAGCTTAGATTCTCCACCTTATCTCAAACATTAGATTTCATATCTAGAAGTCTCATCTTGAGGTGGGGATGTAATGGGAGAAGTAAATGAGGACTTAGATTCCACTTATTTTTTTGATGAGATGGATTGATTCATCTAATTATTATCTAACTCGATATACTTATCAAATTTTACTTCAAAAACAAAGTTTATCTTGCCAACTCTCTCCTCCAGTTGATTAAGAAAAAGATGACTTTGATAATCTTGATTAGGATCATGAGTAGGGGTCAAGTATAACTGATATAAATCTTGTGGAGGTGGATATGAGGTTTGATAGATTTAGTGAGGCTATTATTTATTAATTATTAGCTTATCTTCTAAGGATAAAACTAGGCCACTCACATCTAGCATCTCACTTGTGAGACATTGCCAATTTTCTCTCTCAATAGGTGCCCACTCTCTTTTAACTAGCTCTAATGCATCTCTCACATTGTGAATGAGATGACTAGGAACATCTTGACCATGTCCCCTTTGTATGTCAATCTCTATCATGTACCTCTCATAGCCCAAGAGAGTTTTCTTGAAATTTGAAATGGACAAATTTGAGATGTGAATAGGTTGACTAGGAGGAATAGTATATTGAGAAGGTTGGTTATAGGACTAATAAAACTCATGAAAAGGTTAATAAAGTTCACAATGAAGCTAGTAAGGATCATGACAAGGCTGATAAGAGTCATATAAAGGTTGATATGGAATTTCATAAGCTTGATATATCTCATCAACTTGTGTAAAACAATACTCAACACCAAAACCATCCATGGAACTTCATTAGGAATCAAGAAAAAAAATAAAAATTACCAAAAATCTTTAAAATAAAAACCTAGTTTGCTTGACCAGCTGATGTAACTTCTGAGTTGCCATTGATGCTTGGATAGATGCCTCCAAAGGCTAATGTGTTGAAAGATAACACCAAAAATATTTCAACCTATTAGAAAATGAATCCCACTAGGCTTGCCAAACATTATTATCACTTGGATTTACAACCTTTGAGGATATGTCTCAGCTCTCCTCATCCAAGTGGCACAATTAAAACACCTCTAGATTGTGGGTAGCCTAAGAATGAGGTGAATCTATAGATAGTAATAACTCCCTTGATGTACCACTTTTGAATCACTACTACATCTATGATTTCAAGGAAAAGGAAGAGAAAAACTTAAAGTAAACTATTCCAAAGGTGATGATACACGAAATTAATTGATAAATACCAACCAGTTGCATGTCACACATGAGACCAAGAAACTAACTAGGCATACACTTCTCTAATATGAATCTTCTCACATCAGTATTTCATTATGAGGTTGTGATGAATGTTTAGGATAGGAAGAATATACAAGAGTCATATAATGGCACTATTTAATATACTAACTCACTCAACCTTGAAACTTCATAGAATACTTCACATGACATGCAAGAAGAAGATTTCAATCTACAAATAAGTGAGAGAATGAGACAACGATGCTAAGTAAATAAGAGTCATCATTAAGTAAGATAAATAATTTAAGTGAAAACACTATGAATATTCATATAAGAGGTAAAATAATTAGTATTTATTGATCCAAGGTATGCAAATGAGTAGGGCTTTACCATACTCAGGTGGAACATTTCTACAATATCTAAAATGGCTAGTTTTTATAGAACTTGAGAGAGAGATGAGAAGAAATAAGTCCAAAGGTCAAAATTACAAGTGTCAATATGGTAAAATGAGTTACATGTGAATTAAAAGAGAATTTGAAACTAATCATGCAAATTTATAAGATACAAGTGGCACCCTAAGTCATAAAACTCTTAAAATATGGCATAGGAGTTCTCATTTTGTACAAAAAAATTGCCTTCATCATTCACCCCTATTGGAACATCTCAAAACTAACTAGGGATAGATCTCATGATTGGATTCATAGGGAAGCATTGTATACATGATCTTCCATTCGTTGGTTACATTCCTAATCATTTAGATCCCTCTAAAAGTGAGCCATCACTACCTACAATCAAAGAAATTCCTTTTTTAGTCACTCCTCACACTTGGCCTAAAAATTGGCTTTAGTTTTCCATGAAAATCCATAAAATTGGGCTAATTACATGTGTCAAGTTCATCCATGGCCTTATAATCATTAGGCACACCTTAAAAGCAAATTACTTGAAGTTTTCACCCTTCTCACTATCATGTTCACATGCTAGTTTGGATTAGCTGAGATGAGAGCTCTTGATAAGCTACCTAGGAATTTTTAAGAAGCATGAAATTTACATGGGTAGTTATCTTAAGTCTCATTATTTCCTCCCGTGTTATTGGCATATTAAGACTCCTAGAACCAATAAAACACACAAAACTATCAAAAATACCTTATTTTTTACTCCATCCATATAGTTTTGTATAGTCCAAAAGGATGGGGAGTAGCCTAAGAGAGTCGCATATAACATCCAATCATCATTATATGAAAAATATGCCATTTAGATGCACTAACTACTCCATCTTCTTAAATTGGTCACTAACAAGGGTTTTGGTGAGTTTAGGGTTATTTTACCCTCTTATCCATTGTTCATAAGGATTTTAGTTTCAAATCTCAACTTAAGGCCAAAAAATGGGTTTTTAAAACCCTATCTAACTTATCATATCTCCTTCATTCTCCATTCTATGTGTCCAAGAATATATGAGCTTCCAACTTTGCCCATTTGAGCTCTTTTCTCAATTCCTTGCAAGCTTGAAATGGTCCTAAGACAAAAATGGTTTTCCTTGTGACTTCTCTACATTCTAAAAGATTGGACACACTTTATATGACCTCATAAAAATTTCCAAATGGATTAGAATGTCATCCTATAGTTGGAAGTTAAAATTACTTCTCATTTGGGCTATACACCAAAACCCTAATTAATAGGCCTGATTGTAACCCCTGTGGTCTAGGCCACCCTATTGAGATTCATCATTATGTGCATGTTTTATCATGTTTTCCTAGATGTGACTCAACTTTCCAAACCTCTCTTCAATTCTCAATCAGCTCTTGGCTCATCCCTTTAACTCCCTTTCTCAAAACTACAGGGTTTGTGCTCATAGGGAAGTACCCTCTATTTGAGACAAAATAGATGGTACTTCCCCTATTTCTTTAGACCAGCTAGATATTGGAGGGGATTATATAATTTTTAAATACACTCTATAAAAACATTCATCCCTTTTTCACATCATTTTACCCTCCAACTCTTACAAAACCCAAGATAGACTATGTAAAAGGCTATTGTGTGTAGGGTTTGGGGTAAAATTTTATATTAATTCATTAGAGCCCTTCCTCCAATTGTTCCCATATTATGAGGATATATTTGGATGAATTTTATAATTATTATCCTTTCAAAATTTGTTTTTATCACACCCTGCCTTGATTGGCCTATATTGGGGTCATGTGACTATAATTGTATTCCTCTTTCCTGTAGGTTGTCTTTTTAGACCAAGATATACCTGTAGATGTACTTGCTAAGTCAAATACCTAGTTCTCCAACTTAATTTT
Source organism: Torreya grandis (assembly GCA_037957365.1). Taxonomy (NCBI): domain Eukaryota; kingdom Viridiplantae; phylum Streptophyta; class Pinopsida; order Cupressales; family Taxaceae; genus Torreya; species Torreya grandis. The sequence continues at coordinate 1,658,837 of JARHVA010001376.1, forward strand.
GATGTTTATTGGAATCAAATGGCCTATCAACTCAAGAAGATTACTCAACATGCAAATGTGTTTCCATCCCCAAGCTCATACAATGGATTTGTAGAAATTGTATATCAACATCTTAGGTAAGAGGCACCTATAGGTGTGTATGGGACCCCAAACACAAAATTCCAACTTTCCCTCCAAACATTATTTGGTGACTCTAATCTAAAATTGTGATGATCAACTCAATGTTGTCACCCAACATGGATATATACCTTATTCACAATGTTGTGTATGAAGGTCTTTTTGGAGCTTAACTCTTATAGATGTCACTACCTAAATTTAGTGCATAAAAGTACAATTTTGAGCCTTCCAATAACTACTTTCCACTAAACATACACCTCCTAACTTTTGTAAAGTTGGACCTCTATGATAAGGTTATAAAATTAGTGCACTTTTAAGTGATCAAACTCAACATATCATTATTCTAAAACATCTCCAAAAGGGATAGGAGCTCTATTTTGCATGTTTTATGAATTTGATACCTAAACCTATAGTCATCATATTTGAAAGTGACTTTCTACCTTACCTATAAATATATAATTTCAAATAGGTCTTCCATGGTCTTTTCATCATACTAATACCTTTAGAAGGGTTTCATAACTTTTCTAATGCTTCAAAATGACTCATCAGCTCCCTATGGGAGTATCACCTGCAGGTGGACATTCTAATGTAGAGGAAAATAGTGGATTATCTTATGAATAGGATGTGTGGTTTATGTTTGTAAATGACGCTTGGAAATTTTCCAAAAGATCCAAATAGACTCTTCTCACTAGCAAAACCTTGCTTATCTCAAATGCTCCTTCTCAACATGATGGTTTCCATGAAGACACCTGTAGGTGTATGCTAATGGTATGAGACTATGAGTAGAAATAAAAGGTTACCCTCATGCTAATCACACATTATTTTAAAAACTTAACTTTATAATACATGTGATAAATATGTTTCCATCACCATAGGACTCTTTTTCACTCTCTTATGAATGTGCTCAAGCTTTAACATAGCTCATTCAGATGACTGTGTATGACAGTCATGAAGCAATTGGTTGTATGGTATGTCTCCTAGATTTTTAACCATTGTTATTATTTTTAAGCTAAGTTTGAATGGATGAGGAACTATTAGGAGATTATATACATGAAGATAAACCTATCACCATCCTCTGACATTATTATAAAGATATGAAGACATTAGAAATGGTGGAACCCTATTTGGTAACATAAAATAATGTCTTCTCTTGCAACCTATGATAATTAGATTATAAAAACACTTTAAAATGTGAAACCAATAATGGGGAAAATTATGGGAGATAGAAAAAATCATATTTAATATCACTAATCATATTATACATACTTTTTCAAATTAGAGCAAAACCTATAGGGTACAAGAAATAGTGAGCAAAAAAACATAGACAACTTGTTAGGGATGATTAATAAAGCATATTTAACAAATATTTGAAAAATTATTATGTAAATTAATATTTTTTAGTTTAATTTCACCTCAAAAATGTGTTTGACTTGGAATTTCTCCAACTATCCATACCAAGCATAAACATGCTAACTGGTTTTTAGTGTCTAGAAGGGTGAAGAAGGAGTAGAATGGTTTTATCTTGAATTTAGTACTTCTAGAATGTTTCAAGAATGTAAAAGAGTTTTAATAATTGGAAGAGTCATCTCACAAACTTATTCCATGTGTCACACTCCCTTATGGGCCACACAAGTGCTAAACTCTTCCTTTTTCCAAGAAAATTGATCTTTCTTCTAAAGAACCTACCACTTTTTAGTTAGATATAGTTGATTAAGGAACCTTAGGACACATGGGTGATGACTTAACCTTTTAAAACCTTAAAATTTCTCAAGGAGGTTGTATAACTCATTTAATGTTCATTTTTGACACCCAAAATGACTCTTAGGACTAAAAAGATTATGACCAAGGCTAGATACACATAAAATCACACCAAATGAGCAATGACATACCTCATGACATAATACTATACCCCTAAAAATACCTAAAGATCAATTTTTTACCTTTATGCATCCCAATTTGACTTGCAAGGTCAAATTTGGTCAATAGGTACGTATTTGTCATTAATGTTAAAGGGAGAGAAATAGCCCATTGAGAGAAGTTCTGAGAGTGGTTGTCATCAATGATTAAGGGGGAGATTATTTAGTATTATCATTCATGTCAAAGGTGCATCTTATGGATTTTTATGTCAAATACTATTAAGGACACATGAAAATGTGTGAGGTGACAAGGTGCATGGAATAATGTTTTCATGAGAGAGTGTTGTCATGAGAGAAAAATAAAAAGATAATTTGAAGGCAACTAATGTCTTATCATTATTTGTATCAACATTAAAGGTATAGGTCATTGATGTCAAGTGCATATGAATCACATTCATGACATGAAAAGGTATATGCATGATGAAATGAATGATCACATTCATGTGAAGGTATTATGTCATTGTTTGATCATATGAGTAAGTTATAGAATAATTAATGAGAGTTTCAAGGTGAGCTTATAGGTGTAGGACCTTCTATATAAGTCTACGCCTAGACCACTTCTAGACCCTACCTAAACTAATGAGGTATGAAGATCATAGTTCAAGGAAAGTATTCACATGAGAGCATGGATAGAGGTGAGATAAATGTGAGGTTAATATTTGAAGGAAAAGTGTATGAATCATTCTTTTAGGCCTTCTCAAGCTCACACAATGAGGTCTCAAACTTGAGAATCACTTTTACACATTCATTGGAATGTATAACCTCTATATGGGAGTCTGACCTATTAAGGAAATATGGTTAAGGTTCCTATCTAATATCTCTAGGAATTAGTTTCGGATGCAAGTGGCAGTGCTTTATGAACAATTGTTAACACCAAAACATGTGTTAAACCTCCCTAAAACCCTAATGACCCAATATGAAATATTTTTTTCAAATCAGCTTAGGATGGATTCAAATTCATAGATAATTTATTTAACTATGTATTCAAATCTCTCAGGTACCTCTAGATGGTGGTGGTTAGTTAAATGAGAGAGAAAATGTATAGATACAGGCTTATTTGTCAAGAAATTATTGTACCTCTCAAAACTTGTATTGGTTAAGAAGATAAAATGGATGGGAAAAGAATATAGAGACTCATTTTACATTTATATGATGTTTTATAGATATTTTCTAGCCTTAAATTGCTCTAAATTGATCATCTAAGTAATCCAGTCGCAAACAGACCTAATGGTATGGATAATGTAAAACCCAGGCAGAGATGAAGAGATAGGTCTGAGGGTATGTGCATGTTATAATTATTTAATAAATTTCATGAAGAATTTATTTATTACTTTTAATTCATAATCATGCTTTGGAGAAGATTTTTAGGTCAGTGTATGTGGTGAAAATGTTGCTCTCAAAATGGCTTGTCTGGTTTAAATAAGATTGTGAGATATGAGGTCAAGAAATTGGTCTATCAGACCAGTGTTTACCATTATACCACATGAATTTTATATTTTATGAATTTTTTTAGATCTCATACAGCCTTTTATATGCATCATGAGTCATGACAAGTCTCTCCATGGGCATTAGAGGTCTAATTCTTCATGACTAGTTTTTGAGGTGATTTGGTAGTTCTAAGTAAACGAGTTGTAGAGATGTTCTTGAACCCTTATCTCCTAAGTGAATGTGTTCCAAGAATTTTTTGATGACTCTGAGGTCATGGATAATTTGTATTCATGTCATTTTTCATGGTTGTGTATCTTAAGGGTTTTTAATATTCATTATTGTAAGATAAACTTTTGAGGTACATGGGCCTAATAGGGTATTTTGTCCTAAAGTAGATTTCATGGTATGAATGAAGGATGAAATTCTAATAAATAATATATGAGGTTATAATAGTTCTATAGATAATTATTTTCATGTTTTTTAATTGTTTTAAAAGGCCATATTATACCAAAAATATCAAATTTTAGCATTGAGAGGGAAGACCTAATGCAAGTAGGTCTCCATGAGACCTAAAGGAGGAATAAGACCTAATTGAGTTATGATAGACTAAAATGTCTTAAGACCTATTATATGGCTTAAATAAGAGGTTGAATGTGTTTTAATGACCAAGTAATGCTTGACCATGAGACTAGTATATATAAAAGGTAGTTTAGGCCTATTTTGAGTGAGTGTAGAAGCGAAGTAGATTGTGCATTGAGATTAAGGAGAATATATGAAAGAAGTGATCTAAATATGTTTATTGAGAAATAAATCAATGGATTATCATAAATAAAATTTGACTAATTTGGTGCTTAGTCACAAAGGGAGTTGTAGCTTCTTAGCAAGTGGGTGTTTGCTAAAACTTTGGTCAAGTGGATGTTTGACAGTTTAGGGTTGGTGTTCTAAGTTGAGTTAAAGATCAACATGATTTTATCTTTTGTAAAAAAATTATAGGATTGTATTCCAATTGAAAGCTCATAGTGATTTTTCTTCCCTTCGAGGTTTTCTCACTCATATTGTGTTATGCTCATTATTTCATGTTTGTGTGATTGGTTCTTTATGCATTGATTGATCACTCTATTGCTTTAATGGGAAATGAAAGATAATGTATAGTTTTAAAAAAAATTAAGTTCATTTATTCACCCCCCCCACCTCAGTGAATTATGCTTATAACACCACTGATTAATATATTTGTAAATAATCACAAAGATCATAACATAGTTTTAGTTTGACCACTAATTAATATATTTGGCAACAATCATATAGATTAGAGCATAATTTTAGTTCAACCACCAATTAAGATATTTGGAAATAATCAAGGATATCATATCATATTTTAAGTAAAATATTTAATTATTTTATTATCTATAGAGTTTACACATATAACTACCATAAGCACACCTTGATTAGTATCAATTCTAAAGTCTACATCTATGCCTAAATAGTGTGATCAGGATGGTCACTTATTTAACATTCCATCCAAATTCAGATAGTGCATGTCAAAATTACATGATCCACACTCAGATATACAAGTATAATTATATAAAAATTAAAAAATAACATTCTTAATCTTATATACATATCTACTCTAGAAGAATAAATACAACCAAAACACTTACTCAAGTAAACAATGCAACAAATCAAGATGCTAGAGAATAAAATACCCATGTAAAAAAAATTACATCTATATATATGATTCAAAATAAGTTTTAATACAACAATACATAATCAATTGATAATCATAGTTTGGTCACTAAGACCACCCTCTTCACTCTCACTCTTAGATACATCAACAGTAGAACTAGATTCCCTTGCATCCCCTCTATATGTTGATCAAGACCCTTATATCCTCTCTCTATCCAATGGTACTACCACCTTAGCCATCAAATCTACATTCTCTTATTGTATATTAATTTATTCATCCACAAACTTACCACCTACCCCACTAAAAAATTAGGTGGAGCATACTTCACCTCTACAATGTAACATGTGCCTTATCTCTATTAACAGTTACCCATTTATATGTCATAGTGGTAATGACAAATTGATCAAATAGATGTGAATGAATGCCTAAATATTATGTAGGCATCTCCACTATCCCATAATCCATGACATCATCAAGGATGTACCATTTTATATCTTGTATCATAACCTTAATAATGGTCTCCCAATACTCATCATCTCTTAGACCTACACATACAAACAAAGTGCATTAGATAATTCATCGATAAATCAAACATTAAACTAAATAAAACATACAAATCCATAATGATAACATACCCTCAGCTACCCTAATGTACTTTAGATATAATACATATTTTATGATATCCCCATATCCTATAAATAATGGTAGCCATCTATGTTACCTCCACCATACTCTGTAGGCATTGATCACTCCTACATCATCTACATCGAGTATATCCATCACTTTATCTCACTTCATTACCAAAATTGAATCTAAATCAGTAGTTATGGGTCTTAGCTTACTACCCAACCTCATTGTCACCCAAAAACTCCTCAACCACATCCATGGTGTAGGTGGCACATCCTAGATAACACCAAATTGTTGTGTTACCTATTCATACTAAAATATCTCAAATACATTGACCCAAAAATCATGTAACCAATAGATCACTCAAACATATCTCATTTGAACACCATCCTTAGTCCAATCTTGAAAACCCCTATAGGGTCTCAAAATAATTTCTTCAGCTGTCAACTGATCTAACACCTATACATAGTGCATCATGCTCCTCTATTGTATGTTAGACATACTAGTCAATCTCTCTACAAACATATATTGGTGGGTCTAGTCTATCCATGAAAACCCCTCTAGTTTAGCCACATTAATATGATTATAAGCCCAACAATATAATAATTTAAAAGAGCCAATGCCACCTACCCATAATTCTTGATTAAAATATTATAAATCTTGATATAAGTGGGATAGCATAGTATGACCCCATGAGTATATAGTCTTGTGTTCCTCTATATCTTGCATTATACCATGAATATTGCATGATATAGATACTATTATAGGCTCAATTCACACCCTTCGGGAGGGTTATTCAAGCTCTTTCCAATTGAGTTGTAAAATTGGGATAACCCCAGGCTATGAGTCACCTGTGTTGTGGTTAGACCTCTAAAGTAGGTCAAATTCCTCTTTGATGCTCACCTAAGACCAAAACTAAGCCTAATGCTTCATGGGAAAAGAGTGAGAAAGAGAGTAAGGGCTCCTAAGAAAGTTAACAGGGTGATTCATCAAACTCAAAAGGGAACTCCCATAAGCTCGAACCCACACTAGGTCATCAAAGGATAATACTAGCTTACACAACCTTAAAATCAAGCTAATTTACATAAGTATTTCATAAGAGAGGTTCAGAATAGAACACTAACCTATACCTATAAATAGCATTAAAAATATCTAATATAATGTTAGAAAAGGACCATCAATGATGAAGATTCTCTTTCACATAATGCCATAGTGCACAACTTGTCAAACACAAATTCAAGGAAAAAATAGGCAAAGAAAGTATTATTATTTTAATAGGTAGTTCTTACAAATGTTTGATAGGTTCAAGCCTAATTAAGCTAAGTATACTTTGTAGTATCTTAAGGAATGTCTCATCTCTTAGAAATATAAAATAAAGCCTCTAATTTGAAGTCCCTAAGAGATGCTTTCAAAAATGAAAAGAAAGGGTTAATATAGGAGAAGGGGAAGAGGAGGAGAGAAGTCAATTTTTCATGATAATCAATGAGCTGATATATCCAAAGGATTTTTCACTAGGATTTTGGTCCAATTAGAGTAGTTCATTTTGAGCAAGATATTTATAATTTGCTTAGAAGCCTCTGAATCATTCTATTTTTAGCAGGGTATACTAGAAGACAAGAAATTACCAAAAGTGGCAAGTTGTCTTCTAGCTAGAAGTGAATGCTCTAACTTCTTTCCAAATCCCCAAGTTCTAATCTATTAATATTTTACTATATCTCATCAAGAAGATAAAATATTTGTACCTATCAGGGACACAACATGCTTATCTTGAATGGTGGTTTATTGAGGGCTTGACTTGGGATGATCTCCTCACTAATCACATATATAGTTTTTGCCTTAGATCCTAAACCAAGATAACTATAGGTAAAACCCAATCTAAGGATATTGGTTTTCCTATAGTTTTTCATATATATGGCACTTTGTTCAATACTAGGTCTTAATTGAATCCACATTGAGCTCTCTTCCTTTACTTCTTCCACTGACTTGAGTTGAGCTTGAGTTCAGCTTTTTTGGCTATACTTGAGTCTGGTCCATTTATTTTATCAACTTTTATTGAAAATATTGATTTATCTCCTTTCCTATTGGCTATCAAAACCACCTTGAATATTGACCCATTTTTAGTTTATTTCACTTCATCAAATTTTAAGATCTTTTGGGACCCACCACCTCAAGATCTATTCCTCATTGGTCCTTAGGATTTGCTGACCCTTTTGACTTGCTCTAATCTCCCATGCATTTGACACTTGTCAGCCACACATACCTCCTCAAGTTCTTGCCAAGGATTTTGGATCCAAACAATCACTTTATGGGTCTTAAAGATGATGTTCACGTAGACATCTATCATTCTTGACCAACTTTACCATTTTATATCTTGAAGAGTGAAGATCGTGGGGGAACCAAATTTACATAGAATGGACCTAAATCTAAAAGGAACAAACCCTTTTGATATACTAGCCATTAGAGTTCTCGATATGCTTATGTAAAATGTTGAAGCCAACTAGTTCATATGATCTTGCATGACGTCTTTATGATGGTCTAGCTTGAAATGGCTAAGTATGGAAACTTATTGAATTTTTCATTAAGATTCAACTTTTCCCATGCATATCTTTCACTTTTATATATCACATAAGACAAAACTTAGTGCATATATACTAGGCTCCAAAAAGAATAGACCCATATGATTAATTCTCCTTTAATCTATCACACATGTGAGATCTACTAGCATCAATATAGTCACTCAAATTTATAGCCAAATGTCTAAACAAGCTCTGTATGGCAATTAGACCAAATGAATACCACACACTTCCATGTTTATCCTAAGAATTTTTGACACTCCATAAAGTCTTTACATCCCTAGACCTGCCCTTAGAAATTGACAAATTACACTTTAATTGAACTTAAAGTGTTTCAAAATATTTGTGAGATTCATGGTCTCATTGGTCCACTCATTCCATATAATGCTTACTCAGGCCATTTGAGTATTTGATCAATTAGGACTTCTACCTCTTTCTCTACATTAGGATCATTAACAACTGGGCACAAGCTTGGTACGTGGGCTAAAAATGGACAACATTTCTAGTGATTCACAAGGAAGCATGCCTACTATGCTTGAGAACCTATTTCATCTTTCTCATTTTATCCATTGGGTATGGAGTCACTTATCTAAAACTAAGCTTGATCATGAATAAGATGCAAGGTTTCTTCTTTATCTAACATCCTCTTGAAACAATAGGGAGCAAAACAAAATGATAAGGTAAAATGCACATAGGCAAGTGCAGAAAAGAAAAATAACTAACCTACTAAAAAAATGTGTATAAGGGCACTTAAAGAAAAGCATAAAACCTAAAATAATACGTACAATGTTGTAACTTACAAATACCCTCCTCCTAGGTTAAATGGAAAGGATTTGGCATCACTTTCTTGTGATGAACTAGGTCAAAAAACATCTTTCCTTTGAGAGATCATGATATTTGAGCTAGAACACTTGACTATTGATTGTATTGGCATACTCTCAAGGGAGTGAAAAGGGGAAACATGTCTCCAATGTAGACATATTGGTCCATCTCTTTGAGGCTTGCTCCCACTTAGACTATAGGGGTCCCTAAAAACTCCTTTATAGCTAACTTTAGGAAGCATGAACCCAAAACCAAATCATCATGCTTCCAGATCTATGTACTTTTTAAGGATAACTCCAATCCTTATTCATTTATGAACTATTGATCACAAACATATGGACCAACTTGATCTATTTCCTTCAACATATCTATAGGGCTGACCTCCAAAAGAGATGGGTCTAATGTTATGACTTCTCGAGGTCATTTGAGCTCACTTCCAGACTCCAAAGGTAGAGAGATTGCCATAATTAAAGAGAGGAGTTGATAACCATGATTTAAGAGTTTAAAAATGTCATTTCTTGAGAAAACAATTGCCTCTAAAGGCTTGTCTTCATAAAACTATATCCTTATTATAGATTCTTAAGAGGTGGATATAATAGTCCTTTGCCACAATTATTAAGCTACGAGTCTTTTTTTGATATTTTGGCTTGGTTAGTCAAGGTTGATTCACCTTCATGTGATATGGAGGTCACATGATTACTAACTAAGTCTATTACTTCCATGGAATCATGGTGTAACAACTAGCATGAATTCTCATGATTCTCTCTCTTCTCTTCATTTCCTTTCCTAAAAATAGGCTCTTTCTGAAGGGAGGGTAGGATGGCAGGCTGAGGCTACTTGAATTATTTCTTCTATCCTTCCTAATTTACTAATCTATTTATCCACCACTGGATCAAGGTCTTCATCTCATATAAATCATCATTGATAGCACCATATTTAACTTCTTCTCCAATTGCTATCCACTTACTTATCAACTTTTGAAATGACTTCCTCATCCTCTTTATGAGATGAGAAGGGTTCATATCAAGCTCTTTATCACATTTTCTCATCACCTCTTCTGATATCATTATATTTTGCTTAAGTGCTAGCAAGGATCTAATAGTATATGGTTGGCTACAGGAGTAAGTAGATTGGTATACATGATAAAAATACTCATTATGGAGATAACAAGGATGATTAAATGGCTGGTAGGCTCCATTTGGTTGGTAATGAGGCTCACTAACCGGATGAGGGTATAACTCTACCCTAAATCAAGTCATAAAGACTCATAAAAAGATATTAGATGTAGATGAAATTTTATTGAAGGCTTACCTAGACTTTTGTAACCAATTAAAAGCTTAGAATCTCTATTGATGTTTGTAGATGTGTCTCCATAGGCTGATTAGATGAATAGAACACCAAAAATCTTCACCTACTTAGGCATGTCAAAAACTATTATAGGCTCAATTTTCACCATTAGAGAGGGTTGTTAGGATCTCTCCAATTGAGATATAAAATTGGGAAAACCCTAGGTTGTGGGTCACCTATGTTAGGGTTGAACCTCTAGATTAGGTCAACTTCCTCTTTAATGTTGACTTAAGATGAAAACTAAGCCTAATGATTCATAGGAAAATGCTTATAAAGAGAGTAATGGATCCTAAGAAATTTAATAGGGTGATTCACCAAACTTAAAAGGGAAATCCCATAAGCTTGAACCCATACTAGATCAGCAAAGGATAGTACTAGCTTACACAACCTTAAGATCAAACTAATTTACATAATTATTTCATAAGAGAGGTTCAAAATAGAACACTAACCTAGACCTACAAACATCATTAAAAATCCATTAAAATTAAGTTATAAAAGGACCATGGATGAGGAAGATTCTCCTTCACACAATGTTATAGTGCACAACTTGTCAAACATAGATTTAAGGCAAAAGATGACAAAGAAAGTCTTATTTCATTATGAGGTAGTTCTTACAAATGCTTGATAAGGTCAAGCCTAATTAAGTCAAGTATACTATGTAGTATCTTAAATATTCTCCCATCTCTCAAAAAGATAAAATAAAGTCTCCAATTTGAAGTCCCTGAGAGATGCCTTTAAAAATGAAAACAAAGGATTAATATAGGAGATGGGGAAGAGGAAGAAAGAAGTATGCTTTTCATGATAATCAATGAGCTGATAGCTCCAAGGGATGTTTCACCAAGGTTTTAGACCAATCTGAATAGGTCATTATGAGAAATATATTTATGATTTGCTTGAAAGCCTTCAAATCATTCTATTTTTAGCAGGCTTTACTAGAAGATAAGAGCTTGCCAAAAGTGGTAAGTCATGATCTTGATAGAAGTGAATGCTCCAACTATTATTCAAATTCCCAATTTTTGATCTATTTATCTTTTACTAGTTCTAATCAAGAAGATAAAATCTTTGTATCTGTTAGGGACACATCATGCCTATCTTTAATGGTGGTTTGTCGAAGGCTTAACTTGGGATGATCTCCTCACTAATCACATATCTACTTTATGCCTTAGATCTTAGACCAAGATAACTATAAGAAAAAACCAATATAAGGATATTGTTTTTCCTATAGTTTTGCATATAGATGGCACTTTGTTCAATGTCAAGTCTTAACTGAGTCCACATTGAGCTCTCTTCCTTTACTTCTTCCACTAATTTGGGTTAAGCTCCAATTTGGGTCTTTTGGCTCTACTTGAGTCTGGTCCATTTACTTCATCAACTTTCATCAAACATCCTAGTTTATCTCCTTTATTATTGGCTATCAAAACAGCCTTGGATATTGACCCATTTTAACTTTATTTCACTATTCAGATTTTGAGATATGATTAAACATAGATCATATATATATTGGGACCCACCACCTTGAGCTCAATTCCTCATTGTTCCTTAAGATTCAGTAACCCCTTTTACTTTCTATGAAATACCACATGTTGGACACGTGTTAGTTGCATGCTTCTCCTCATGTTCCCACCAAATATTTTGGATCCAAACGGTCACTTTATGAGTATTAAAAATGACATTTGTTTGGATGTCTATCATTTTTGACTAACTTTACCATTTTTTATCTTTAAGTGCAAAGATTATGGCGGTACCATATTTGTAGAGAATGGACCTAAAGCTGAAAGGAACAAACTCTTTTGCTCTGTTGACCATTCTATCTCTCCACATGCTTCTATAAAATGTTTAATTTGACTAGTTCATATGATCCTACATGATGTCTTGATGATGGTCTAGCCTGAAATGGCCAAGTGTGTAAACTTAACAAATTCTACATTAGGAGCCAAATTTTCCCATGCATATCTTTCACTATGCTATAGTGTTTGATCTATAACTTATTACATATGAACTAGGCTCTAAAAATAATAGACCCATATGATTAATTCTCCTTGACTTATCACACATACGAGATCTAGTAGCATCAACATAGTCACTCAACTTTACAGCCAAATATCTAGGCAAGCTATATATGGTGAGTAGACAAGATGAATGCCACACACCTCCATGATTATCCTAAGAAATTTTGGCACTCCTTAGAGTCTTTACAGCACTATAACTATCCTTATAAATTGACAAATTACACTTTAAGTGAACTTAAAGTGTTTCAATAACTTTATGAACTTCATGGTCTCACTGGTCCACTCATTCCATACAAAGCTTGTTCAAGCCATTTGAGTATTTGATCAATTAGGAATTATGACTCTTTATCTTCATTAGGATAATTAGTAATTGGTCACAAGCTTGGTATGTGGCCCAAAAATGGCTAATAGATACCCCACTCCCATCTACAATAATAAAAGAAGCTAGTAGCACTACCAAAAAAATTAGAAACTATGAAACATTAGCTATAACAATAAAAAAAAAATGACACATCACTAAAAATCCTTGTATGATGGGTCCCCATAAGGATATCTACAAAGTATCTCATGGCCCATTATATAGCTCTATCTCTAGTAGCCTCCTATAACACTACCTGCTGACAAGTAATGGGGAATCTCATTATCTTATAGATGTCTTCCAATGTCATAGTGATCTCCCTAATGGGTAACAAAAATGTTAAATTATTATAATTGCACCTCTCACATAATTTCATCATATGGGTGTCCTAGGGATTTAGAGAAAGTGATGCCACATGGCCCAAACTATCTCTATCAATCACTACCCTCAAATCATCTATTAGGGGTAGGTCATGTGAGCACTTGATCATCTGACCACTCTAGAGCTCCCTCATATGTGCATCCACCTAAAAAAAATATCCAAATTTGTCATTAGTGTCTATGAATGACAAACTAACATGCATTAAAAGACACTAAACATAAAATAAAAGCAAAACTAGTAAAATTGCCTCTATTGGAAAATAGTGTTGTACCCAAGACAGTAGTGTTGTACCCAAGATGGTATCATGATAGCCTAGAACACTAGAATACTCCTAGGGAGACTAGTGTGGACTTCCTAAATAGGGCCCTAAACAACCAAATTTTAACTGAAAGTAATGAAAAAGGTAATAAATGTTTCAAAAATAGGGAAAATGATAGGTTCCTTACTAGGGTAACCTCTTCCTTGGCCTAGATGAGTGCCTCCACCTCCTTGTAGTAGCTCACATTTTTTGTTTGTCTCCTCGACACATTTTTAAGCTCAAAGCAATGATTTATCTCAATTTAATTGATTTAAATGATTCTCAAACCAACCAACCAACCTATTTAATCCAAGTTTTAAAAATTCCACATACCTAAAGTTGACATTATGCACAGATTTTTCCAACTAATACCTAATTCTTCCAAATATGATATCTCAAGAACCATATCACTAATTTTTTATCCATTTGTTTTGTGTGGGACTTGATCATGTTATCCCAACACCATTTTAATTAAACTACTATTTTTATCAAATTCAATCCATAAAGAGATAAAACCTATGCTTGTTTAATAATTTCACTATAGACCACAAACCTATACTGGCCCTAATTTCCAAAAATAATTATGTTAAAAATGTCTAAAATAATCAATCATATGCTGATATTAGAAACATTAACTATCATGAACATGCTTACCATCATCATTTTTGGTTTGACATATTTACCATAGTCCTGGCTCTCTTACTAAAATGTGGCATACATACACTATTCACACTGATTCAAACAACTAGATTTCCTGATTCAGACACCCATATTTCCTTATTTAGATACCTAGATATATAGTGTTTCAAATACCTGGATATACATTGATTTATATACCCAAATATATAGTGATTCTGATACCTAGATATATAGTGATTCATATACACAAATTGATGTAGACACACAGATTGATTAGACTGGTTCATATTTACTTATATTGGTTTAGATTGACTCAGATCATTTTAGATTGACTTATATATTCATATACATAGATTTATTCAAATTTTTAGATGTACAAATTAACTCAAATTTATAGGGTTCCATGATATTGTCAAATATTCCTTCACATTCTTAGATTTTACATAAGGTTTCAACATATTTCTAGACTTAGATTATGACTATGGGGGCACATACATGGTACAGCATCCCTATATAGATATAGTTTTATACATAGGGCACACAATTACATCACTAAAATATCAAGTTTTGGGGCATTATGTAGGGTACATGTCCTCGATATCATAGGATTCCACTAGGTTATACATATGGAATGGCACATTATACCATTCTCTACATGAATATTATCAAATTACAAGTTATTCAATAGGATGTCCCTAGGATTTCACCAAGTTGGTCATATAGCTGATTGTAGTTGTTGATCCATAGATTGTCACCAAACCCAAATTATAAAGGCTGAGTGATAGTCTTAACCTCTAAGTAGATTACTTATCAGATTTAGTTTACATACTATAATGGGGGTATGTAGGGATTATTTCTCCAAATCTATAGATCATTTCTCAAATTCATCTCACATACCATAGTGGGGGCAAGCAAGGCTTATTTTTCCACACTTTTAGATACCTCTCATGACTCAGTTCACATATCTATATGGGGAAAAAATAAGGTTTTATTCCTCATAATTTAGTTTATCATTCATATTCAATATAGGGATCATCCACATTATAGATTTCCTCTTCATAGACAACATTCCAACTCCTATCCACTTCTCTAGCCAAGAAGTGGGCTAGGCCTAAAGCAGATCCATCCTCCACATGGATTGATCACATAAGTAAGTACATGTATGGATTTTATTTTTCCATTTACTCTAGAACTTCTATTTATTTACATTACTAGAATAAAAGGGGCAAAATATACACACCCTAATTTGGTCAAGAAACCACAAGTACTATGTCTTTTGTTGCTCTTTTATGGGAAGATCTTAGTGATGAATATGAATCTTATTTGTGTGGTTATTTTGGGTTTTTTAGTCTTTATTGTGACTGATTTTCCCTATTTTTTCACCCCTAGTAGTCCTTTTTAATCACACCTTAGTCACAAGGGGGTTGGCCTATTATGTATAGTATTTAGTCATTTTTGTGTTCCCAAGACACTAGCATGGTGCACTAGTGTCTAGTTCAATGCTAATATCCAATGGTGACTTTGTTAATGTGTTTTGGGTCCTAACCCTTCCTTGAGCCATCTCTTATGATTTTATCTTTATTTTATTCTTGTCATCCAACAAACACGGGTCTTACATTCAAATCAAAAAAACCATATAAAGAGCCTCACAAGGCATTTTAAATTTAGCACTTACTATTTTGGCACATAATTACAAAAAATCATTCAATAGTATATCTTATCACATTTCATATTAATCATAAATCACACGTATATCTACATGTTTGATCAAGGAAGGGCTTAATTGAAATTTATTTGAACATATTTTGTGCACTGATTATGCACATTCCCTAAGGGATAACTACATGTGATTTGAGACGCATATCATTGGGGTTAATGTAAGCAGCACTCAAGATAATAGGGATTCTATATCATGTGATTTTAACATCCCAAAACCTAGTTTTTCTCTTCCTTTTACATTCTATCTTATTATTGTTTCATATGTATAGGTGTTCATTAGGTTTTGTAAAAGATTTAGTAAAATAGTGACATTGATTAATAATCAAAAGCTCAAAACTCATCTCTAGATCCAAAAAACCCTCCCACATCATCCTTGAAATTATTAGGAAATTTATCCATAGAAGGACAATAACACATTACTTAATACACTAGTATAATTTTTCTACTATTTGAAGGTAGTTTTCAACCCCATTTCTAGAATGAAGGACTCTTAACTAATTTTCAAGCCTATTTTATCCTTCTTGACATTTGATAATGTTTGCTTCACTCCAAATAAGTCAATTTTATCATTGTGTATACATCTTAGGTAAATTATTTTGATATATCTATTTACATAATTTGTCTAAATTTATCCTTTTTACACATCCCCTTTAATAACCTAGGGTTTACACTCTATAAGTCCTAAATAGTTAAAACACCTACATTCAAAAACACTTCATAGGTAATTTTAGGTATGCACTTTTCATTTTAATCTAACATTTACACTTTTTTTCCATTATTAGAATAAAATGGGGTGAAATTTAGACACATAAATTAATAATTAAGTTAAAACAATGCAATTTTGACCACCAGTTTTACACACTTAGTTCATGACTTATTCTAGGTATTTTTGACCACTTTCCTTCACTTTCCACTTAGAGGACTCACTCTTATAAGCTAACTCAAGATCATAGAATTATTTATTTCTTGTGAAAATAATCCAATCACACACTCAAACTACTATAAATCCTAAGGATATATATTTGTTATCATTGGAAAACAACGTCCCATTAAACAAGAGTGCCCTACTCTGTTGTTTGAACCCACCATTATTGTCCTCTAACTAAATAATTACTAGTATGTGAAAAAAAAAGTTAGGAAAATGTTGGGCTATGTGTTTTATAATCCCCATCTAAAGGATTTCTAAGAATACTAATATAAAGGCATAGTTCAAACCATTTTTCACATATGAGGCTTCCACATTAAAAAAAATGGAACTATAAATGCACCTTAAGATTAAATTCCCTATTTGTCCCCATTCTAATTACATAAACAACCCTAGTATCCTTGAGCTAAATTCTCAATACACCTTGAAGGTCAAAATTCATGGTTGAATAACTTAATCATACTAGTATCGCACTAGCATCTAGTATTTTTCACTAGTTTCACACACATCACCATAGCATGGGAGAAGTACATGGAGTTATCCCACTTCAAAGTATTGGTATGTAGGAAGTGTTCAATAGAGGGGTGTTGATTTCAAACACAACTTAAATCTCTAACCCAATTTTTATCCCATTATTGTATCCATTTACTTATGTCATTGAGCTAGGGTTTCAAGTAAATAAAGAGTTACATAGTGGTCTCTACACAAAATTAGAATATCATGTACATTCTAAAAAACTATAGATGATATTATGTGATTATGTAGCACCTCAATCTTTTGCACTTAGAAAACTCATGATTGTGGCTATTCTTAGTTATATATATGCCTTGCTTCCTCAAGCTTTCAATCTACTTTATCATGTGCCTTTTGGCCTATCTCTTTATCTAACCAACATTATATTAATGACATAGACATCCCATCTTACCCATAATTCTTAAAATGTAATTATCTTACACCTCTACAAGTTTTAAGCCTAAACCTAATCTCTGTCTCCCTAGACACTAACATTTAGGTCATATAATAGCATTGACATTACTATCTTGGGCCGATACAAGTGTCCAATTCCCTAAATTCATCAAATTTACAAATGAAACATATTACAATAGTTATCCTAAGTTATTTATTACATTTATCTCCCAATAGGATTTCTATAGATATAAATCAAACCTCACTCATTCTTCACCTATGAGACCTATCAATCAGACCAAAAGAGCACTCAATAAGCACTAAACTTACCAAAAGCTTTCATATTCTATCTTATTATAATATTAATTAAAGGAACAACCTAGCTATAGGTCTAAAGTACTAAAGGATAAGTCTTGATTTATATATTACATGATTCACACACAAATAAACATGTAGTGGAGAACTATATGAGTCTGAAGCCCTTTTCTAGAGTACTGGCTATGTAGGCAGTACCCTTTAATAGCAAGGTCATTATGGGTTAGCTCAATACCATGTGCCTACTAACCTATTTTTCATAAGGTCATATTAAATATAAAAATCTAAGGTTTTTCCATTTCACCAAGAGTGATAGTCCATGACCCAAATCTAAATGTATCATATCTAAGGTGAAGCCAAAACCAAAATCATATAGGTGGTCTCATCTTGTTTTAATGAGTATTATATACTAGATACTAGCATCAAACCCAAACACTAGCATTGATATAACTATCCCAGGTTGATGGAAGTATCCAGAGAGTTAAAGGTACTAAATCTAGCACTATATTACCATCAAAAAAATCTAATTACTCTCTTTTTTGTCATTTATATCTATCATAGTTACACTTTTCATTAATAGCCTATCTCAGCATAATAAATTCAACATATGGTATATCTGAGTTTAACACATTAATTGGCCTATTCTAGATCTATTATTCATCCTTATGCCCTATAATTTATATATCCTTAACCCTAACCAATAAAATAGGATCCACATCTAAATTAGCGTTAAATATTTGGTGAACCCAACCTTTGAACATCAAACCCTAGGCCACCTAGGGTTTTTTGATATCTTTTACTATTTTTTATCCCTTATTGATAAAATATTTCAATCATATTTGCCATGGACATATATATCAATTATTTCATGGTCTAATACCTTATAGTTGAAATGGTTTGCTACATTATTGCTCTTGTCAAAAATTATAATCAAATTTGTGACAACAATGAAAGGGTTTTAATGCAAAAACAGCATTTGATATCTCTCTGTAGCTCCTCTTGTAATGTCATAGACCTAGTATATATATGCCAATGTGCATTCTCTCAACCATTTTTCCTACGCAAGCCTTATCGAAGTGAAAATTACTATCCTTCACCCATTATTCTCCAATGGATTATAATGGATTCTATGGTCAATGTTGTTACTACTCAAAGAGGTAATGTTATTCAAACTACACCACCACTTGTTAATATAAAGCAAGTATCTTAGCCTAAACTTTTGATAAAATTTAAGGTTTATGAAATTGTTGACCAATTGAGTGATGCACATGATAAATTTCTAAACGAGAGCTCCTAAAATAATGTAATGTTTACAAGGACATCCTATATGAGACATTGCATGAAAATCAAGTTCCAAATGATATTCATGAAATATCTTAAAATAATTCCAAATTTATTACCTTTGATCTAACTAACTTACCATCCAAAGATATTATTGATCAAGACTTAGCTTTGTTCATACAAGTGATAATGTAAAATAAAGGCATCAAAAGGGTACTCATAGATAATGGATCGAGCCTAAACATTTTTAGTATGAATTTCTTAACCACCATGGGAGTTAGAATTAATATGATTTAAAAGTTTGTTATGCATATCTAGGGTTCAATAATTCACATATTCCTCTAGTTGGTTAAATTACATTGGATGTGACATTATGACCAAAAACTATTTCAATTATTTTTTAGGTAATGTCATTATTAGTGTAGGTGTTTTTTCTATTAGTTTACCTTCATGTTTGTTTTATCAACTTACTTTGGTTATTAGGTTTGTTGGGTTATTTTCCCACTTTGAGTGTGAATGCAATCAAAAATGCATCAGATCTACAAATCAACCCTAGCTCAAAGAAGATAGATCCTACTTACACTTTTGATTTGGGATTTATTAGATAATCAGGGTCGTGACCAATATAGATCCATTACACCTGACTAAAGAATATATTTTAACAATAATATCACTAGGGAGGGTTTTAAAGCCTCTACTCAATCAAAACTACAAAATAACCCTATTTAAGTCTTATGTTTTCATATTCACTATATTAATAACAAGTAAATCAAAAATCTAATATAGTGCTCACCAAATCTTGTGGCACAAAGTGGGGGCAATAAAAAATAAAAGTAAACATGCATAGAAGACATATACTCATGTCAATGTATACAAAATCCTAATGCATGGAATAAAAGTGTGAATGCATATCTATCTACTCTTATAAAGGAGGAACAAAGTTATTAATACTTACCTTTGAAGGCAAACACATCGAGCCTCAATCTCTCCCCTGGACAAGGTGATTTGTAAGAGATTGTTTTGGTATGTAAGGATGATAAGGATAAATTATCTCTAGGATACATAACCTATCAATGCATCTATAAGACTTTTCCACAAGACAATATCCATATCTCCAAAGAAAGTATGAAACCCTAAGCTTGATCCTCAAGTAGAATGATGGATAAGTAGATGCATAATATTTTGAACTTCTTCTCTTCTCTAAATAATGGTGAAATGATTGTGTATATATAGGCATATTTAACCCTAAAACCTTCTAAAGTTTTTAGCCAATAGTGTCAACTTAGTATCATTATTGACAAAAACTCACTAGGTCATGGGATAGGTTGTCCAAAATCCAACCTAGACCCTAAATGAGTTTTGACAATAAGATTACAAGGTTGACCTTGTCATGGAAACTATCAAAAGGGATTTTAGGTTAGGAAAATGGCTACTGAAGGTGGTAAAAGATTGGAGGAGTGTGAAAAAGAGAAGAACAAGCTTACAGGATTGATTTTCAGGAGACAAGTGTGTAGATAACAAGTGGAAAAGGGGAAAACAAAATTATGAATCACCAATGGTCTACCCACCCCTTTCCTGATGCATCCCTTTAGGTGTACACTTAGAGATATTGAGACTTGATATGTTCTTGCAAGATAGATAGTATCAATAATTGATAAAAGTTTTAAAATATTATGTGTATACCCATGTTCCACTCAAATCTCATCACGTGTCACATAGATGTAACATAAGATGGTGTTTCAAAAATAGAACATGATGGCACATAATGCTAATGAAATAAGATAAATGAAAAGATATAATTAAAAAACACATACACTTTATTACCTTAGTGTTGTAGATAAAGAATGAGATGTGAGAGATGTGAAGGCATCTAATGTGAGGAACATTAGGCAAACCTATATAGATTGGTTCAAAAAGAAGAAATATATATATATATATATATAGACAATAAGAGTGGAAAATATTCTCTATGATGTTAGTATTCTAAAACTTTCTACGATTCAAAAAATGAGTTAGTAAAAACAAAGATATGATCAAAATAAGGAATCTAATGGTAAATATTTGAAAGGTTAATAATTATGGATATTAACTTTAAATAGAGTGAAAAGGAATTCATTTTCTATTGTTTGACTATTCAAATAGAAAAATAGAGCTATGAGAGACCTAAAAAAAGTTGAAAGAACCAATATGGTGAGGAGATGATAGCTAAGATGAGGAGGATACCTAGTGGCTGTAGTGAGTACAACACATGTAAACAACTAAGAATTTCAAATTTATTTTGAGTATTTTATTTGAAATTGAGTATTTTATAGAAAGATGTAATTTAAATCATATCTAGAGACCAGACTGAACCCCAGGAAGTTGTTAAGGAAACTAGAGGTCAAATAGGGAATTGGGTTTGAAATTATCAGAGTAATAAATGTCAAAGCATTTATTACAAATGGTCAAGGCAAGGAGTCAGCATTTTGAAAGGACCAGGTCAACATAATTGACCTAGTAGGTAGAAATAAGGGTTTTAAATGGTTGACCTAGTAGGTCTAGGCCAACTTAGTTGGTTAGAGAAGAGGCTCAACATAGTACCCCTTGGTTGATTTAGTTTGTTAAGTCAAAAGGTTGACTTAATACTATGGGGGAAAATGAAAGGGATGACTTAGTTTTTTAAGGCTATGTGTCTAAATTAGTACTATAGGGTCGAATTAGTTTGTTACTAAGTAGATGATATACTATTAATATGAGGGGAAATGGACAATGTAATACTTTTAAGGCCTAGGGTGCCTGACTGAGTATTGAAATGGCCAATTAATCTAAAAATAGGTCAAATTGGTAGGAAATGAATAGACTAAGCCAAGAATTAGTGATTTTTGTTAAAATTTAAAATAAATTATTTTGATTATGAATGACATGGAGGTCTAATACATATCATGTTGTTGGATTGTTTTAGGGGCACTAGATATTTTGGTGATTGGTAGATGCATTATGGATACCATATTTATTAGAGTGTCTGATAGATGTGGACCAAGCTAGATTAGTCATGCTAGGCTTTTGAGGCATCATGGAGATGAAATGAGTTCTAATGAGTGTTAATCTAGTGGTCATGTT
Organism: Torreya grandis; assembly: GCA_037957365.1. Lineage (NCBI taxonomy): Eukaryota > Viridiplantae > Streptophyta > Pinopsida > Cupressales > Taxaceae > Torreya > Torreya grandis. Next base: position 1,681,281 of record JARHVA010001376.1, read on the forward strand.
CTTAAGAGCCTGGGAATGCTTGACCAATAATTTTATATGGGTGGTGGATGGGAATATGCTATGTCCCTAACCTATCACATGTATGAGGATAGTATTAGCTGACTTGTGCCTTACTTATCCCTCTTTGACATTATATTACATTTATCTCTACTTTACTTTGATTAGTAGGCCGGCCTATGGAGTAACCATGGCCTAGATCGACTATATTTAGGAGGTAGTGGGTAATCATTTATCATCAAATTGTGAATTCTACTCTTATTGAAGCTTGTGGAGGTTGCCCCCTCGAAGTGGCTTATCTATTATCACATATTTGGATATATTTCAGACATATTTGGATATAATTCAGCTGTTATACTTAATTCTTGAAGTAATTTCATTACAAGTGGTATCAGAGCTGTGATTTGGGCAATCTTGTGGGTGAAACACTAAATTGTTTAATTTTGTGATATATAAAAAATGTTGCAAATTTCTCTGCAAAATTTTTATTGGAGTTTCTAAATAATCAAATTAAGCTTCCATTAAAATTTCAGATCATTTAGATCTATTTTACAAAATTTATCGCTATTTTATGGTTTTTCATAAAATTGCTCTATAGTGCACAATTCAAAGAATTTTTCTGAGTTATTTACATTTTTGGAAATATTATAAAAATTTGGATATGGTATGTTCTTTTTATATTTTTATTTGAGGTTGATATAATTCCAAAATCACTTTGTCAAAGTTGGGTCAAAAGTGCCATTAAGGGTCGACATCATAAAACCCTTTTATGGCAGGTCCACAAACTCAGGGCTAAGGGAAGGGTGCTAAAACTCTAGGTAAAACTCCTAAAAAAGAAGAGATGGAGTTAGAAGGGGGATGTACTAGACCCTTTGTACCAGGGTTTTCTGACATAGATCATAAAGTGAGCCATCTTGACTATAGTATGCAAGGCATTTAGAGTGAGGTGCAAGGCATACAATCTAATATGCATTCCATACAAGATAGTTTGGGAGATATCATGATGGATTTGAACATTAATTAGTTAAATCATCAAGCTAACTCTATTTCACAAACCCACTAGGGTGGTTCTTCTAACCAATCTACTTCAAATCCAACTCCATGGCCACAAAGGAACCTATTACCAAAGGTGGATATGCACAAATTTGATGGAAAAGATCCACTCAATTGGCTCAACCAAATGGAGAGTTTTTTTGACCTACATCAGATTCCAAGTAGACAAAAGGTTACCATGGCATCCTTGTATCTTGAACCTGATCAATTCATTTGGTATCGATGGTTGTGTGCTCAAAAGAAAAAGATGACTCTCAATGTCACCTAGTCAGTTTTTATAGAGGAGCTACAATTACACTATGGCAATAGTGTGATTGAGAATTACTTCAACCAACTACCAAAATTGTGACAAACTAGATCTGTCAAGGATTACATTCATCATTTTTAGAACCTATCCTTATGTGTGGAGACAATTTCTAAAGCAAACTTGAATGACCTATTTTTGGGTGGACTCAAGGACCACATTCAACATGAGGTACGCATGTCTAATCCACTTAATATTTCTGATTCTATTATCCTAGCACGTAGAGCTAAGGAAAAATTCATAGCCAATAAGAAGTAGCCATTCACTCACTTCAAAGATCGTAGCATATCATCACCAAGATATCCTCCACCTACTAGATTGACCCCTCAGCAAATTGAAGAGAAGTGTGCAAAAGGATTATGTTTTGGTTGTGATAGCAAGTGGAGTAAAGGATAGAGATGTGCTAAGAAGAAGTTATTCTACATTGAGGGACCAAACAAAGATGAAGAAGTAGATGATGCCTCCAATGATGATGAGGAAGATATAAAGGAGGTACCTGAAGATTCCCAACCTACAATCTCTTGTCATGCACTTGCAGGTATTAACACTCCACAAGCTCTTAAGGTGGTGGGTTTCCTCAAGAAATAGAAGGTGATAGTGTTGATTGATTCAGGGAGCACACATAACTTTATAAACCATAAGTTGGCCACTCGATTGAATTGTTTCATCTACCTAACACTAGAATTTCAGGTCATGATTGCAGATGGTGGCACAATTAATTATTCAAGCAAATGCCATAGTATTAAGCTTACTATGGGCAGGTACAATCTTGACTCTCCTATGTTTTCTATTCCCATGGGTAACATAGACATTTTTTTGGGAGTCCAATGGCTCACAACCTTAGCTACCATTGAGATGAACTTCCAATAACTATTCATGTGCTTTCATTCTGAAGGTAAAAAAATTTAACTACATGGATTACATGCAAAATCTCCACAATTGATTAGTTCACATCAGATGACCAAGATGCTAAAAAAGGGGGTAGAGGGAATTATTTCATGATTATGCTCCATAGAAGTTCAACCCACATAGGTGTCTACACATCTTGATCTATAAATAATTATTGAAGACCACTCATCTATTTTTGGGGCCATGCCAAAAGGACTACCACCAAAAAGAGAATATGATCATGCCATTCAACTAATTATAGGTAGTCAACCACCAAATATTAGACCATATAGATATCCATATGCACAAAAAAGTGAAATTGAAAAGATGGTCCATGAAATTTTGGAGGTAGGGATCATCAAGCATAGCCAAAGTGCATATTCATCACCAGTGGTCATGGTGCAGAATAAGGATGACACATGGAGGATGTGCCCAGATTATAGGGAACTCAACAAGTACACCATCAAAGATAAGTTTCCTATTTTAGTAATTGATGATTTACTTGATGAGTTTCATGGTGCTAATTATTTCACAAAATTGGATCTTCGCTCAGGGTACCATCAAATTAGAATCAAGGATGAAGATGTTCATAAAACTACTTTTAGAACACATGAGGCCCATTATGATTTTTTGGTAATGCCCTTTGGTCTTACAAATGCACCATCTACTTTTTAGAGCTTGATGAACACTATTTTTAGGCCTTTTTTAAGGAAGTTTATGCTAGTTTTCTTTGATGACATACTGATTTATAGTCAGACATGGGAAGCACATCTGCAACATGTGAAGTAGGTGTTGATAGTTTTAGAGAAGCACCAACTTTATGTGAAGCCATCTAAATGTGCTTTTGGAGTACAAGAGTTAGAGTACCTCTATCACATTATTTCCCATGAAGGGGTCAAAGTTGATCCCCAAAAGATCAAAGTGATAATGGAATGGCCCATGCCAAAAACTCTCAAAAACCTTTGAGGGTTTCTTGGACTAACAGGTTACTATAGAAGATTTTTGAAAGGTTATGGAAGCATAGCAGCTCCACTCACTGCATTGCTAAAGAAAGATGCTTTCCATTGGAATGATGATGCCACCAAATCATTTGAGAAACTAAAAGTAACTATGTGCACCACTCCAATTTTGGCTACTCTAGACTTCTCAAAAACATTCACTGTTGAATGTGATGCTTCTGGGTCTCGATTGGGAGTAGTACTAATGTAGAAAGGAAGACCCATTGCTCTTGAAAGTCATCAATTCAAAGGTAAGAATCTAAAAAAACCTATCTATGAGAAATAAATGATGCCTATTCTTCATGCAGTTAAACAATGGAGGCCTTATCTGATGGGTAGACACTTTAAGGTGAAAACGGATCATGATAGTCTCAAATACTTTTTGGAGCAAAGATTATCATCTAAGGAACAACAAAAATGGGCAACCAAAATGTTGGGTTATGATTTTGAAATCATCTACAAGAAGGGTAAAGATAATGTAGTAGTAGATGCACTATCTAGACGGGATGCATCCACAAAAGCATTACTTTATGCAATGTCCATATTACAAGCAGATTGGGTGGATGAAGCTAGGTTAGAATGGGAGAAAGACAAGGATACATAGGTTCTGATTCAAAATCTCTAGCAAGGTAATTTATCCTCTGACAAATTTGAAGGGAAAGGTAATGTCCTATGGTATAAGGGTAGGTTATACTTGTGCAAAAATTTAGAGCTTAAGCATAAGATTCTTGCAGAGTTGCATGCATCTCCAATTAGGGGACACTCAAGGTTCTTGAAAAATTATCATAGAATTAAGAAAGAATTATTTTGGGAAGGACTCAAGGGAGATGTATAAAAGTTTGTGGAATAATTCTTGATATGCCAATAGAATAAAGGTGAAATAGTTAAGACCCCAGGGTTGTTACAACCATTAGCAATTCCTAGTCAAATGTGGGAGGAGGTTTCCATGGATTTCATCACTGGGTTACCTTGTTCTGAAGGTAAGAATGTTATTTTGGTCATTGTGGATAGGCTTACAAAATATGCCCATTTTTGTACTCTATCACACCCATTTTTAACAAGTATAGTAGTGGCTATTTTTATGGAGCAGTTCTCAAATTACATGGAACCCCAAAAATAATTGTAAGTGATAGTGATCCTATTTTCACTAGTAATTTCTAGACTAAACTATTTTCTTGTTTGGGTACTCAGCTAGCTCATATCTTATCTTACCACCCCTAATCTGATGGACAAACTGAAGTGGTTAACAAATGTTTAGAGGGGTATCTTCATTGTTTTGTATCAGATAAACAAGAACATTGGGTTAAATGGCTACCACTTGCAGAATGGTGGTATAACACATAATTCCATACCTCTTATAAAATGTCTCCATTTCTAACACTATATGGTTACCATCCACCTTCCATCACTTCTTCATTAAAGGTGCACACCAAGGTTTGAGATGTGGAAGAGCACATTCAACATCAATAAGAGGTTTTGCCTACTTTGAGAGAGAATTTGGCCTTGGCACAAAATAAGATGAAGCAACAATCAGATTACACCAGAGTGAGTGAAATTTTGAGGTGGGTGACTAGGTATTTGTTCATTTACAGCCTTACAAGCAGATGTCCTTAAAGCAACAAAAAAAGGACAACAAAATTGCTCCTAAGTATTATGGCCCTTATCAAGTTCTACAAAAAATTGGAAGTGTGGCTTACAAGCTCGAGTTACCTCATTCATCTCACATACACCCAATATTTCATGTTTCTTTTTTGAAGGTCATTGGAAAGAAAGTTTCTACCCAAATAGAGCTCCCAAAACTAGATGAAGAAAGATGAGTCCTTTTGGAACCAGAGAAGATCCTCCAAACATGTACTAAAAGGTTGAGAACCAGAGAGATTAGGGAATATTTGATCAAGTGGAAAAACCAAAGTAGTGAAGATGCAACTTGGGAAGGTGAATATTTTCTGCAACAACATCCAGAGTTGTTCAACATTGAGGACAACATTGGTTTGAAGGGGAAGGGCATGCTACATCCCTAACCTATCATATGTATGAGGATAGTATTAGCTGACTCATGGCTTACTTATCCCTCTTTGACATTATATTACATGTATCTCTGCTCTCTTTTGATTAGTAGGTCGGCCTATGGAGTAACCATGGCCTAGATAGACTATATATAGGAGGTAGTGGGTAATCATTTATCATCAGATTGTGAATTTTGATCTTATTGTAGCTTGTGGAGGTTTCCCCCTCGAAGTGGCTTATCTATTATCATATATTTGGATATATTTCAGTCATATTTGGATATAATTATGTTGTTATACTTAATTCTTGAAGTAATTTCATTATAGAATACCATAGATGTTGGTATCACTTTAGAAGATGTCCATGTATTGCTTGGACTTCCTATAAGGGGATGTCAATGATTATAGGGATTCCACATGATCAAGAGGAGAGGTGAACATTAGCTCAATGGGTGACTTGTTCAGATAATATTTGCTTGAGATTTAGGGTGAGTCTATTTGATGTCTATATTGCCCAGATTCTAGATATCTGAAAGGCTATGATTGGGCTTATGATAATAAAATTATTGTGTCACAAGTCAAATGGTAAGGTTCCATTATATGCAATAACCTTGTGTCAGTCAATATTGGAGTAGGGGGCACTCTATGACTTGGGTTCTATCATTTAGGTTTAGCTCATGCATGAAATATACAAGATGATTTCCAAAGGACAAAATACCATGGGGTTAGTGGTATTACTAAGTGCCTAGATACATGAGAGGTTCTTGATGTACTGACCAGTTGGGTTGTCCCATGCAGTTGATGATCAATTGCCCTAGATGCTAAGATAGAGATAAGATCATGTGGCATGGGCCATGCCCCACATGCTAACATTACAAATGATCACACAAAGATAGATCATGTGTCAGTCTTATACATAAATTATGATGATTTAGCCAAGTTGGGGGATGGTGTCTCCAAGGATAGCATAAGTGTGGATCATGAACCACTACACTTGGTGGGTAGAGATACATCTAATGGTAAATTTTCTAGGATAGTTTGGACTCCCTCCCCTGGTGGCTCCTATAGTGGTTCCAATATTTTAGGTTTGGCAGTCAAGAGAGCCAAGGAGGAGAGGAAGAAGAGGAGTGTCTATCATGAGGCTAGAGATAATATCATGACATGAGAGACTATGGATAGGTTGAGCATGATAGTTGGTAGTTAAAGAGGGCATGGACATGGATATAGGGGTACCATAAGTACCATAAATAGCACCATAATAGGAAGAGTGGTGAAAACCTTGAGCACACCACTGATGGGGACACCAATAGTGAGAAAGAGCACAAAGGGTGGTCATCCAAGATGATCCATCAATTAGCCTAGGGTAGAGTTAGTCTATAGAGGAACCACTGAGATGAGGCTTGAGATGTGCATGGGTAGTGACCTAGGGTTTGTGTTTATTTGGAGACATCCTACGAATGAGGTGTTCAGAGGATGAGATAATGGAAGACCATGCATGATAGATGAGTAGATGGGGAGATGGTGATTGGTGACACCCAAACAAGTAATAAATGGTTGAAATTTATTTAAGGTTTGAAAATAAGATACTAGTTATATAATATTTGTTAGATAAATTTTAGATAGATAGATTTTTAGATATATTTATGATCTAACATCTATTTGGTTTAAATTTTATAGATCCTAAAGATGAGGAGGAGGCTAGATGGGGAACCCTAGTGATGGGAGCACTCCATGATATTATAGATGGGGTGTTGGTACCATACAACCTTATCACATTGGATGATCCCATGGTACCATTTACCCCAATTTAGGTGAGTTAGTTTAGACTATCAAGAGAGTCCATGAGGAGGTTACAGGCATGTGAAAATGGCCTAAATTTAACAGTAGGGGTGGGAGTAGGAGACACACAAGTATGAAAGGCCTTTGCTTAGGAAAGATCTATGTATTTGACTATCACTATTTATCTAGAATAAGTACAGGACTAGGTGGCCAACCTAAAAGGATAGGTAGCAAGTTTGAGATCTTAGACATCTTCTTTATAGAATACTATTCAGAGGGGATTGTCTAAGGCATCTATGGACAATGTGGTTAAGCCACAAAATAGACATGATAGAGCCTACCCTTTGAGATGGAGTGATGTATTTTTGTGTTTTGTATCAAAAAATAATGATATATATGTGTGTGTGTGTGTGTGTGTGTGTGTGTGTGTGTGTGTGTGTGTGTGTGTGTGTGTGTGTGTGTGTGTGTGTGTGTGTGTGTGTGTGTGTTGATAATTGGATGTTGATCTTATGTGTTTGTATTATGGTTGTGGTTGTAGATGCATGAATATATTTCTTTCTAGCACATGTATTTTGATTTTTTTGTATATGTTATATAAAATATATGTGTTATGTTTTATTTTCTAGCATTATGTAGGACACATACATGGTTAAAAATAAATAGGCAAAAAAGGACTTGGCAAAGTATAAATAACCAAAAATAAATGCACTACACACTATTTCACATTGGGAAATGTGTAATATATAAATATTACTAAGTATAAGAAACCAAAAGAGTGGTAAAAAAGAGAACAAAAAGTTTATTTTTAAACCATGAAAAATATTGGCACCAAATTAAAACAAGTAAAATCATACTAAGTCACATTGGGAAGTATGAAAATAATGTAATAAATTGGAAAGAACGAGAAATACTAAATGGTAAAAAACAAATCAATTCATTAAATCAATAATAATAAATCACATTGGAAAGTATAAAAGAGAAACAAAAATTGGCAAAAATGGTCTTAAATTAATCACATTAATTCATACTAGGAAGTATGAAAAACTTAAGAACAAGGGTTGGATTCTTACATGCAATTGGAAAATAAGAAGATAAAAGTGAAAGATTAATGAATTAATCATAAAACATAATAAATCAAAATGGGAAGAATTTTAATGATGTGAAAATAATAATCAATCACATCTTATCTCATATTTGATGCATGTAATTTTGTTGTGACTTGGATAAATGAAAATTTTGTGAGGAAGGCCAAGTCCTATCCATGATCTTACACTACAACTCACAAAATAAATACCAATGAGGTGGAAATAATATTAAAATATGGTTAAAATGGACATTTGGAATGGTAATGTGAAAACTTGTTAATTTATGAGGAAGACCAGGTCCTATCCATGGTCTTACAATGCAAATCACAAATGGAATTATTAAGGGAGTGATCAGTGAACAAAACAATATTTTCTTAATGAGAAATTTGTAGGGAGTGAAAAAGGGAATGTAAGAATCATAACATAGGCATTGTATGAGAATACCTTAGGAGATATGAGGCATGTTAAGGATATGAGAAGACAATAAGTGACTAATGACCATTAATATATAAAGGATACCTATTTGCTATAGACACAAAGCTATGTAGGAAAATAAGTGTTCTACTAATATCACCACATGTGGGTTATTTTGAATAAGAAAAGTAAAATGGACCTAGCTTCTCATAATTTTTTCCGAATTCCTTAGGACCCATTATAGATTCATCAATCTACTACGAAGATTGGGTACTTGAATGATAAATTAGGTAGCACTAAAATATTTTTTTTATTCTTCATTTCTAATATATTGGTCTACCATACCCCAATGGACCTCGGCTCTATCATGAGGCCAACTATGGAGTTTGAACTTCAATTATAAAATGAGATGTGCTTAGAATCACATCTTTTAGTGTGATTTGACTTTTGAAATTTTTGAATGTTGCCTTTTAGATCATTACCTTTTGTTAAATGATTTGGATTTTGAATGTTTTTATGGATTTTAATATTCTTCCTCCATAAAGACTTTAAATGACCAATCATGAGAGATAAAGTGATACACATGAATGAGCTTTAGGTTTTGGATAAAGGAAGATAATTATCCAAAGATAAGACTGACTAGAACACTTGGGTTTAACTATAAACCAACATGTCATCTCAAGTCTCAACCATGTGTATGTTTAGTTTATGAAAGGGAATAAAGGGGAGTAAAGGGATATCCAAAGTGGATTGGTAAAAGGAGATTGTAATGACATGAATTATTTAATAACTAATCACATGATAAAGAAGGAATGATTGAAGGGATCAAGTTTTGTATAACTAAGTCATAGTAACTATTATCTATGTTTATAGAGATAAGATAGAAAATAAACATGAAAAATAAAAAGGGGGTCATAAAAAATGAACTCAAGAATAAAATATTGTAATGATGAAAAATAAATCCATAAGAGAACATAATGACATCATAATCAACATGTAATGTGAAACAAAATTTAGCATGTAAGATAGATAAGAATTTGACACAATGTCAAATGATATAAAATAGATAAATGGAAAGTTGGAACACACATCCAATCCAAATGAAAATGTAATAACATCATGCATGTGTTCATAAGTACTGATATATTGATCCACACATATTATCCATAACATATAATAAGTCTCTATGAATTTGAATGTGAACTATAACTAATGTCTCATCAATCTTCAAGGAAAGTTGAGAAAATACTTCACATTAAATCTCCTCGATGGAAAATGTAGGAATGCTTGAAGGATCATGTTGATGAGAGCTAGTGTGAAGGAGATGCTTAGGATAATTCATGGGATTGGTTTATATGGGAGATGAAGGGGTCACTAATGGGTAATTTTCCATGAGTGAGGGAATCACAAGTGGAGAAGGATCCATAGGTAAGGGAAAGTCCACAAGTGAGGAACTCATAGTTGGAGTAATAGTAGGTGGAGAAGGGACAATAGGTGGAGATGGAACCATAGGAGGTTGAATCATGGGGAAGAAGGGGGAACCTTATTTCAAGATAAACCTATAGGAATAATGATAGAAGGTGCAAGAATGGTTAGGAGGTGATTCATAAGATACTACTGAAGGATGTGGCAATGATCAATGTGATGTGTGCCATATTGGTGCTAGAAACAATATACCTCTTTGTACTTAAGAAGATACTTAAGTAATACTTTTAGGGGAGGTATAGCCTTTTATAGAATAATGGTGGGATGTAATTTTTTTAATATATTATCATAGCTTGTGATAATGCATGGATGAATGGTTATTTATGTCATGGAAGTAATAGATACGCATGTGAGTTGTCTTGATAAGTGTACTCATAGGAGGAGGTGAAATAGAATATGAGGGAGCTTGGTATAGGGAACAATCTCTAGTCTAGTGATTTATAACTTTATGAATGTCATAATAAGGTTGATTAGCCCATTTTTTGGGTGAAGGAGCCAGCTATGGTAAAGGGAGAAAACCATAACCAAGAGAAGGTGGGTCTGGTGGATATATTAGACAAGGCTCGATTGAAGCAGCAATAAGATCAAAAATAGGAATAGATTCAGTTATAGAGGGAGAAGGAATGGGATTTGAAATAGGCTCTATTGAGGGAAGAGTGGGGTCCATATAAGATTGAAGTACATTGACAATCATCTCAAGGATAAGTATGCTAGAGGGGTCTTGGTATCTAGAAAAGTGATAGGGACTAGTTATATCACAATATATAAGCATACTCCTATGAGGTTCTTCATAAAATAGAGGTGTGCATACCATATCTACCTTATGATTAAGAGGAAAATGATAAAATTAGGAATGATATAAGATAAAATATGGGAATAAATACTAAAAATGGAAGCAAAGAGGAATGATAATGAATAATCATAGTGTCTTGGGCCTAAACTATACCCCCTAAGAATGGATCATCTAAGGTATATCCATTATCATAATTAGGTGTATGAAGATCAATGGTGTAGGTAGGGATGACCTTATCATCTGATGTGGTGTGATAAATAGAATTTCAAGTCTTAGTTAGGACAATGGGATGTCATCATAGGTTAGTTGATGAGAATAATGTTGCAAAGAAGGAAGCTAAGAGATGAGGTGAGGTGAGAGATCAAAAGTGTTAATCTTGAGATTGATCTAGTCAGGATCATTGTCAATGAAATCTAATAGGTTAGGAGGTATGTTCTTGATGATTTTGGGATGATCATTGTAACCTCAAGTGGAATTGATAGGAAAGTTAAATCATTGAGATTCTTGAAATGGAATGCTTGGCAAGGGTTTAAGGATAGGAATCTTGAATACACCATGGTCTTTAAATTTTTCAAAATTCCAAGGATTGGTGTTACCTTGAATATTGTATATGGATCCATTGTGAGGAAATTTAATGCATTAGCCAATGGAAGAGGTAACTACTCTCATATGATTAGTTCATGGCCTACCAATAAAAATGTTATAAGATAGATTAAAGTTAAATATCATCACCTTCACATTAACAGTGATAGGTGGGAAAGTAATGAAGAACCACATACAACCGTAAGGATGCATTTTCTTTTTTTCATATCCTTGATAGGTGTTGTGTGTGGAATTAAGATTACACTTTAAATATCCAAGGGTTTTGATAAAATTGAGAGAGGTAATAAAAGTGTTGGAACCCTCATCAAATAAAATCACACTTGACTTGGATATCACCAATTTGTATATTGATTAATAAAGGAGGATCATCTGTAAGAAGTATAATCTCATCAAGGATCATATAAGTAATGGGAAATTTGAGGGAAAGAGAAGTTTCCATTATTTCATCAACATGAATGGACATATTTTCACACTATTACAATATGATATCTTATGATCTAGATAAGGTGGCTTCACGTCCTACTAGGGGAGGATGAGGGATATTCATTTTCAATAAAAACTACTTGAGATGGTTATGATGACGTTAAGAGGTCTGCATGAGTTTGAGAAATGGGATCTAATATGGGAGATTAATGAGTTTTGTGATAGGATCCCACTCATCATAACCCATAAGAAGATTGATGGAAAGAGTTGCATAGTATTAAATGGGGTCCTCAGAAGGAGGAGCTAAATTACATGTCAATTTATGTTGATATGAGGTATAAGGTTCAATTGGAGGACAAGTTTGTAGATTATGTTGAGGAGATGGAGTAGTTAATGCAGGTTTGGTTTGAGATAGAATAGAATAAGTGTTGATAGAATTTTGAGTATCATTGGTGCTAGGTAAATAATATGGAGGGATGGTAGAAATATCATGAGAAGTGTTATCCAAGGGAGGTGTTGGAAATTTTTCATCAAAACATCTAATGTCATCTTGCTCCAACTCATTTAAGTGAGTTTGAGAAGCATCTTGGATAACATGAAATGTGCAAGACAATTAAGGTGTGTTGATGTGTTGAGGATCAATGAAAGAAACCACCCTTCACATATTTATCATTTAACCACATTCTCTTTAGTACTTGGGTTAAGTAGACTATCAACATTATTGGTATAAGGAGTAGGCTTGTCTTTTTTATCTTGGTGATTTGGGCAAGGATCTTTATAGATGGACAAATGAGTATTAGCTTGATTCAAATCTTGAGATTTCATTTTTGTTTCATGGGATTTAAAGTTAATGTCATAGGAATATTGGCATTTACAAATGATAAAATCATGGTCAAAAATGTGACCAAGAAGGAAATACATAGCCAAGTTATGAAGTTGCCTATAGGTCTCATGAGAATGACCCCAACTAGCATGAAACCAACAAAATTTATTGGGATCGTACTAAGATTTCATGGGAAAAGTTGGATCAAGTTCTTGTGGTATAGGCATTAGTAGATGTTTTTGTAATTCTACTAAGGATAAAGGTTTGTGAACATTGATGTTGTTGGTTGAAGATAAATGAGGGTTGCTGATGTGGTTAGGAGGGGAAGCTTGTTTTAGAGTTTGGTTAGGAATAATAGCTTGAATAGTGTGAATGGTATCATAAGATTCGATGACACTATCATTGGTAACATGATGATTCGTATTATTGAGTAACATACGAGTATCCATAGAATGTTGGGATGGCTGAAATTGATGCATAAAGAAATCATGACACTTTGTTTGGTCAATAGCCTCTTTTAAAGTATGTGAAGAGAGAGTCTAGACCCAATATTATAACTTGGGAAAAAAAGCATTGTTAAATAAATGGAAGAGGTTATCATATACCATATTATGTTCACATTGATTATAAAAGGTCTTTCATCATCTAATGAAAGCTTGTGTAGTTTTGTTCTCAAGTTGTCTATAATTGATAAAATGGGCTAAGGTATTCTCAAGGAGATGATTAGTTTGGAACTCTTGGGCTAGAGCACTAACTAAATATTCCAAACTAGTAATATAATGAGATTTGAGTTTGTTGTACCAATATAAATCATCACTCATGAGATTTTTTGCTAATAGATTGGTAGCAGTGAATGTATTTAATTTGACCTTGTCTTTATATAGATTTCCAAATGTTTTTAAATGAAGCGTAGGATCAGTTGACCCATTGTAAAAAATGGTAGGGATGATGCCTCCTGTATCAATATTAGTAATTTGAGATGTAAAAGGCTCATTTTGAAGATGTTTGATTATATTATTAACAAGATGAGGTTTAGGGATAATATTACCATGGGAATCATGAAGCAAAGGTGGGAGAACATTTTGGTTATGCTTTCCCCATGGCATCTATTGAGGGTGGATTTGAAGATGGATAAGATTATTTTGCATTTGCATAATTTTAACTGTATTATTATCTTGAAAAAAAATCATTTGGTTGAGGGTTTGTAATAGGATTTGATGGGTTTGAGTTGCATTATTGGCATTATTTAAAGTATTAGAATTGGTAGTATTGGAATGGGTACCACAATTGGTGTTGGTAAGATCTTGAGTGGAGTTGTTAGAATGTGAGGCACTAGTGGCAAAATTTTATTTTGTATCAAAATATGGACTAGTGAAGGGATGAGAAAAGGAAGCACTAGAAGCATGATTACCATGGGTAGAAAATGATACACTAGTGGAAGAGTTGAGGAGAGTGGGTCTTGGGAGAGGCCCACTAGATGTAGAACCTACCATGTTAGTGGAGATACTAGGAATGGAAGTAGAGGAAATCAAAGAGGAAGAAGTCATGGTATAAGAATGGGTCAAAATAGAGGGAAGAGGATATGAATCAAAGAAGATGGTATCCCCAAATCCATGTGAGAATGTGGGAGAAAGTGAATGAGGTTCCTCAACTTGACCACTCATCATGAGATGGTAAATAGTAGAAGGGTCTTTTCCTCAATATTGAGGAAACTTATTGATGAATAAGAGTATTTATGGTGTATACTCTAATTTAGGTTGATATTCAAGTGAGAATAGAGGATTATGAAGTAAATAAGAGTGAGTAGCTATCCCATAGTCTATAGTGAGAGTGGTTATATGAACATTACTTTCATCTAGTATAGGAGCTATAATTTGCTTATGGGAAAACCTATTAAGGTTGGTAAGACTCATCATATCTATCAAATTCAAATAAATGTTGTATTAAAATGTTAATTTCATGATAAAGTTAAGAGATTACGTAAGGCAAATTTGATGCAAAATTAAGGATATAATAAGGGACAAATAAGAGTACAAAGTCAACCAAGTTGACCTAGTACTAAAAATAGGGTATGAAAACTGAGCTAACAACAATACAAAATTGTTAGGGTTGACTTAGTACTATAACCTGAGATAGAGGATAGCCTAATAAGGATATATATTCAGCTAGATACTCTTAGTACTATAACCTGAGAGGCAAAAAGGAGTACTAGGTTGACCAAGTTGACGCAGTATTGTAGGCATGGGAAATAGACAGTCTATAAGAGACTGTGTTGAATATAATGATAGTGTATTGAAAATAGGGGGAAATTTTTTTGAAATGTACTTAAAAAAAGAAGATAAATAAGCACATAAATTATTGTATCAAATTAGAAAGATCTAATTGGGGCACACAACACAAAACCTTGCACCAACACTAGCCAATGCAAGTTTTTGCAATATAACATACAATGAGAAAAGAGCAAAAAGTCAATTGAAAAGTAAATGCTAACTAAGTGGTTATCTTGAATGTTGTTACATTATTATAAAGTGTTATTTTAAGTGTGATAGGGAAATTGGCTGAAAGTAGAGAACTAGAAATCAATCTATATATCATTTTAGGATGTTTAGGCTAAAAGGGATCCATTTTGGCAATGGTATTGGCTTGGTATTGGGGCTTACCACCTCACTTCACAATCCCATAGAAATAATGGTATCAGGTGCTTTTATAATATATACCATTAACCACATTTTTAGACTTGGCCAAAAAACCAATTCAGCTTCCCCCTTGGTGATTAAATCCGAGCAGGTAGGCCTTGGGTAGGTAAATTTTTAAATGCAATTTAAAATTATTTGATTTGATAATGTATGAAAGAAAGAGAAAAATAGTTCAACTAAATAATATATTTAATTATACTATATTATCTACTCTAATCATTCAAATAATTGAAAGTGAAAGTGTGAAGTAATTATTAGCATATAGTTGTTAATTATCAATTTTAAACATAGTATAGAGTTAATTTAGATGATAGTGTATGCAAACATTATAGAATAGAGTCAATAGGGTCATTATTGTACTATAGAAGTAAGAGTCCTTAAGAACTAAGTCAACCAGGATGACCTAGTCTTTTAGATAGAAGACATAATATAGAATTAGATTGACCAAGATGACTTAGTTTTCTATATGATTACATTTTTAAAGACTACAAAATTTGCAAAATAGAACTATAAGGAAGAACTAAATTAAAAGAGAGAGAAAGAAAAGAACCTTGGTGGGTTGGAAGATGATAAGTATTATGAAAATTTTATCGAAGTTACTTGAATATTTCTTGTAAATTATGTCAACTATGTCGACTGGGTCAACCTAGTTCTTTAATTCCCTATTTATTGAAGCATGTTAAGATGACTATACTGGCCTAGTTAGCCTGATTTATTATCTGGAAGCTGACTGTGATACTAAGTTGACATGTTTAACCTTATTTGTTATTCTAGAGCTGAATAAGAGTCTAAGTCAACCTATTTTACATAGTCTACTATCTGGAATTGAATAAGAGTACTTATATCTGATGAAGACTTGCATAAAAAGAATATAATCATTTTGATGTGATTATGTATTAAACCTGTGCATAAAAGTTAGAAACTATATTGGTCTAGTTAACCTAATATCATAAATATATAAAATAATAAAGTGATATAAATAAAAAGTGTGAAATAAAACCTACAAGGATTAGATTCACATCAGGTTCACTAGAATTTATGCAATCATAAATGCATCAGATCTACAAATCAATGCTAGCTTAGATAAGATAGATCTTAAACTTTCAATTGGGGATACATTAGATAATCAGGGTCATGACCAATATGTATCTTCTAGACCTGATTAGGGGATCTCTTATCATAATAATATCACTAGGGAGGGTTCCAAAGCCTCCAGTCAATCAAAACTATGCAATAACCCTAATTAAGTCCTATGTTTTCATATTCACTATACTAATAACAAGTAAAGAAAAAATTTAATCTAGTGTTCACCAAATCTTGTGGCACAAAGTGGGGGTAATAAATAACAAAATTAATCATTCATAGAATACATATACTCACATAAATGTATATAGAATCCTAATGCATAGAAGAGAAGAGTGAATGCATATCTATCTACTCTTACAAAGGAGTAATAAATTTAGGAATACTTACCTATGAAGATGAACCTACTAATCCTCAATATCTCCCTTAGCCAAGGTGCTTCATAATAAATTATTATGGTATGTAAGGATGACATGGATAAATCAGCTCTAGTAAACAACCTATCAAGGCATCCAAAAGACTTCTCCTCAAGATAAGATTTGTATCTCTAAATAAAATATTAAACCCTATGTTTGTTCCTTAAGTAGAATGATGGATAAGTAGATGCAAAATAACTCTTAATTCTTCTTATATCCTTTACATAATGGTGAAATCATTGTGTATATATAGGTGGATTTAACCCTAAACCCTTCTAAAAAATTTGGCCAATAGGGTTGACCCATTTGACTTAGTATCGTTATTGATAAAAAAAATCACTAGGTCACAAGGTAGGTCAACCAAGAGCCAACCTAAATGCTAAATAAATTTTTCTAATAAGAGTATAAGGTTGATCCATTTGACCTAGAAATGTAAACTATCAAAAAGGGTTATAGGTTAGGAAAAAGGGTACTAAAAGTGGTAAAATATTGGAGGAGTGTGCAAAAGAGAAGAATAAGCTTAGGGGAATGGTTTTCAAGAGACAAGTGTGTAGATAGAAAGTGGAAAAAGAGATAAAAATCTTGTGAAGTACCAATGGTCTACCCATCCCTTTCTCATTGCACCCTTTAAGGTGTACACTTGAAGATATTGAGACTCGACATATTTTTATAAGATAGAAAGCGTTAGTAATTGATAAAAGTTTAAAAATATTGTGTATATAAATTTTATAACCTTGTTTTAGGTGGGGTAATTTATATCTCAATATATATTGTTCTTTTTCCTGTATAGTTTGTGACTTGACTAATTTTTATGCATTATGCTTTTGTGTGTGTAACTTTTGGCTCTCACCTACTACCTAGGGTTTCATGCATTAATGGCTAGTTAGAGATCTTGGATAACTTCAATATGGTATTAGAACTCAACTAATAGAATTTTATACCATTTTCATATCCTTGGTGAGATTATTTCATTATCACATCACTATTTTTTATTCTTCATTTGGCCATTTTTTGGGATTTTGGGTGCATTTTCTCAACATGCATATAAATCCATGAAAAAAAATTGATAAGAAAATAAATAGAATCTTATTTTTGGATTTTTCAAGTTATGAATTGAGTCTCTCTTTATTTTTTAATATCTTATTCATACTTATTGGAATTTGAGGGTTTTAGTTTTATTACACTCTTGATTTCTCTCTTACATATACTTACACATTTTCCATTTTACTTGTTCAAACGTCATTGCATTTGATGTTCCATATTCCATCTTAACATATTCCCTAACAAGGTATCAAATCCAAAAAAATATATCAATTATCACAAGTATTAGCCCACTTATTGAACTAAATTTGTCTCATAGTTTTGGGTAGACCTTAGATATATTCAATGAAATTTATCCCGTCAACACTTCACTAATGTGTAAAATGCATACACGATGGGATTTTTTTAATAATTCTAATCAAAGATGAACCTTTCAAATTTTTTAAAATGATACAATCTAAAATTGAAGGCATTCCTACAATAGTACCATCTAAACAATGCATTCCTATTGAACACATACACACTTATGAAATAAGTGAGTCAAGTATAATCGTTCCTCCATATCTAGATGCAAATGAGGTACCACATATTGAGATGAACATTGAGAGAAAGAACCATTTCCAAAGGATCCATTAAAAACACAAGATCCTCATTCATTTGAGCTTATTTTATTGGTTAAAACTAATTATAATAATGGGCATGTTTATGACTACTATGATAGTGATCATAATACCACTCATGATATGATAGATGAAAAAATGTGTGCACTAAAATTTGATCTACTTGATCACCTTTCACATAACTTATTTGAACCCATGAGTCCTATTACATACAAAATTAATCCACTTATAGAAGATACAATATTGAATCCAATTAATGAGAACATAACCATAGTAGATGAGAATGTAAATGTTTATTACTCAATCCAACCCTCATGGTTTAAATCATTGAGCCAATCATATAAATGTCAAATACAACTATACCATGTGAATAGTGTGGATTCTTCATGATAATCATCACAACTTGTCAAAAGTTTAAATCCTTCCTATCTTTTGAATGTGAAATATCTTTCAAAGTAACCAAAGCATGAAGACCTGACTATTACTACTAATATTAATGGGGTATATTTCCACCATCTCTAATTTGATATGAACAAGTGGGATACAACTTTTGTAAATACACTCTTTAAACACTTGGAACATAATACAAATGAAATTATATACTATCCATTGATGACAGAATCGTACAGATACATTTGGTTACCTATTGCTTGTGGTACATATGTGGTGACTACAACCATATGGATATTAGACCATCATCCTAATTTGAAATTAAGGCTTAGAAAAAATTATCTAGATGAATGTCAAGCCAAGGTGGATACTAAAAATATGTGTGTTACTTTTCTTGATATGGGCATAGACATTTGTATACCACATGATGGATATGATTCTCTTCCCACACCATTAGCTTCAGTGAGGCCATTGGACAAGTATATTGAATAAGAGGCAATCCATCATTATAAACAAAAATTAAGAAATATTTTTACAAATTATCCCACACCTTTCAATGATGATGAATTCCTTGATTGTAACTCTTGAACCATCCAAAATACCAAAAAAATCTAAAAACACTTTCGATGCCTACATGTTCTATTATATCCTTGGCACCTATGTGTTAGTTTATTTTCAAGACTACATATTATTTATTCTTTCATACACATGCACAAACATACATAGATGCATGATACAGTTATGGGTATTAGGCCTTCCCTCTACTAATGTCATTAGGATATTGGGTGCATCCATCTTCTTTGATCTTGCTATACACATCTTATACAATTTGATGATCACTCTACACTATCATGTTTGAGCTTACATAAGTACTTACACATGCATATTATCCATGATTATACTTTACCAAAGGTACTTTATATGATATGCACTTGACATTTTTTGATAACACATTTGATTCATGGGACACTATGACATGTTTATGATGGTTGTTCATGTTTTTCCTTTACACACTTCCTTGAGTGTTAAGCCTTGCTATTGTCTCAATTTTTTAAGCATTTGAATATGCTCCATTGTATATGTCCCTTATTCCTATGTTTTGCCTTCCTATACATTTGAATATGTCATTGCATTATATGGAAATTTGAATATGTCATTTTTTCCCTTTATGTACATTTGACTAAGTCATGTCCATTTGACTTTTCAACATTTGAACATGCCCCTTGTCTATGTTCTCCTTGGACCATTATCTTTTGACTTACTTTTGAGTGCTCTTGTTTGTTTGCTTGTTTTCTTGATGAGCTTGTATTTTTATTATCTAGAAATTTTCATGATATTTATCATGCATATTATACTTACATTTGATCACATTGGTTCTATGCACTTCAATATTACATCTAATTATACATAGTTTTTTCTATATGCGATATGGTTACATTCTTGAAATTATAGTTATCTTACCATTTTAGGGTGATCTAAGTACCAATTACTATCTTTTCCTCACCTAAAAGTGAGTGAATAGTAGTGGTGTGGGAATGCCATGATGACATGGTTTCCACACATTCATTTTTTTTAAATTTTAGTGGGGGCATGCTTAGGAAGCATATTCTACACACTCATACAATATATGGTATTTACACTAGTTTATAACTTTAGTGGGGGCATGTAATGGTGACATGGCTTCCACACATTTATTGTTTTTAGATTATATTATGGGAATTCTTTGAAATCATGTTCTCCAAATTCATTAAATATGGTACTTGTAATTCATAGCTTTAGTGGGGACATGCTTTGGAAGTGTGTTCTCTACACCTACTCAGTTTTTAGAATATCCAATTTATAGTGGGGGTATGTTATGGAAACATGTCTCCACATTGGTATTTATATCATTTTATATTTCTCCATAAATAATTTGATCATGCTTTGGAAGCATTTCCTCCACACTAACATAGTTTTTCGAATCAGCCAAAGGACATAGTTATATGATTTTCATACACATTTATAGTATAATTATATATATGGTACCATTATCACACATAGTTTTATCATGACACAAATCTAAGGTGCATATGCTATGAAACATGTGCCTGATATTGTAAAATCCAAATCAAATTTAGATTCCAAAATCATTACATGTACTGATTACTAATGGACTTTTAGAGAACTTAAAGAGCTAATCTACTGAATTAGTTAGCTCACCTTTTGTTATGGTTGGGGTGATTAAATCACTCAATCTTGACACCTTTTTATTTTGGACTCTATCATCTAAAATCATCATGTTACAAGTATCATTGGGTTGCACAATTGAGTTAATCTCAACTACTATGTGGCAAATCACTTTTGCTCTAAAGTTGTGGGTATGTGCCTCTATTACATCCCAAATTCACCCTAAGTATTATAAACTTTGAATCTATGGATTGTGTGGTTATTATTTGATTATTATTACTTTGATTTGAGCTATACTAGTTATGGGACAATTATATGCTTATTATTTTACATAATGGATTGATTATGTGACAATTATACTTTCTTATTTCTATACATTATGAAATTATATTTTTTAGTTATGCATCATTACTTTGATATATATTATGACTCAGACTAAATACCTACTTGTCATGAGGTGGATACAGGATCGATCCTTCCCTTAGAGTGTGATGAGGTAGAGCATCATCGAAGAGGATGGAGTGGATGAGATCATTAGGGGATAACAGAGGAATTGTTAAGACCCTACATACACAATAGATTTAAAATGTTATATGCATAACTTATTTTAAATTATATTATGTATTTATGGATCAAATATTGAATGTGATTGTATCTTGTATGTGGATATTTAGTTTTTGAGATTGCAGTAAGATTACATAAGATTTTTTTGCTTATAATTGTCTAATATTTTCATGATTAAATCAATAGATCTCTAATTGCTATTATATGTATATACTAATATAATTATTTAAAATTGATATTGAACATTTAACTCATTATTATTGATATTTATAATATCAATATAAGTTAAGACATATATATATATATATAATCTAAATATATACTAGTAAATCATTATATAGTTATCTTGTTATTGGAAGCAATTATAAATTTATCTATCTATTATATAAATAAATAATTACCTTTGTTTTATTAATTTTGAGGAGTTTAAACTAAACTTAAAATACTAACCTTGAGTTAAGATAATCTAAACTTAGTCTTTACATATCATGCATAAAACTACGTTGAAAATTAGAAGTGGAATATCAATATTTTTATTGATCAACATAGCCTTATATTTGGGATGCCTTGGGGATCTTCGACATAATATTCATTATTAAACAAATTATATATTTTATATTAATTAATAAATTTATAAGAGAGAAATATTATGGATTTTGGAGTGTTTAAAGGATGAGATAACCATAGATAAGTGGAATAAAATAAATTAGAGATGATAAGCTTGGATGGTGAACTAGGAGAAATAAAGGATTGCATGATTATTGAATTAGATTTTGAACTTAGCATGACATTAATCACCATCATTTCTTATTTTTATTATTAAAATGGAATGAAAAGGAGAGGGCCACGATATAAAAAGAAGTATAAATATATTAAGAAGAATGATCTCTTGAGATATTGAGGAGTAGGATAAATATAGCAATGCAAAGAGAATATAGATGAATGGAATGAAATATACCCTCTAATGTATATCCTAGTCCACTCAATTTCATACTTTGGGACATAATAAACCTATTAAAGTTGGTATATATATGGATTCCCTTCTATAAACTAACAATTATTGTGAGAGGGCATGGTCAATCAATACATGGGCAAGCACAGGCGCCTAATGGCATGGTGGTAGACATGTAATCATTGAAAGGAATCATATACATGCATATGAAAGACATGTATGAAGATGTGAGTGTAAGATATTTATGGATTGATGTACTACATGTAAGGCCAAAACAAGGCTTAGCTCCCAAGTTCTTCACAGACTATCTTTATTTAATAGTGTGAGAAACACAGACGTGGATTCCACCAATATGTTTCTTAAACATAGGATTATCTTCTTAAGATCTCAAATAGATAATAATAGTTTTTGTTTCATTATCAACCAAATTTTTCTTTAGATGTAGTAGACTCCAAAAAATATATATAAAAATTGTTCACCAATTATCCAGGAGATTCTTTAATAGTAGGTATTTAAAATCCTCTTGTTTTTCTTGGGTTAAATTTCTATTGCATTGACACTATTAAGATTGTTTAAATAAAATTCAAAATTAGATTTTCATATTATTAATTTTAGTATTCATGATTTTTGGTTATGCACTTGAACTTTTACACATAAGTGTTTCTTAAATATTCTTCTCACAAGCTATTTTTCTAAGCAATTTGAGCTTCAAGCTTTGCAAAACTTATTTTCTTTAGGAAATTGCAAGCATCTAAAAGATGGTATTATAAAACCTTATTATAAATCACAATAATTTTTAGATTACATTAAATGAAATTGTAGGTAAATGTAAATTACACATTCAATTAACAATAATGAAAAAGGTGGTTTGGAACTTTATTTTTGAGTTGGATTTCTATATTTATGGTTTGA
Organism: Torreya grandis; assembly: GCA_037957365.1. Taxonomy (NCBI): domain Eukaryota; kingdom Viridiplantae; phylum Streptophyta; class Pinopsida; order Cupressales; family Taxaceae; genus Torreya; species Torreya grandis. The sequence continues at coordinate 1,704,772 of JARHVA010001376.1, forward strand.
GCCATGTTGCCCTACCATCCCAAGTTGCATTTTAAATAATTATCATGATTATCATGGGATATTTATGGGGATAGTAATATGGTTATAATATTTAAGTGGTTTGTATGATACTTCAAATTATTAATTTTCTTCCTTATACTGCCCCCATGATCTAAAATCAATGTTGGATTGCTCTGTATACTCAATTTGTTAAGAAATAGTAAATATACGAAGGAAAATTTGTTAATGAAAGATAAAATATTGGGTGGGTTTAGATTATAGTATTATATTAAATTATGTATTATATTTATAAATCATTTATGACCTAAGAATCATTTTAATATAGTTAGTAAGTTATATATATATATATTAGAATAGTAAAATGATATATGTGGGATATGTATAATATTTATGTATATCCATAATATTATAAGATGTGGGTATCAAGAATAATATATCATAAATATATATGAACTAGAGTAATTCAATCATAACTTAATAACTTGCCAATTTAGTCTGGTCACAAGGAGATACCTTGTAAATTAGGATAATTACATCTTTATGATCAAATGTTATTCTAGAGGATCTTACTCATGCTATTTTTACACACTTTTAAATAAATTTTATGATCACATGACATAAGACTAAGATTATGAGATGATTGATTCTCAACCTTATTTTTGGATCCTCTAATTTGTACTAGATTAATGGATGTGCTTTAGTCAATAAGTGGATTAAGATGTGATTACTTATCTTAGTAAGCCATTGTCATATCATGACCATTCTTTAAAATATATGTACACAAATGTACATGATTTATAGAGATATGAATAGATTTTTATATTTTTTGGATTATCATTTTATATTTGTGTAAAAAATAGCAAAGATAAACTTTTGTATGGAATGTTACTATAATCCTATTTCATTAATACTATATCCTAGATTGATATAATTATTTGATCTAAATATATATTATGGATTTGCTTAGAACTCCCATAGAGACCAAGTAGTATATTTTTAAGCATAATAGCATTATGCAAATACGTCGATAGGGATAAATTTGTAGCGTAATGTAAAGATGAAATCTCATGTGCAGTATATTTTTTGATAGTATTAATATGAGTAAGTGATCAGAAATTTATATAATAAATTAGTACATCATGTTGTATGAATAAACAATATGCTTTCCTCTAATTACTTAAATTATAGTATAATCTATGGTATACCTGGGTGATAAATCTCATACTTGATTAATATTTATAAGCATTAGATTATTTGTTTGTATTTGAGTAGGGTACTCATGTACAATGATCTATGACATTATGGGATGTCATAGAGTTATTCTGTATAAAAGTATGATATGCCTAGATGGTACATACTATAGCTATTATGTCTAGACCCACACCTACATAAATGTATGTGTGTTGGTTATTAATTTAAATAGTATGTTTAATGGAAGTTATTAAGACATTATGTATGCATGCATAAAACATTTGAGTGATTAATTATTGATATGATAGAATATTTTTGTTTCATGAAAGTTGTGACTTGTTTTTTTACTTGAGTAGAAGTTATATTACCATGTATTTAAGACTAATTTATATGACTAATAGTACAAAACTATTAGTTATGTCTTAGAACACTAGACTATGATAATATAGGTTATCATGGGGTGTATTTTATATGGAATTTACTATGGTATTTGGAACCTGTAGTTAAATGTGTATTTTAACTAGGTCATATAAATTGTAGTCATAAATTCTAGTATGAGTTAGATAATAATGTAAGATTCATTCATACGTTTGATGTATATTTTGCTTAATCTTATGTTTAGCATGTGTTATGATATGATTTATAGTAAGAAGTAAATTGTATGAATATTTTGGTTAAATTATGTTTGGAAGACCTCACTTTGTTGAGTAAGGAGTGATATGGACTTCACTAGCTTACTACCATCAAAATGCCAGATGAGAGCAATCTAATCAAGTGGCGTGTATGAATTTTATTGATATGTAGATAAATATTATATATTTATATTAAATTATGTTTAGTGAGACATTATCATTTCATGAGTATGATTTACATGTATGTGTAATAACTTGAAATAGAACAAGTTCTCTATGATACACTACATTTTTAGCTTTAGAAATCATACAGCACATAGGTACTTACTTGTTGCTCTGGATTCTTGTACTATCACTATCTACTCATCCATGAACATAGGGTAATTCAATGATGGGATTAGTGTAGGGTATAATTGGTCTATGGTTGGTGTAGAAAAGTGATTGGATGATTCTCTCCCTCCCCATAGTAAAACTAATTATGAGATGACACTTGAGATTGCCATTGATACTAGAGAGACTGGGGAATTCATGTTCTAGGGAGCCTTGTATCATATTTTTGTAGTTTGTATTGTCTAATGGAAGCTTTATCATGAGGATTTATAATTACCTATCTACTATAAATTAAAATTAGTGGCTAAGTATTGTACCAGAAGTGGATATATATTTGTAATTATTTTATATGATTGTATTATGATGCATTTTCATATATTGATGATGATCAATAATTATGTGTTGTCACATGATTATTTAGAGTTATCACTCTTGGAATATTTTTGTTTGATCATTTCTTATATTCATGAGGTGTAATCTATTTATATTTTATGTATTTAAAAAAAATCACATATTTCTAGTTAGCACCCAAGGGTTGTTACATGTGGTATCAGAGCTATGGCTCAAACTCTAGGACCTAATGAGTCCATTAGCATGTTTCATATCTTTTTGTTTATCATAAAGGATATTGTGAATGTGTTTGTGGTACATTAATTGTATACCCTAAGAGAACTCATACCCCCTTAAGATTTGTTAAAGGGTTGGTGATGGTTATATAATGTGATTGGGTAAGTACATAACATAGTTCATGAGTTGTGAACAAAAGTTCCCTACCATATTCTTGATCTTTTAGATTGAGCACCTCAATTGTGATTACATCTTTATTGGTAATTGAATAACCTTTACCATTTTTTTTTTATGGTGTGATTGTTTTAAAAATCATGGAGTGCTTCCCACTTAAGTATATATGCATTATTTTTGTGTCTTACTTACACAAATCCTAAGAGTGGGAAATCCTATAAGACCATTCTATATTGGCACCACCTAGTGTGGTGGAAATTTTCTTTTAGTTAAGTGTAGATGTCTTGGTTGAAAATTCCTTTGTGTTAGAAGTTTGTTTATGTGAACTTGATCAAAAGTGTCATCTCTCTTAGCTATCTTAGAGGTGAGTTGTCAGTCTCTCACTCTCGTATTACATCATTTTAAGCTACCAAGAAGATTCATATTTTTAAGATGTTGATTTAGTGTTTATTTAAAAGGAAAATTGTTTCTAAATTTTGTTTGTTCTTATTCCCTTGAGTTCATGGGATAGTGTTTTTTTCTACCTCTTGTTGAGAGAAGTTGTAGGATTTGAATTAATGCATCTTTGAGGTTAGTAGTTTCCTTCTAGTTGTGGAGGTAGGTTATGATATTACACTTACAATATTGGTAAGTGAATAGTAATTTAGAAACTTACGTTATGGTGGTTTTTTACCATATGAGGGTATGTAGGAGTTTTGTTTCTGAGATGTTAGTTCCCTAATTTCTACTTGTGACTTTTTAGAGTCACTTTCTTATCTAACTTATGAACTTGACCTTGAGGAATGACAAACCTTGAGTTTATATTAATTCTAGATGATTATAATTATTGTTATATACCTTTATTTAGACTAATATTATTCTCTTTTTAAGCATGATGTTTTAAAGAGTTAATTATTATACCTTTGACTAGGAATGGGTAAGGTAAAGAATGTGCAAAACATCTTATCAATCTAAGGGTTGAAATAAAATTTTGACTTATTACATATTAGCCAAGCAAGTAGAGGGGCATTGTTCACTTATTCCTTTATAAGTTTATAAGGATGGTATAATCCTTATCCTTTGTATGTTATGTTAATTTTAGCATTATTTCTTCTTAACTATGAAAATAACACTATAGGTTAAGCTATGAAATATGATACCAGTTATGTTTAGCTAGTGTCAAATTAATACAATTTTAGAGTGATTGTATGATTTTTCTTGTATGTATGTTAGTACATCTAGAATCATTTATCATATGGTATTGCTTTCTATGATATGTCAATATGGATTTGTGTTCCACTGAACCTTGTGCACATTTTTTAGATCATTAAGACCTACAAGAAGAGTGGTAAATTAGGAATGTGAGTTCTAACCGATAGGAGTGTATCCTACTTATAATCACATTGACTTCATAGTTACTGAGATTGGATCTAATAGATAGACTTGTCAAATCCAAGACTTGACAAATAAACTTATCAAATTTAATCATATGGCCATATGCATGTATACTATGGAATGGTAATCCATAATTTTATATACATTGAAAATGTAGTATTTCTAGTTCTTATTCATTGTCATACTTGTTATGAGCCCCATAGATTAGTGATAGTATTGACATGTTGTACTTATCTAAAGTTATGTAGAGTAGGAATAGTATTAACTTATACACATTATTCTTACTAGGTTCCCTAAATATTTTTCTCTGGGATGAGAAAAACACTCTCTAGATTAGAGAGATGTGCAAATGGTCTAGAAGGTTTTATGGAACTCTCCCTAGCCATTTATTTTTGGATTTTTAGATAATATCATGTGATTTTGGGGAAGTTAGTGAAACTTTTACTGAGATATTATTGGCTTGTCTTGTTGGTTCTAGACCCTAAGGTGGTCATGATAGAACTAAATAGCATAAATTACATTCACAAAAATGTTTGTATAATAGTAAATGTCATAGAGTAGGGTATTGTGGGACCAATACTCTAAAAATAGTGCTAATTGGGAGAACTATGATGAGTTCTTCAGGTAAATTTTACATTTATTTGCTTGATTTGATAATAGATACTATGTTTTTATTATGTTAAACTCTATTTGTCATTCAAAACTATTTTTTGAATAAGCATCATCGAGATGATGACCCTTTTAATGTAGGAAGGATGTTACATCATGATTTCACTCTAAGTATTATAACCTTTAAATCCATGGATTGTGTGGTTAGCATTTGATTATTGTTGCTTTGATTTGAGCTATACTGGTTATGGGATAGTGATATGCTTATTAGTTTACATAATGGATTGATTATGTGATAGTTGTACTTTCTCATTTATATACATTATTAAAGTATATTTGTTAGTTATGCATCATTATTTTGATATATATGATGGCTCGGACTAACTACCTACTTGTCACGAGGTGGATGTAGGATTGATCCTTCCCTCAGAGTCTGATGAGGGAGAACATCATTAAATAGGATGGAGTAGATGGGATGATTGAGGGATGATAGAGGAATTGCTAATACCCTACACACATAATAGATTTAAAATTTTATATGTATAACATGTTTTAAATGATAGTATGTATTTATAGAGAAAATCTTGAATGTGATTATATCTTATATGTGGATTTAGTTCTTGACATTATAGTAAGATTACATAAGATTTATTTACTTATAATTATCTAAGATTTTCATGATTAAATCAATAGATATCTAATTGTTATTATATGTATAGACTAATATAATGTCTTTAAAATGACATTGAAGGTTTAACTCATTATTATTGATATTCAGAATATCAATATAAGTTTAGACATATATATAATCTAAATATATTAGTAATTGATTATATAGTTATCTTGTTATTGGAAGAAATTATAGATTTATCTATCTATTAGATAAATAAATAATTACCTTTGTTTTATTGCTTTCAAGGAGTTTGCACTAACCTTAAAATACTAACCTTGAGTTAAAATAATCTAAACTTAGTCTTTGTATATCATGAATAAAACTACATTGAAACTTAGAAGTTGAATATCATTATTTTTATTGATCAACATAGCCTTATGTTCGGGATAACTTGGGGATCTTGGATGCAATGTTCATTATTAAAACAAATATATGTTTTATATCAATTAAGAAATCTAGAAGAGAGAAAGACTATAGTTTTTAGAGTGTTTAAAGGATGAGATAATTGTAGATAAGTGTAACAAGAGAAAAGTAGAGATGATACGCTTGGTTGGAAAACTAGGAGAAATAAAGGATGATATGATTATTGACTTAGATTTCAAACTCAACATGACATTAATCACCATCATTTATTATTTTTATTAGTAAAATGTCCTGCAAAAGAGAGGGTTGTGGTAGAACATGAATTAGAAATATATTAATAATAAAGGTCTCTTGAGGTATCGAGGAGGAGGAATATAGAAATGTAAAGAGATAATAGATGAATGAAATGAAATATATCCATTGATGTATATCCCAATCCACTCAGTTCTAGCCTTTGGGACATAGTAAAACTCCTAAAGTCAGTATACAAATGGAGTCCCTTCTATAAAATTATAGTTGTCATAAGAGGGAATGGTCATTTAATACATGAGAAAGCATAGGCTCCTAATGGCATGGTGGTAGACATGGGATCGACTTACTACATGCAATGATAAAACAAGGCATGGCTCCCATGTCCTTCATAGACTATCTCTATTTAATAGTGGGAGGAATATGGATGTGGATACCACTAATATGTTTCTCAAGTAAAGGATTGTCTTTTTGGGCTTTTTTGAGGTCAACATACCCCCATTTATAAAAAATGGGTACCTTTGTTTTAAATTGTACAAATTTGTACCCTAAATTTGAAAATTCATCTAATCAAAGTACCATTCGAATGTTTTGCACATTATCTTTATTTGAAGACCATCCAAACCTAGTTTGGTTGGCATATTTGTTTATAATTTTGATTTAATCATACCTAAAGTTACTAACATTTGATCATTATGTTTTAGGTCATATCTCCAATGGAGTCTATTTGGAATGAGCAATGTCTAGGTTTTATGATTTAATAATGATTTGATCTTCTATTAGCCTTTTATCTATTGAAATCAAGTAAAATTCATGTTTAATCTGCTTAAAACCCTAACTCTAATTACCCTAGCTCATGCCCTTTCAATTGAATTCAAATTTGGTGAGAACATTTTATGCCAGAACAATTTATCATGCCATGGGTTTAGTTTTATTTTTATCCTAAGGTTTAGTCATGTTTATTAATACAATTAAACCTTAATCAAAAAATGTTTTATGCTTGGTCTCTTTATTTTCTCAAGCCCCTTAGTCCCTTTTATTTCTACATGGTCTAACTAACCACCAAGACTTTTTGTTATGTCTATACACTTTGCTTAAAAATCCATATCCTAAGACTATATGTCATGTCTTTGATTATTTATAGGGTCCCTTTTATTATGTCTCAAAACTTATCTTAAAATTTTTTCTTAAGGTCTTGCCCATATTTATTAACACAAGATAAAATCAAGTCCAAAACATTATGCTAAGTTATTTATTTTTCTTGAGCACTAACTTAAACATCATTTTATTTATAGGATCAATGGTTCACATTTGATCAAATGATCGAGATCCAATTGTGTAAGATTAAATTCAAGACCCTAACCTTCAGCTAAAGTTTAAGCATCTTCTCAATATCAATGGAATGTAATTGTTTGGGCCAGATTGATCTAATGGTGTGTATCAAGTCAAAGCTTCAATGAAGACTCAAGATAAGCAAGAGGGTGATAAGTATCATAATCTCAACCAAAGAACACTCAACAGCCAATGGTGTTTGACCTCAAAGATCAAGATCCAATGGAGTGCATTTGCTCAGATGAGGATGATCCAACAGTGTGAGATAAATTTTGAAAAGTTAAGATGAATGTGGAGATGACATGTGGCATAACTATGGGCCATAAATTAAAGTTTGAGCATCTTCCAAAGATCCATGGTATGCATTTGAATATACACATTTAATCAATAGTCTATGGACCAAGAGATACAATTAAGCAAATCAAGATCAATGGAGCATGATTGATCCATGCAATCAAGTTCAATGGTGCATAGAAAATGTTGAAAAGTCAAGGTGAATGTAGAAGTGTCATAACCACAAAGAATGTAGTGAGTAGCCAATGGCTTTCAAGTTCTTGGATCAAGATCGATGGTCCACGTTCATACGTGTAAGTATGATCCAATGATGTGAAATTAAGTGAGAAATTTTAAGAGGCAACAATCATTTTTTAAATATGAATGAGAAAAATTCCATGAAAATACCACATGGATGTCATGATGATGCCACATCAAAGCCACATTAGTATAATGTGCCAAGTGGAAGAGCACGTAGTCTTGGGAAATACAAGGGTATAAGCATGAAGTCCAATTAGGATCTAACTAATGAAGTTCATACAAGTTCAAATAGTTACCACTATTAGAGCACTATAAAAATATTTAAAAATCTCTAGTTTGGCCTTATATTCACTTTAATCAAGCTAGAGAAGCTAAATTATCGCATGTGTAAGAGAATTTAACCTAGAAGTTTAATTATAGTCCACTAGTGAGTAATTTGATAGAATTCATAGCTATGGTATCTTGTGAATATGTTTTTAAGAAAGATGTGGAGCCTTACCCAATAGAATATAGTAGCAAGGAGCTTAGTCACCCAATGGTAGAATTCAAGGGATAAAGTGAAAGAGTTGACCAACATCTTGATGGAAGATCAAATCCCTAGTTTCAAAACCATTAGCTTGGTTCATCTGAAACATAGTTATGGGACTACTTGTAGATAAAATCAAAATCCTAAGCACATGGTCTAGAAACATGGAAAGTCTCCTTGAGGATGATAAATAAATGTAGAATAGGATGGAAAATTTACTTGGGAGTATGATCACCAAGCCAACTGCACTTGGCTCCACAGGCCTCATCATTGATGAGAAGTTTGAGCAAAAAGCTACCCTGGTCATGTAGGAAGTGAAGATCAAGAACTAATGGAAATATGGGATGGACAATAGTAGGGTCATGTATATGACTCTAATAGTAGAAGAAAAGATTAAGTAAAGCCAGAAATATCAAAAGGCATTAAGAAGGGAAGATAAAGACTATAAGAGCTTTGTAGTTCAAATGAAGGAGCTCTTCATGAAACCAATTTTTTACCTTGTGCTAATTGAGGAATAGCAGTAGAGAGTAATGAAGAGACTTTGGCAACACAAGGGTCCCAAAGATTGATTAAATTAATAATATTCTTCATGTAGCTAAGCATAATTTATTTTGATAATGGAATATTCTTTTTTTTCAAAGGCATGTGCATCTTGAAAAACACATTGCCTATAGATCAGTCCATGGGGGAAAGTCCAGTGTATTTTAGAACATTTGTAGAAAACATAGCTATCCTAACACTTGTACTTTTGTAATTGGATATGATTGACCGACATACTTCCTTGCATCCTATAAAAGGAGTATTGTTAGTTATAAAAAATAAGGATTTCTTAGAGATAAAATTACTTTGTAACTTTTGAGAAATTAATATAAGTAAGGAATTATATAAAGTTTGTCCAAATTTGCTTGTGTCTTTTGTTATCCTAGATTCTCTCTCACTAGTTTGTTATAACTTTAAAATTTTAATAGTTCTTATGAATTCTTAGTGTGTACATTTGAATTCAAAACTATTAACTTGTGCCAATGCTAGGTTAATTGAAAATTTTTAGGTTCATTTCATTTTTACTCTTCTTACATTTGGGCTAATGTAATTTGCTTGTAAGGGTAAATCTTTAAAGTAAACTTGCTTCTGATTTACATTATTTCCCATATTCCTTAGATGTCTACTTAATGTGTGATAATATTTGATCTTACACTACTTCATGTCATACATTCATTAAGTTCATGCCTAAATGATATTTGAACTTTGTCATGATGTTTGAAATGAAGATCAGCAACATCTCTTCTTTGCCTTAACTTTCTTTTTTCCCCTTTTTTAACCAAATTACTATAGCTTAATTGTCATTATAAATATCCATCTTAGATTAGTATTTATATTAGTTATTGATCATAATTCACCATTCTTAACATAGAATACTTCATATTTTACAAAGATTAGTTATTTGGCCATGGTGGTTCCCAACCAACAAACTTTATAAATATTGTGAAATAGTCCACTTACTTTACCTCTATTCCATCAACAGATAATAGGATTATGACAACATGTAACTCATGTGCTGAATTGTTAGAATTATAAAATGATAAGTGTTACTGAACACTTTAAGCACCTATGATACATATTCAAGCATCAATAAGAGGGGCTTCACTGGTGCTAGAATGAGGGCCTAGTTAGATATTTATAGATTTGAAGTATTTTTGCTCATTTTTGTGAATTGTGTTTAAATATTAGTGTAATATTTGCACAATTGTGTCATTGTTTACTCAATTGTGAAAATATCATTGATCTTTATGGTTTTAAACCAATCGTTGTGCTTCTTTCAGACAAAAATTAATGTTCTTTGAAGGTATATGCTTAATTATGGTAAATATGGCTTAAGCTTTATCGATTCAACAAGTTTGAGGTTATTAATAGTTGTTAGATCAAAGATTATTAGATCCTTTATAAATTTGAGTTTATTCAAGCTTAAAAATGTAAATATCAATCATACTTACATGTTTAGATACATCATTGAGATAACTTAGTTAAAGATCATTATCCTTTGTTATCCTTTATATAAATCTTTACAAAATTTACTTAATGTGCAAGTCTGATTGTTGTTCCTTAAAAAAATAAGATTGACACATCATATTTCAAATAGGATTCAAATCCCATAATATGGAATTACCCAAAATTAGGATAAGGTCACTATTAGAGACTAGAGAACCTCTAATTTCATTATAAGTTCATAAGAGAACTAGGTGAGACAAAGGTAAGCATAGATTTTCAAGGTCTTTGCCAACTTTACCAATTTAGAGTGTTCTTGTGTTTGATCCCTATCAAGGTATGGTTTGGCTAGGTGGTTCTTCAAGAAATATGCCAGTTGTGGTACATGACCTTTCTCATAATCCTAAAAAGTATTTGCCAACATTTAGTTCTAGTGTCATTATAATTATTGAAGAACACATTAATATTTTGAAAGATGCTTTAAGATTGTTGAATGTGACTCATGATGATGTAGCATGTAGACTATTCCCTTTTACTTTCAAAGATGTTTCATATGAATTGTTTCTAAACCTTCCTGAAGACTACATTACTAGTTGGGTTGATTTTAACAATGTTTTCATTGACCAATTTGGTAGAATCATTAGTCCTTGTATCCCATACTAACAATTTACCACAGTGAAAAGACATGATGATGAGCCCATAAGAGACTTCAATGCTAGATTCTAGAATATGTTTAGTAAGACCATATCCCCTTATAGACTAGATGAGGCTTATGCTTTAGAGATCTATAAAGATAACTTGGATTCCATAACTTTTGTGTTTATAAAGAGAGTTGTTAGGCTGATGAATACATTAGCTTTAGCTTATATCAAGTTTTTGATCATTAATGACTAGATGCAACCCCAACGATAATTGGCATACTTCATTCCTAATGTTAATTCTTATTTACATGTTCTGAATGTCATCCCCAATGCTAACCAAAATATGTTTGCCTTGAACCAACTTCCAGTCTTGAACCAACTACCTTTGAGTCATGCACATCCTACTCAACCTAAGATTTCTAAACAATGCTTCCAATGGATCTCATTCATAGGATATAAAAGCTTTAATGCCTATAGCTGAAGTTCATAATTGTGAGGCACATAAGAGTGAGAGTGACTCTATTCTCAAAATGGTTCCAAAACTTAGCACTGGCTTTCTTCAATTGCAAAAGTAATTAGGCAATACTAGAGAGAGATCTATTAGGAATTTCTCCTTTCAAAGGTTTAATAAGCCCCCTAACATATTTCAAAATGATAGTTACCACAATAATAAGAAAAATGAGCCATCTGCTAGTAATAATATGCTTGATATAAATCTTTTTGATTTTGCTTTATCTGACTATTATAGAGTTCATTACACTTTTAAGCTTGAGGAAATAGATTGTTAAATTTTGTAATGCTTTTGAATCCTTTCAAGAAGAGTTAGATACTCTTGAAGTGATCCATAATAAGGATTATGATATAGGTATATCTAGTTCTTTAAGGTCATCCAGATCTATTGATTCAACTCTCATGGTGGAAACATTTGAGTTCTCCTTCTAAGAAGACAATGAGCATGAGGATATTCCTAAATAGATTCATGCTTTTCAACAATTCATGAAGAAGACTTGTCCTGTAATAAATAGGAGTAGAATCAACCATTGACCACTTCAACTCCTCCATATAACTTTGACACTCCTCCTGATACTACATTAGATAGCAATATAGATCCTCCTAAGGGAATTACATCTAAACCTAATTCTAATGCATATAATTCTTCCAATAGGAATGGATATAATATAGTAGAGGACATGAAAAAGATTAAAACTAACATTACCTTACATGAGTTGACTTGGATTATAAAACAAAGGGATCCATTATTGGAATATTTATCTAAGAATCCTGGTAAATCTCAAAGGTTTGTACATGCTAATATTTCAATATAAAAAATTAAGGTAGATTTTCTTCCTTTCCTACTTATAAACAAGATCTTTGGTAATAATTTACATAATTCTTTGTTAGATTTTGGTACATCTACAAATATTATGCCTAAAGGTATTTGAGGTTTGACTCCCATTAAATATGATAGAGTTGTAACTCAATTAGATAAATCAAGATCCAAAGTGTTTAGTGAATTGTTAAATGTTCACATGCATATTGCCTCAAATCTAAGGATCCAAAAGTTCATTCATATCTAAGTGGTGGACATCCCTTGTGCTTATGGGATGCTATTGAGCAAAGACTAGAGTAAGAGATTAAACAATTATATGTCAATAGATTGTTCACATATGTGGTTACCTTGGAAGGGAGTCTCTAGCCAAATTAGGATAGAAATAGAGCCTAAAATGAAACATATGATCATCGAGTATAATGTAATTAATGAGATGGTCAAAACATGGTTAACTTAGATCTTGGTGTTTACACTCTTGACACCATAAAGGTTTGTAACTTTTAAAATTCTCATGCTATGCCTGGGTTATGGAAGATATATTTTGATGGTGCTAGATGAAAATCAGGTTCTGGATTAGGAGTGGTATTAATCAATACCATTGGGAAAGAATACAATGCCTCTTAAAAATTTTAGTTCTCATCCACTAATAATTCAAGTGAGAATGAAGTACTTATTCTTGGATTACAATATGTAATCAAATATGAGGCCAAGGAACTATTATTTTTTGGTGATTATAAACTAGTAGTCAATTAGGTCAAGAGTAAATATCAATTTATCAAGAAGTACAAGTTTAGATTATAGGATTTAATTTAATCTTTTGATGCTTTTAACATTGTTTCCATCCCTAGGGAAGAGAATAAGTCTAATGATGAGATTTCCTTTGTAGTTACCAATCTTATGTCATGATAGGACTCCCAAAACCTTAGTATTGAGTTGGTTCCATACCCTTCAATCCCTATTAATGTAAACAATCTATAGGTGTTTAGTGATCACTAATAGATCCTAGACTTTATGACTAGCTCAGGAGCATTTAAAGCTCATGTCATAGATGAAGCTAGTGATAATACCCTTGATAATGACAAAGTTGAGAATAAGTTTGATGAAAACTTCATTTAGTTAAATGACAATAAGATCCCTAAAGGCATGATTGCCTTAGAGAGACTGTTTGACCTTGACAAATGAATTGAGACTATCAAGATTCCCATAGTAAGTGGTAAATATTATAATACAATTGATCTTGGACTTTAAGGTCAACCTCAACTGGTTAATATTAGTATAGACTATACAAGTGTTAAGTCCAAAAAATCCAAAGAATTTTGTACCAAATATAAATATGTCATAGCATGTTCCTATTATGACCTAAATATATTCAATCCAAAGGTCATAACACATACCATACCTTTAAAGGAAAACTGCAAACCTTTCACACAAAAGTGGATGCCTCTAAAGTTGATCTTAGAACCACTAATATATAAAGAGGTCAAGAAGCTCTTAGATGCCAATATTGTGTTTCCCATTAGACACTCCACTTGGGTAGATAACTTAGAACCAGTTAGGAAGAAAAATGGTGAAATCAAACTATGCATTGATTTCAAAAATGTGAATAGAGAATTTGAGAAATATAATTACCCCCTACCTTATATTGACCAAGTAATCTAAATTGTTTATGGTTCTACCATGATGTCTTTTCTTGATGGATTTTTAGGGTATAACCAGGTGTCGGTGAACCAAGAAGACAATATGAAAACTACATTTACTACTAAGTGGGGCACCTTTGCCTATAAAAGAATGCCATTTGGACTTATAAATGTCAGAGCCACTTTTCAAAAGGTTATGGATCATGATTTCCAAGGCCTTATAGTTAAGTTCATTATTATATACATGGATGATCTGACTATCTTTTCTAAAAATAGGTAGGATCATATTATACACCTACAACAGGAATTTGAATGATGCATAAGGTATGAGATTTCTCTCAACCAAAAGAAAATTATTTACTTTGTTACTGAGGGAAAACTATGAGGACATGTTATCACTAAGGAAGGAATATCTATTGACCTTGATAGAGTAGATGTAATATCTAACATAGATCCACCTAATAGTAGGAAGGAATTGAAGTCATTCTTTGGTAAAATAAACTTCATAAGAAAGTTTATTTATAGTTTTGTATAAATAGTTAGACCTCTGAATGACATGTTGAAGAAAGAGGCTAAGATCACTTGGAATGAGGAGACCAAGAAATATTTCAAGGAAATCAAAGATACAATTAGAGAAGCCCCTGTACTGATAAGTCTAGACTTTACTAAATATTTTTATCTTTACTTTTTTGCTTTAGATCATAAAATAGCTATGGTTCTAACTCAGAAGATAGATGGATGTGATCATCCAATAGCTTTTATGAGCACTAAATTTAAAATTTTTAAGTTGAACTACTCTTTGATTGAAAAACAAACATGTGTTTTGGTCAAGGTAATGAAAAAGTTCAGGCATTATATCCTTAAAAATAAGGTACATGTAATACTACTAAACCCTACTATATACACATAATATGTTCAATTTTTTATCAAATACTAGCACTTTACATCTTTTAGGAAACCATCAAGACTCAATCTCTCTGAGTGCATGCCCTAAAGGGTACACTAAGAAAGGGGTGGGAAAACCTTTGGTGCTTTGTAGGATTGTTTTCCCTTATTTCCCCAATATTACCAATCCAACCAGTGCTTAAAACCATTCCCTAAGCTATTACTCCTCCCTTTCACACTCCTCCAATATTTTCCTCTTTCCATCCTCCTTTTATTACCTTAATTCCCTTTTGGACTATCATTTAAACTAGGTCAAACATGGCTGACCCTATACAAGTTAGGGATATTTTTCACTTTTGGGGTTTGTTCACCTTTCGACTGACCTAGCTCAGACTTAGTGAATTATCTCTAATAACATACTAGGTTGACCATGGTCAACCCTATACAACTGATATTTATAGAAGGATTTAGGGTGAGATCCACCTATAAATACAAGATCATTTATGTCATTATTATAATATGCAATCAAGATTTATTATTCACTTGCACTTCTTCACAATTTGCTCTTCCACTATTCTACTTGAGGAGTCTTAACTTAAGGTTTATATTTAGAGAATCTAGTCTTGTGGATAAGTTTTGGATGTTTTTACCTTTCTTAGTTATCCTTAAAAACCACAAAAACCTCTTGTGAATCCCATTTGGCCAAGGGAGAGATTGAGTCTCGATAGGTTTACATTCAGGTAAGTATATTCTAAAATTGTACTCCTCTCTTTAGTAGATAGAAGTAGCATAAGTGTTGGCTCAAATAAGATTACTCTTCATATTCCATGTATTAGGGTTTTACTCATAATTTACTTAATTGAGATTCTCTTATACATGTTTTACTTTCTTCTAACCCCTTTATTGTGCTACAAGCTTTGTTGTGCATCAGATTAGATTTACTTCCTTGTTTATTAGACTTAACTAAAATATCAAACCTTAAAACTCTTTTAAGATTATTGTGTTATTATGTTACACTATAGGCTTTGGAACCCTGCCTCATATAGTGTATTTCGGTAAGGTCCCCTAATTGGGTCTAGAAAATCCCCATATTGGTCACACTCCCACTTAACAAATGTATCTGCAATCAGAAGTATAGGTATGCTCTATACTTTTTGAGCCAAGATTGATTTATAAACAAGATGCATTTCTAATTTCATACATTCTGGTGAACCCAATGTGAAATTAACCCTTATAAGATTTATTTCAATTTGTTTCATTATTTTTAGCATTAATTTTATCATATATATGTCATACTAGATCAACTTTGTTGACTAGTTCTAGTCTCTATGTGAATGATTTTAGGAACAAGTAATTAGATTGACTCAGATAACCCAATACAAGTTATCATACTTCCATACTTCTAATTCAAATTATTAGGTCAACCCAATCAACCCTATACACTTTCAAGCATCCAGTTCAACATATTAGGTTGACCTTGGTTAACCCTGTACATTTTTAGGCTTTTACAATATGTCCCTACACAGCTTAATCACCTCAGTCAACTCAGTTAGAAATTTTTGTCAGCATTCTTCAAAGTTCCTTTTTATCTCTCTATCTTTTTATTTTATTGTCTTTCCTTTCATAGTTTGTAATCTTCAAAATTACCCCTGTATAGTCAACTGAATCGACCCTATCAACCTAGTTTTATGCTTTATGTGTTATCTAAAATAACTAGGTTGACCTTGGCCAACCTTATTCATTTTCAAACCTTGCTTCCATAGTATAGGTTTGACCCTATAGACCCTATTATGTATTTTATGCATATATGTGATGTCCCTTACTTAGGGGCTCCTTTATCTGCACAATAAGCTCTGAACAACTGTAATATCCCCTTTCAAATAGGGAATATATAAACACATAAAGCTCTGAATAAGATACAATTTTGTAGAATAGTTTCACATATGAATAAACAAATCACAATATAATATCTCAATAGCAAATCAAATATCTCATCACTTGTTCTTCTGGACGATTACACAATTGAGCCTCTGTTATACAAATAAAAGAATATTAAAATCTGGTCTTAAAACCCTGGCTTTTGCTAATCTGGAAGTGAAATCTAGCTTCTGTAAGGTCTTTGCTTTTCTATGTCGACACACAGACGCCGTCATCAGTCGATATCTCGCCGACATCGGTCACTGTCGGTCAGCTTTCTGCCGACGTCAGTCTTCAGTCAACCGATGTCGGTCACTGGAAGCTCTTTGTCTGCCGAGGTTAGTGCTTGAGCAGATCTTTACGGACTTAGTACGGCCGCCAACCTATCTGTTCTTAACCCCTGATAGCTAAACAACCTGATCTCAAAAATATACGATTCTAACACAACAGATCTATATTTGTATAACTTATTGGATCAAAAACTAAATAAGAAATACCTGGAATATCTATAATAACTTATGTGTGAAGTTATCTCTCAAACCTGAAATTCTGTGATAACTTTTGGATGAAGCTATCTCTCAAATCTGTACCTCTGTGATAACTTCTGGATGAAGCTATCTCTCAATTTGGAAATAAATCAGCTGATATTTCACAGCCTCTAAATCTCAC
The DNA here is from genome assembly GCA_037957365.1 of Torreya grandis. NCBI lineage: Eukaryota > Viridiplantae > Streptophyta > Pinopsida > Cupressales > Taxaceae > Torreya > Torreya grandis. The sequence continues at coordinate 1,722,388 of JARHVA010001376.1, forward strand.
ACAATGAAGAGTTGACGTTCTCCACTGCAATGGAATCCTGGAACCCTTGGCTCAGTCTTCACAGAAGAATTTCTTCAATTTTCAATAATCAATAATCTATGCATAATTTCAAACTCTCTCCCATGAGAACTCTTATACCCTTCCAAAGGTGTGCTTGCTAAAATTAGATTTCCTCAAATTAGAACTTGGGGTTCTAAAATTAGAATTCCTCAAATTAGAACTTGGGCTTCTTAAATTAGAATTTGGGTCTTAAAATTAGACCAATTAATTAATAATTAATAATTAATTAATATCTAATTTAAAATTAGACCAAATAATTAATTAATTAATATCTAATTTAAAATTAGACCAAATAATTAATATTTGATTAAATCAATCAAATATTAATATCTCCCTCAATACATGTCAGATCCTCGAACCGTCTGAAGCTGGTGAACCAAGGAGTGATTCTACACATGACCATATCAAAACAAGGGTGCTCTGTTGTATGTCAAATATCCCTAAATAATAGGAGCTCAGGCCCAATGTGTCTAAAATAACCTGAATGAGAGCCAACTATAGGAATTCTGTAAATCAAAGCCAAGCCAATCTCCATCATGACCCTCTATCCATCCAATCAGCCTACGAAGGTCGCATAATAGGCTAATCATCAAGCCTGTCAATGTCCACGAAAAAGGGGACATGACAATATAGTATCAAAACTATACATTGTTTTAATTTATAATTAATCTTAATATGATAGTAATTATTTCACACCTTTCTTTTCTTATTGTTTATATGCTTATAATAGTTCACATAGTATAATTAGTATTTTTTAATTAACCGTTTAGTTTCACTATTTCTATTTTATGCACATGCGGCCAAATCACATAATTTAAATGAGCACTTTAACATTTGTCTACCCTAATCCAACTCGATACTCTAAAAAATTATAAATCATGGTTAATGGTATATTTTGGCTAAGCACCTGACACCCTTATCTCTATAACGTGTGAAGTGATGGGTAGGCCCCAATACCAAACTTGTATCATTACCACTACAGTCCCTTTCATCCTAAAATACCTAAAACTATCCTTATATTGCTATCTAGTTCCTTGCTTGCATCTAACTTCCCATCACATTTAAAATCATTTCTTAAATAATCTAATAAGCATCTTAGATTGACCAATTACTTATCTCTTTACTTTTCAAGCTGATTTCTTGTTCTTTACTCAATTGTGTGTGTAAAAACTTGTATTAGTCAGTGTTAGTGTAAGGTTTTATATTGTGTGCTTCAATTACATTAGCCAATGTTGATTTAATTAATTATTTATTTCCCTTCAACTCTTAATTTCTTAGATTATCTACCAAAAAATTCTTATTTTAGTTGATAACTTGTTACAAACTTTCTCTTTTTCCCTATCTATCATGTATTTTTTTCAGCCTCTATGCACTATAAAGGATTGACCCAGTCGACCCTGTACTATCTATAGCTCTTTTTTCCTACCTCTATTTACTATACTAGATTGACCCAGTCGACCCCATAATGTTTTTATGCCCTATTTTCTATGTTAGGTTAGCCCAGTTGACCTTATATTATTTTTTTCTTTCTCTATTCATCAATCTAGTTCCCTATTTCTCCAATTTTACATTTTGTTCATCTCTCTTTAGTCAAAATGAATTATCCTATCAAAATATTCTTGGATAGATTGAATCCATTTAGATATTATATGGGATGTTTATTTTTCCCTCTCTTTTCCTCTCAAGAGCACCATCATTCTTGGGGTACCTCTTCTCCTCCTTCATCTATGACCTACAATATGGTGCAAATAACACCTCAAGATGAAGAAGATGGATCTGATCCTTTATACACTTACCAAAATATTGATCATCTTCAAAATATTCAAACTAATGTGGGAGTGATTGACACAAGTTTACTTAATAATCCCACTAGTAATCCTTCTTCTAGAAATCCTCCCCCTAACACCAATTTGAGGAGTGTTTCTAGCAATACTAACTCACCTTCTAATACAACCCAACTTTTAGCCACAATCATCCAACATTGAACATTATGAAAAATTATAACACCAACCAAATGATGAAACTTAAACAACATTTTAATTAATGTGGTTGATTAACCTTCAACTATGCATCATCAAGTTAATCCTAATTTCATTCCTCCACCTCTTAGGGATGCCTCGAGCTATGTTATTCCTCAACCCATAATGAATAAAAAGATGCTTTAATCTATTCAAAATGATCCTTTAACTCCTTTCATTATATCCATTGATATTGGTAACATATCTCCAACTATCAAATATGATGGGACAAAGACTTTGCCTCATTTCTTAAAGCCTTTGACAACCTTTACAAAGAGTGGATCCAAACTAATACCTTTGTTGAAACTAAAATCTTAGTAAAAAATTATACTAATCAACTTCCCCAACATTCTATTTGGTAAATTAATGATTTGATTAATCCTTTAGTTAAAGAGTTTCAACATAATGATCTTCCTGAATATTATCTTAGCCGCTTCATCAGTGCTAAGCAATCTCCCACTGAATCAGCTCATGACTTTATCAAAAGATGGAAATCATTAGCCCATAAATCCAAACATAACATGACTAATGATAACTTATTCAAACTCTTTATCATATCTTTGACCCCCACTCTCCAATATAAGGTTCAAACCTTTTCTCCTCAAACACTTAATGAAGCTCTTGATCAAGCTAAATGTCAAGACTTTCTCATAAAGCATTTCAAACCTAATCCTAAAATTCTTAAAGGAAATTTACAAATATATAATGCTATCACTAATAATTATCATCAAACTAAACAAGGGATTTCCAAAATTGATATTCCTTCACCTTCTCATACACCTTTTTTAGTTTAGCAAAAAAAACAATTTTTACCACCCTCAAAACCTTTCATCTATTCCAATGATCCTCCTAAGTGGTATGATCCCAATCTATTTTATTGGTTCCATGCCGACATTGGGCATTTTCATGAATCTTTTAGAGCACTCACTAATTTTTTTATCTCTTATATGCTTGGTGATTTATTCAATCTTGAAGCTATGATCAATGTTCATCATCAAGAATACACTGCTACCTTTTAAAAATGACAAACTTCTAAAACCTCTATTTCAAATAACCAAAAAAAATCTCCCAATAATCAATCAATTTCTAAGGATGTTTATTATGACCAATAATTTTAAAAATATCAATATGTCAACACTAATAAGGTCAATTATCATCATAAACTAGCTCACAAAGATCCTATTACCAAGCCTAAAAATCCATATTTGGAGGAACAACTTCTTAAAGATAATACCACTACAAATCCTAATTTGGAATCACCTGAGGAATAGATTCCTCCTTTTGATCTTCCAACCACATATATTCATCCAAATTCTAATTTACCCCCTAAACCTCATGTTGATTCTTCTAAATCTCATATGAACTTTCTTAAAGAACTTAACTATATGCCTTGTAAGATTCCACTGATGGAATTGGTTTATACTTCACCCTATCATCATAAATTCCTTATGTAAAAACTTCAAGATATTGAATATCCATCTTCCATAGATGAAGAACCACTTTCTATCAATTCTCAACCTACCAAGATCAATACCATTGAAACCATGTGTCCTTTCAAGCAATCTATTGAATTCCTTGAATAGGACATGATCAATGACGAAAATATTTTTTGTGGTAATGATTTTCCACTTTTTATCAAAGTAGCCATTAATACCACTCTTATTTGAAAATTTATAGTTGATGAAAGTTTAGGTATTAATGTTACATATTTATGGCTTATACAACAACTTAGATATAACAAAGATCATCTTAATCAAACCCGTCTTACCTATCATGGTTTTGATAAGATAAATAAAAAGCCACTTGGTTATATTTGGCTTACATTAATGATTGGACCTAAAATAGTTTGGACCAAGCTTATGGTCCTTGATCTTCTTCTATCTTATAACATACTCCTTGGTCATCCATGGACTCATCGAATGAGGGCCATTGCTTCTTCTGGTAGTCATTGTATTAAATTCTTACATAATGGAAAATGATACAAGCATGAAGCTAATCCTAACCCATGGAGTATAAAAATACCCAATCCTAAATCACAATATCATGTTCCTACAATTCCTAAGATCAATAGTGATCCTCTACCTAAGTTCATAAACATGAATCCTGATTTACAAGTTACTCTTGCAAATACTGATGATGATGACCTCACTCAATGAGTTGTAACATACTTGTAATACCACTAAGTTACCTCCATAAATTTCATAATGTCTTCCTCCTTCTCTCTTACCAAGATACCATACTCTTCCTCTCATGGATGAGATTACAAATTTTCCCCTCTATGAAATGCTCAAGAGCCTTCTCTACTAGAAGATGCCTTCACTTGTAATTATTTTAGAGTGGCTAAATTATTTCAAGATCTTCTCATCATGTCTCCTTGTATATTCATTAATATCAATATTTCATCCTCTGAAATCCCCCTAGATTCTCAAGCATGTACCATTTCTCCAACATATAGCGATACTTATATCATGGCCCAATCTCAATCTAGAGACTTAGATGTCTATAATTATCAAAAAACCTTAGCCTAAATTCATGCTTTTAATTGGGATGTTCATACCATTTTTTTGGATCATACCTTAAATCCTAAAGGTCATATGCCTCCTACCAATATTTCTCTTATCAATACTCCTTGGGTGGTAGAGAAAATTATCGCTTTCAAACCTCCCAAAATTTCTATATCTCATTTACCACCTATTGATCCAATCATTATATCTGATCCTTCTCCCATCACCAAATCCACCAACACACCTATCTCTCCTACTCTATCTACTTCTACTCCTAAAATTACACTATATACCAAGGCAAATGATGTTCATCAGATACATTATGAGTATTATTTCCATGGTAATAAAATTTTAGATCTCTAAGTAGATGTCAAGTATTATGGTCCTCTTCCTACCTTTCCTAGTGATGAAGCTATTCTTGAGTTACTTTATGCTCGAGAACCTCAACTTCTTTGCTAGCATTATAAAATTATAAATTTCAAGTCTAAAACTCCTTGCTTCAACCACTTCATTACTATCATTGATCCTAAAACAAATCCAATTTTAGCCTTACCTAATGCACCATAACAATTTTCAAGATGGAAATGCCATTTTCATTGAAGAAACCACTCGCATCAAATATGGTACTCCATCTTGTCCTTTACCTATCATAGTTTCTTGAGATCTTTCACCTATTTAGCATGATAATTTCAGCTTATTCTTTGATAAATATCATGAAGCTTTTACTTGTTCCTATGAGGACATGCCTAGAATTGACCCTAGCATTGTGGTGCATAATATCATTACATATCTTGATGCCAAATCTATGCATCAAAAATAAAGGAAATTTTTTCTTGAATTTTCAACTTTATGTCATAAGGAAATCATCAAATTACTCAATGCTAAATTTATTAAACTAGTAGATTATTTTGAATGGGTTTTTAACAGTGTTCCTATTTAGAAGAAAGTCACTATGGTCATTCACATTTGTATTGATTTCCAAAATTTTATTCTTGCTTGTCCCAAGGACAACATCCCCTTACCTTTAATATATACCATCATCAATTCCATAGTTGATTATAAAATTTTATCTCTTATAAATGGCTTCTCAGGATATAATAAGATTCATATTGCCCTAGAGGACCAACATAAGACTACTTTCACCATGAAATGGGGCATCTATTGCTATGTCAAAATGCCTTTTGGCCTCAAAAATTCTAGATCCACTTACCAACGTGTGATGACTCACATATTTCATGATCTTATTCATAAAATTGTTGAAACCTACATATATGATCTTATTGCTAAATCCAAACATCGTAAGAATCATCTTTCTGATCTCATTATCATCTTTGACTGTCTTATTAAATATAAAGTTAGAATGTGTTTTTGGAGTCAAATATGAAAAATTGTTAGGATTCTTAGTCTCTCTCTCTATGGCATTGATGTTGATTATACCAAAATTAGTGCCAACATCAACATGCCCATTCCTCATTCTATTTTTGATATTCATACTTATTTAGGCAAGCTTGGGGAAATTCGATGATTTATCCCTAAAATGGCATATCTAATTCACTATATCAATTCCCTTCTCAAGAAAGGTACTAATTTAGAATGGATATATCCATGTCAAAAATCCTTTAAAAATATGAAAGAGTCATTGCTTCATTCACCTACACTTCATCCTCTCTCCAATTATCAACCTTCAATTCTATATACTTCTTTCACACCTATTTCATTTAGGGAAATGCTTGACCAACATAATGATATAAGAAGAGAATATTCTATTGACTACATTAGCCAAGGCCTCATCAACTATGAGACACATTATACCAAAATTGAGCATGATTACCTTGCTATATATTCTATAGCTAAAAAGCTTCACCACTATATGCTTTACCAAACTAATTATGTCATTATTCATTCTGACCCCCTTCATCATTTATTTTACAAATTATTTCTTCCTAGAGATAGAATTGGCAAACAGATGGTCTTACTTATGGAATTTGACCTTCATATCATTACTCAAAAAGTTGTTAAAGGGCAAGTCATAGCTAATCAACTTGTCATATCTCCCATTCCATCCACTTCTCTTCAAGATGATCTTCCAGATGACAATATCATTTACATTAAAATTATTAATCAAGTTATCTCTCTCAAAGATTACTTTCATAACTTTCCTGTTAATCTTGAATCCAATCAACTTAATGAATCTTCCACTCCCTTTGGTATTACTAAACCAAAATTAGTTATCGAAGAGCTACCTAAAATTAATGTTGACTTGCATGAAGATACTTAGACCCTTCACTTTAATGGTGTTAAATGCCTTCAAGGAGCTGGGGTAGGTTACATTCTCAAGAGTCCTCTTGGTAAGATCATTCCTTTAGCTTTTCACTTCACCTTTGATGTCACCAATAATATGGCCAAATATGAAGCTCTTATCTTAGACATGAGATTGGCTCTTGATTTAGACATCCAATACCTTCATGCTTTAGGTGATTCTCAACTTATTTTCCATCAAGTTAGTGGTGATTATCAATGTAAAAGTGAGAACCTTATTACCTATCATCAAATTTCAACCACTTTTGCTAAGGATTTTATCTCTCTCACTATTGAACCTATTCCTAGAGATAAAAATTCCATTGTTTATTCTATTTCCTCTTCAACATTTCTCTTCCATCCACATCACTTCATTTCTAATCCTTCTTTTCTTATACAAATAATAAAATTCCCATCTTCTACTCAACCACCAAATTCACTTATCTATCATATTAAGTCTTTTACCATTTGACAAAGCCCATGGTACCAAGACATCATTCAATTATTGAAACGTCAAAATTATCCTCCTAATTTAGATTCTCATGAAAATACATGCATTCATAAACAAGATTTCAAATATGTATTTTGACACAACATCCTTTATTATCACAACATTGGATGTACCTTTCTCAATTATGTTATGCAAGATGAGGTCCCTCCTCTTCTTGAACAAGCACATGGGGGAATTTGTAATTATCATTTTAACAAACATGATACAACATTAAAATGCCTATGTATTGGTTATTTTTGGCCTACTCTTGAAAAGGATGCAATTGAATATGATAAAAATGTACTCCTTGTCAGCTTCATGATGATTAAATTGATTCACCTCTAGCTGAAATTCAAACTATCAAATCTCCTTAGCTATTTTCCACTCAGGGATTTGATCTCATTTGTAAACTTCCTCAATCCCATGATGGGAATGTCTTTATCATCACTACAATTGAATATTTTACCAAGTGGGTAGAATCCCTGCCCCTTGTTAATGTCACCGATCCTACCATTTCCAAATTTATTCTTAATCAAATCATTTTTTGCTTTGGTGTTCCCCACATTCTCATTTTAGACAATGGTGGTAATTTTAAAAACAAACATATTAAATAACTTTGTGTTAAATTCAAGATAAATCATAAAATTTCCATTCCTTATCACCCATAATGAAATATTCAAGCTAAGGCCACTAATAAAATTCTCAACAAAATCCTCCAAAAGAAAATTTTTGAAACTCACATGGATTGGCATCTTCATCTTTATCTTGCACTTTGGGCTTATCAGACTAGCATACATACTACCACTAAGGCAACCCCATTTTTGTTAGTCTATGGTTCTAATTAACTTATTCCTTTAGGATTTGAACTTCTCTCTCTTTGTATATCTATTCATGGTATTATTCCTAATGAAAAATTACATTAATCTTTCCTTCATGCCCTTGATCTTCTTGATGAATGTTGTCTTTCTACCTTACAACATAACTACCACTACAAGGATCGCATTGCTCGATAACATTAAAAAACATGTTAAAGTTCACACTTTTAATGTTAGTGATCTTGTCCTTAAATTAGACTACACTCATGATAAAGAAGGTAAATACACCCAAAAATGGTGGGATGCATATTTAGTTAAAGACATTCTTGGTCTAAGCACCTACCATCTTCAAACCAATGAAGGCCATGTTTTGAAAGATCCCACCAATGCTAAATTCCTTAAAAAGTACTTTACCTAAACATTTCCTTCTTTTCATGATTTTTATCTACATCTATCCAACACTTTTTTTAGTTTACTTAAATAGGAGTCTCTCCCTCTACAGTAAGTTTCCTATTTTTCACAAACCTTTAGTCCTCCCTTTTGGTATTTTGGTTTCTTGATGTATTATAGTCTTCTTTATCTTCTTTAATTTGCTCTTTTGATACCCCTTGGGTTTTTATTTTGTGATTTACTTCATAAGACCATGGATAGGACTCAGAATTCCTCACAAAACCACCATCTTTTACTTATTTTTCACACAATTTTTGCTTGCCAATGTTGTTTTGGCATCCCTTGGGTTTTTCTTTCGTGAGTTGTTTTGTAAGACCATGGATAAGACCTGGCATCCCTCACAAAAGAACTATTTCTTCACTTTATCTTTTCCTTATTTTATGAAGTTGCAATGTAAGACCACAGATAGGACCTGGCCCTCATAAAATTACCATCTTTTCATTTTCTTGATCCTTATTCTCAAACTTTTTCTTCTGCTTCTTTTTCTAGATAGAATCTACACAAGCAATCTGTGTTATCATGTTTTCCTCCATTTCCCTCTTTATTATGATAAGGAATCACATTTTACTATCATTGTATCCTTTTTTACCCTTTGTCACATTTTTTTATGATTTAAAGTAATTTGAATTGTTCCATGTGTCATTCCTTTTGATTTCCCCTTTCCTTCACTCCTCATTAGATAAAACAAGGTCAAAGTCTAGATAACACTTTTATTTCACCTAGATTTACAAGACTCTTAGACCCCATGCTCTTTGAATACTCTCTCTCTCTTAGCAACCTTATCCCAAGTATTCAAATGAAAGTCATCTTTAGCACCCATGTTTGGTTTTCCAAATTTGTATGGAAGAGTAATATAAAAATCCATCAAGAAATTTTAAATCCAAATCATTTGAATCAAAATGAAATGATATCTAAAAGGCAACATAAAAATATTAAAAGTCAAATTCATACCAAAAGATGTGATTACAAGCACATCTCCTATCTCTAATCAAAGCTCAAACTCCACAGTTGGCCTCACATAGAGCCGAGGTCCTTTGGGGTATGGTAGACTAGTAGATTAGAATTGGGGAATTCAAAAAAAATCTATGGTGTTACCTACTTTCTCATGCAAGTACCTAATCTTTGCAGTAGATCGATGGCTCTATAAGGGGTCTCAAAGAATGGGGAACACATTATGGGAAGGTAGGTCTATTTTAATTTTCATGCATATAGACTTTATTGGATGATATATATACTTCATTTGTTAACCTAAGACTTATGTAGCTAAGAGAATTTATTTATAGTCCTTAAGGTTTAAATTCCTCTTATTTTGACAAACCTAATTTGAGTGTCTTAACTTCGATAAAGAGTTCATCTACCTTGGTATTTCCTTAATTCTTCCCTCCACCCATTTCATTTCTCCCCTTGATAGATAAAATTGTGATTCCAAATCTATTTTTTCCTCTTATTTAATTCCTTCTTCAACTCTTAAAAACATGTTAGTATTACTTTGTTTGAGTTTTATCTATCCTTAGAGTGAAACAACATGTTTGAGAAACTATGGATTATTTCTTTCTTTACACCATATACTTACATTTATACACTTTACTTTTACCATTTATCATTGTTTTAGTTTCTTGATGTTAAGGGCACCTGAGTTCTTACCCTTTTCCATTGTTGAATGAAGTTGGCTTGTTACTTCTCACTTGACAATGTTATTTTCCCTTTTATGTAGCTCTTTCCATTGATGATTGAGATGTGGATTGGTAATGATCACTCATCAATGTTGTTTTAACATTTTTTTCATCTTTTATCATTAATTTATTTTTGTTTTACCATCCTATTTCACATGTATCCTTGGTTTGACTTGGTGAGTTTCTCTTTATTACTTAAGGATAGCTTGTTTAAGTTTTTTGGTCTTTAGTAGCCATGGATTTTTGGTTACCCAATTTAATCTTGTTTCTAACTTGGTCATTTCATATAACATAGCACTTTTCACCCTAACTTTCCAATTTCCCAAATACATCTCATCCTCATAGCACTAGTTATCTTGGTTTTTATTTCATTTATTTATTTTTGCTCTTTAGTTTTATATTATTAGGTTTGTCAAAAGCAATCTCTATGCCCTACACAATCAAAAATAATAACACAGCAAAAAAACATATCATGATAAAGGTAATTCAAGGTATGCATTACATTTATTTTTTATTTATTTGGTTTTTAGTCATTTACTTTCAGCTATTTTTACTTTAAAATACTGTAACTTTTTTTTAACATTAGCATTGTGTGTTACTATGTTATTTCTCAAAGCACCATCCCCTATTACATATTAGTGATACATGATGAGCTTCAAGTGGGGCATATGTATACACATAATATTTTCAACCTTTTATCAAATACTGATGCTTTACATCTTGCAAGAACCCATTGAGAATCAATCTCTCTAAGTGCATACCCTAAGGGGTGGGTAGACCTTTAGTGCTTTGAAGGATTATTATCCCTTATTACCCCATTATTACCAATCCAAACATCTCCTAAAACAATTCCCTCAGATATTACTCCTCCCATGCACACTCTTCTAGTCTTTTCCTCTTTCCATCCTCTTTTTCTTTCCTTAATTCCCTTTTGGATTATTGGTTGAACAAGGTCGACCATGGCCAACCCTGTACAGTCAACATTTATAGAAGGATTCAGGGAGAGATTCACCTATAAATACAAGATCATTTTTTTCATTATTAAAATATGTTTTCAAGAGTTATTATTTATTTGTGCTTCTTCACAATCTACCCTTCCACTATTCTACTCGAGGAGTCTTAGCTTAGGGTTTTTACTTAGAGAATCTAGTCTTGTGGATAATTCTTGGATGATTTCACCTTTATTAATTATTCTTATAAACAAAAATAACCTCTTGTGAAGCCCCTTTGGCCAAGGGAGAGATTGAGTCTTGATAGGTTCACATTAAGGTAAGTATATTCTAACTTTGTTCTCCTCTCTTTAGTAGATAGAAGTAGCATAAGTGTTGGCTCAAATGATATTACTCTTCATATTCCATGTATTATATTTTTACTCATACTTAGCTTAATTGAGATTCTCTTATACATGTTTTGATTATTTCTAACCCCTTTATTATGGCACAATCTTTGGTGTGCACTAGATTAGATTTACCTTCTTGTTTATTAGACTTAAGTGAAATATCAAATATTAGGACTCTTTTAGGTTTGTTGCATCATTATGTTATACTATAGGCTTTGGAACCCTACTTCACATGGTGTATTGTGATAAGTGATACCCTAATCAGGTTTAGCAAATCCCCATATTGGTCATGCTCCTACTTAACAAATGTATCCCCAATCAGAAGTGTAGGTATGCTTTATCTTCTCCAAACTAGGATTGATTTATATACATGATGTATTTATAATTACATACACCTACCAATAAGATCATGCTTAGTCAATGTGAACATGGAGAAAGGAGCAGTAAGTGATGTTTGTTCTCCAAGAATATGATTTAGAGATGAAGAGTAGGTGCCAAGGTTTAATTCAGTTGATTACCAATACTAATCCCAAGCTAAGTGTTTTTTAGGTAAAGCAACAAAGTTTCAAACCCAATGATTGGTATGATCCCATTATCCACTTACTAATCAATGATTATTGTACTTCAAGGTTAAGTAAAGAACAAAGAAGAGATATAAGTCGTAAGGTAACTCATTTTTATATCACATATGAAGTGTTTTACAAGAACTTTGAAGGAATTTAATTGAGATGTGTCTCCAAGAGTGAAGCAATTGAGATCATGAGCACTTTCCATGAAAAACTAGGAATTGAACATCCATTTGGAAGGACTACATCACCTAAGATCCTTAGAGCTAGATACTACTAGCCCACTATCTTTAAGGAAGCTCACAATCATGTGAGAGAATGCCACTTATGTCAAGTCTTCAACATTAAAGATCCCAAGTTCTCCATGCAACTAAGACTAGTAATGATTGATAAATACTTTTCCCAATGGGGACTAGATTTTATGGGGGTCATTAACCCCAATTCCTCTAATGATCACAAGTATGTTCTAACTGCTACTGACTACTACATAAGATCGATTGAAGTAGTGGAAACTAAATAGTGCAGAATTGAAGAGGTGATCAAATTTTTAGAATAAAACATATGCACAAGGTTTGGGACACCTATATCTCTAGTCTATGATAATGGATCTACCTTTGTATCCATTGAGATACTAAGTGGGCATATTATAATAACATCATTCTCAAGTTCTCATCAAACCATTATCCTTAAGGTAATAGAGTATATAAATCAATAAATAAGAACTTGATGAAGGCTATAAATAAGTATGTAGTTGATAAACCTATAACCTAGCACAATTTGCTCAAGTATGCCCTTTGGGTAGATAAAACTAGAGTCAAACAAGCTCTCAAAGCATCACCATTCTTATTGTTTTATTGTCAATAAACCATCTTCCCCACCATCCTTAAGCTACCAACATATAGGTTCATGTAAGATTACATGGAGGAGGACCAAGAATTTACAAGTTCAAGGTTGTTGGACATCATACAGATGGAAGATGTGAGAGAGGAGGCTTTTGCAAATTTTAGCAAACACTAAACCATAGTGAAAAGGTGGTTTGATAAACATTCAAATATAAAGGTGTTAAAGCAAGGAGACTTATTTCTTCTTTGGGAAAAGGCATCTGAGCCTAAGTGTAAACATGGAAATTTCACACCTTTGTGGATAGGTCCCTATCAGGTTACTGAGATATCTAAAGATAACAACTTCAAGCTGAAATGCTTACAAGGACTAGAGTTCACACTACCTAGCAAATGGGAGTACCTTAAGCACTAATTCTCTATTTTCCCACATGGGGTATTCATAGAATGATTGTAATACTAGTTATTGTTATTTTAGGTAGGCTAGGTTAGTTTCTTTATGTTCTTTCCTTCATGTCCCTTGTTTGTACATATGTTTGCTTATTTCTTTAATTTATATTTTTTTGCTCTCTATTTGGTGTGTTTTTTCTCTGCTTTGTTCCTTGCTTCTAATAAGTCATTTTGGATAGTCCTCAGCTCAAGATTCATATGATGCTAAAAAATAACTACACAGTTTAAAATTATCGACATGTTTTCTCAGCATTAGTTAATCTTGAGTTATTGGAATATGAGATTAATGTTATAGTTTAAAGAAACTAGTAAAGATTGATGGTTAGGATAAATATTTGTTAGGATTTTGAACATTGTTCTAATCTAAGCTTGGTTTTAATAAGGATTGCACATATCGGATAAAATATTAGATTATTAGGATATAATTATGCTTACACTTAAAAAACATTAATTTCCCAAGACAAAGTTTACAGCTAAAGATGATTGTCTAAAGATCAAACACTTGACCAAATCCAAAAACCTGGCTAACCTGGTTCCCAACCTTTGCTATAAAATCAAAATGACTTGAAAGATATAAAAAAATAAGAAACTTATTACAAAATTCAAGATCTTTTTAAGCAAAGGTGATTCTATTAATATCCATCAGGGCTATGGATGCCTAGCTAGTAGTGGAACAAGGCCTTGAGTGGAGCCAAAGATAAATTTTTTGGGGCTATGGACGTCTAGATGGTAGTAGAGCAATCCCCAAGCCTTCCCTAAGCTAATGCATAGTTCTTAATGAATATACAAACATGTCGAAAGTTAAAGTTAATGGTTAAAGTCATGAACTTAGAATTTGTTCTCTAAATATTGTGTAAATTAGTAAGTGGAATCAAAGTGCACACATAACATGGCTATGTTTTGATGTTTGATTCTAATTCTACATGTTCAAGATTTTTTCTAACCATGAACTCATCTTAATAATGGTGCTTAATCAAATGGAATAATTAACTTAATTAATAGTCTAAATCAAAGTCTCTAAATTCTAACATATTGCTATGTTTCCCCTAGAAGTCTCCATTTGTTGAGGTTAACATACCCACATTTCCAAAAAATGGGGATCCTTGTCTTAAATAGTGCAAATTTATACCCTAAATTTGAAAATGCATCTAATCTGAGTACCATTAGAATGTTTTACATATTATCTTTATTTGAAGATCATCCACACCTAGTTTAGTTGGCATATTTATTCATAATTTTGATTTAATCTTACCTAAAGTTTCTAACATTTGATCTCTATGTTTCAGGTCACAACTCCAATGGAGTCCATTTGGAATGAGAAATGTCTAGGTTTTATGATTTAATACTGATTTAATTTTTTAATAGCCTTTGGTCTATTGAAATCAAGTAGAATTTATCTTTGGTCTGCTTAAAACCCTAACTCCAATTTACCCTAGCTCATGCCCTTTGAAATAAATTCAAATTTGGCAAGAACATTTTACATGGGGAACAATGTATCATGTCATGGGCTTAGTTCTATTTTTATCTTAAAGTTTAGTCATGTTTATTAACATGACCAAACCTTAATATATAAAAAATTATGTTCGGTCTCTTTATTTTTCCAAGTCCTTTGGTCCCTTTTATTTCTACATGGTCTAACTAAACACCAGGACCTTTTGTTATGTATATAGACTTAGCCTAAAAATACTTCTCCTAAGACTATATGTTATGACTTTGATTTTTCATGAGGTCCCTTTTATTATGTCTCAAAACTTAGCTCAAAATGTTTTCTAAGGTCTTGCCTATGTTTATTAACATGAAATAAAGCCATAGTCCAAAACATTATGCTTTGTTCTTTATTTTTGCCAAGCACTGACTTTAACATCATTTTATTTACAAGATCAATGGTCTGTATTTGCTTAGACAATAGAGATCCAACTGTGTGAGATTAAAGTCAAGACCCTGGCCCTAAGATAAATTTTGAGCATCTTCTTAAGATTAATGGCACATGTTTGCTCAAGCCATATTTATATAATGATGGATATCGAGTCAAATCTTCAACAGATCCCAAAAACAAGTGAGAAGGTGACAAGTGTCACAATCTCAACTAAAGAACACTCAGCAGCCAATGGCATTTAACCTCAAAGATCAAGATCCAACAGAATGCATTTGCTTGGATGAGGATGATCTAATAGTGTGAGATTAATAATGAAAAGTCAAGATGAACATAGAGATAACATATGGCATAACTACAGGCCATAAATTAAATTTCAATCATCTTTCAGAGATCAATGGTACATGTTTGAACGTACACATTCAGATCAATGGTCCATGGAGTAGGAGGTACAATTAAGTAGATCAATATCAATGGAGCATGATTGATATGTGTAATTAAGATCAATGGTGTGTAGTAAATATTGAAAATTTAAGGTGAATGTGGAAGTAATAAGTGTCATAACCATGGAGAATGTATCAAAAAACCAATGTTTTTCAAGTTCTCAGATCAAGATCAATAGTATGTGTTGATCTATGCAAAAATGATCTAACGGTGTGAAATCAAGCAAGAAAATTTAAAAGGTAGCCATAATTTTTTAAATATAAATGAGCAATATGTCATGAAAATGCCATATGGATGCCATGGTGATGCCACACCAAATATATGTTAGTATAATGTGCCAAGTGGAAGAGCACATAGTCCCAAGAAATATAAGGGCATAAGCATGTAGTCTAATTAGGATCTAAGTAACAAAGTTCATGCAAGTTCAGATAGCTGCCACCATTAGAGCACTATAAAAACCTTCAAAAAGTCCTAGTTCAGCCCTATATTCACCATAATCAAACTAGAGAAGTTGAATTATCACTTATGCAAGATAATTCAACCTAGAAGTTGAATTATAGTCCACTAGTGAGTAATTTGATAGAATTCACTACCATGGCAGCTTGTGAAGACATTCCTAGGAAAGATGTGGAGCTTCACTCAATAGGATATAGAAGTAATGAACTTAGTCACCCAATGGTAGAATTGAAGGGATAAAATGAAATATTTGACCAACATCTTGATGGAAGATCAAATCCTTGATTTCAAAACCATTACCCTGATTCATCTGAAACACAGTTATGGGACTACTTGTAGACAAAATCAAAAGCATAAACACATGGTCTGGGAACTTGGAAAGTCTCTTTGAGGATGACAAGTAGATATAGAACAATATGGAATAATTACTTGGGATCATGATCACAAATTCAACCATACTTGGCTCCACAAGCCTCATCACTATTGAGGAGTTTGAGCATAGAGCTACCCTGGTCATACAAGAAGTGAAGAGAAAGCACCAAGAGAAATATGGGATGAATAATATTAGGTTCATGTATATGAATCTAATATAAAAATAAAATAAGTAAACCCAGAAATAGAAAAATGTATTAATAAGGGTAGATAAAGCCATCAAGACCTTAGCAGGTCAAATGAAGGAGCTCTTCATAAAACCAATTGTCAACCTTGTGCTAATTGAGGAGCAACACTAGAGAATAATTAATAGACTTCAGCAACACAAGGGTCCCAAATATTTGTTAAATTAATAATATTCTTCTTGTAGCTAAGCATTGTTTATTTTGATAATGGAATATTCTTTTTTTATAAAGGCATGTGCAGCTTGAAAAATGCATTGCCTATATATTAGTCCATGGAGGAAAGTCTAGCGTATTTTAGAACATTTATAGAAAGGACAGTTGTTTTAACACTTGTGCTTTTGTAATTGGGTATGATTGACCAAAATACATCCTTGAATCATATAAAAGGAGTATTTTGAATTGTAAAAAAGAAGAGGGGGTTCTTAGAAGAAAAATTACTTTGTAACTTTTGAGAAATTAATATAAACAAGAAATTCTACAAAGTTTGTCCAACTTTGTCTTTTGTTATCCTGGCTTCTCTCTCACTTTTTTGTTTTGACTTCTAGATTTGAATGGTTCTTATGAATTCTTAGTGTGTACATTTGAATGCAGAGCTATTAACTTGTGACAATGCTAGGTTAATTGAAATTTCTTAGGTTCATTTTGTTTTCTTACTCTTCTTACATTTGGGCTAATGTTGTTTACTTTCAAGGGTACTTCTTTAAAGTGAACTTAGTTATTATTTTCATTATTTTCTATATTCCTCAGATATTTATCTGATGTGTGACAATATTTGAGGTTATGCTACTTCATGTCATACATTGGTTAAGTGCATGCCTAGATTATATTTGAACTTTATCATGATGTTTGGAATGAATATCAGTAACATCTCTTCTCTACCTTACCTTTCCTTTTTACCCTTTTTTAACTAGATCAATCTAGCTTAATTTTCATTCTAAATATCCATCTTAAATTAGTCCTTAGATTAGTGTTAGGTTGTGGAGCTAAAAGCTTCACTAGGATGCAAACAGGAGAAGTTACGGAGGATGCAGAGTTGCAAAGTCAGTTGCAAGGAAACTGGCATCGATTTGATTAACCGACGTTAGTCAAATAGCAGCGAAGAACCAACTGACGTCGGTTATCAGTCGACTGACATCGGACATGGAGGAGCCGACGTCGGCAGCCTGTGCGAGAACAGGACGTTTGCATGTTGATCCCAGAAAGTCTATTTTTAGACAATTTGTTTGCATGTCAAAGGCTAGTCTTAGTCTTGAGTTGCATATCTAATTATTGTAATTAAGGTAATCTACTTATTGTAAGCATGAGATCTATATATGGACTCATGGGCTATATTGTAAACCTGTAGCTAGAGAGTAAAAGAGCAATAAGCTCCTTCTGAGAGAAGAGAGCAATGGTGTGTTCCTCCTAGTGCCACAGTACCATGGTGGGTCCTGGTTTGGAGAATTAGCTGGGTTCTTCGTATGTGTATGATCTTGGTCAGCATGTGTGCATGACTTTCTATAGGAGATCTACAATGGTGAGTAAGGTCTAGTGATTTGCAGGTAGCAGCAGAGAGCAAGAGATCTACTTGGAGTACGGTTGTGTACTTAGTGTACTGTCAGCATTGTTACTGACTGGTTGGAGAGGTGAACATCAATTCTATATTTGAATTGATTGTTGGGACCGAGAGAGACAGGGAAGAAGGTCTTGAGGCATGGTGAACCTTTGAGGTGGAAGAAGAAGTGGCATCTTATTTATTGTATTTTCTTCTAAGTATTTAATACAATTGTGTATTGTCTCTCAAATCTTATTTTGTTTCATATTTCTAGTTACTTATTGATTCTGGTATAATTCTGTGTTTAGTTGCTAATACAAGAAGTAATCATATGTGATCTATTTGAGGAGCAAGATCCTGACAAGTTGGTATCAGAGCTTTTGGTTGGGTTGACTAACAGGTGGTTCAGATCTGGTAGTGTTTTTAATTACAGGTCACTCGCAAGGGTTTTAGATTGAGTGGGAGTATAGCAATGGCAGAAGAAAGTAAGCTACGAATGGAGAAACTGAATAGCACGAATGGTCTGATTGATATAAAGAAAGAGCAGGTAAAGAAAGATTGTTGGTTGGTTGCAGATCAATAAGGAGGAGCAGATGTTGCAGGGGATGTTGCACAGGATGTTTTGGATAAAGTGGAATCTTGGTTCACAGATTCTTTTGCCTCTTTCCATGCAGCTTGAAATAGAGCATCTTTTCATGGGTATGTCTTTGGAGACTTTGGAGAGATTTATTTAGGAGCTGGAGAGCCTTGTCAAATGATTGACAAAGGGGAAGTGAAGCTGAAATCCTAGACGGATGACACACAGTGGTTGAAGGAAGTCATGCAAGTACCAGTCTTGGAGATGAGTCTAATTTCTTCAGGAAATTTGGGTGATGAGAGATGCACTGTAACTCTCACAGTGGATAAACTTGAATTAGATGGTGGTAAGAAAGTAGGTATCCTTTATCTATCTACTTATATTGCTGATTCACCTTCTGTTGCAGAGACGTGGCTTCATAGGCTTAGTCACATATGTAGAAGGAGAATGCAGGTTTTGAAGTGGAAGTCAGATGTCTTTGATAAGCTAAAGAACTAGAAATACTTAGTGTTAATGGAGGAGATGACGGATAGAGATCAGATGAGGGAACTAAATTATTCTGAGTAGGGCTATGTTGATTTGAACAAGACATTGATCCATGGAGAGCTTGCGGGTAAAAAGTTATCACTCATAGACGAACACAGGTATCAGCATCGGTCAGATAGTAACCGATGTCGGCAATAGGAAGACCAATGTTGGTCATAAAGGAATCGACATTGGTAGATGTGACACCGACGTCAGCCAGGGAGATGACGTCGATAGTCAGGGTCAGTGCAAGGAATTGAAATTAGTCGGGAGCAGACTGGGAGATGGCTGAGATCGGTCACTGGAACAGATATTAGGTGGATAGCAAGCTATCAGCAAGTCTCAAATGCTCATGTTAAGGTCAAAAAGGGTAATTGAACCTCATATTTATTGTTCACCTTATTTATATTGCTTATTGATGTTCAAGAACCAGGAAGATGTAAAGAGGCAATGCAGGTAGAATCCAGATACAGTGGGAGCTTGGCATGGATGAGGAGTGTGAGTCCTTGGAGAAGAACCAAATAAGTATTTATTAGTAGAGTTGTCAACTGAAAGAAAGCACTGAGAGATGGATGGATTCCCATAGTTAAAGAAGAGAGTGGATGGACATGTGAGACAGAAGGCCAAGGTATATGGTCTTGAGGAAGTTGCAGGATAGTGGTACAGGTTTTGACAGGTGGATGACAAAGCATGGCTTTAGTCAATGTCAGTGTAACTATTGTGTTTGTTCTTACCAGGTGGATGATGAGTCACGACATTATCTAGTTACTGTATGTGGATGGTTTGCTAGCAGGTTTTGTACATACAGGGATTTGCTGAGCTAAAATGTAAGGTTAGTTCAGAGGTATGTCATGAATAATTTGGAGCAGCAAAATTCTTTGGCATGAGAGACATGGAGATTTGGTCTCCAATGGGAGATGATGTGAATCAGGTGTTGGTGAGGTTCATTATGCAAGATGCAGAATCGGTAAGCACACCAAGGGTTGGACAGTTCAAGCGGAGCTTAGAACAGTGTTCAAAATCATATGAGGTCTAGTGCAGAACTGAGTTTTCCCAATCAGTGGGAGCTGTCAGAGAGTTTGGAGCCAATTCAGGGAAGGAAGATTCTTAGGTATCTGAGAGGGACCAGTAGTAGGTCGACATGCGATGCAGGGTCAAGGTCTTCACTGCATGGATTTGTAGGTTTGGATGTGGCAGGGTACTCAAATGTCAGGAAAGGCATCACAGGGTGTGTGATGGTTGGTCTTCAGGGTTGAGCTTGAAGAGGGTTACAAGCCAAGAAATAGATTAGACAAGGTACAGATATAGGTACAAGTGTAGTTGTTTATCTCTAAGTGGGAGATTGTTAGGTTGTGGAGCTAAAAGCTTCACTAAGATGCAAATAGGAGAAGTTACGAAGGATGCAGAGTTGTAGAGTCAATTGTAGGGAAACTGGCATCAGTCTGATCAACCGATGTTCGTCAGATAGTAGTGAAGAACCAACCATTGTCGGTTACTAGTCGGCCGACATCGGTCATGGAGGAGTTGACGTCGGCAACCTGTGCGAGAACAGGCAGTTTGCATGTTGATCTCAGAGAGTCTATTTTTGGACTATTTGTTTGCATGTCAAAGGCTAGTCTTAGTCTTGAGTTGCGTATCTAATTATTGTAATTAAGGTAATCTAAATATTGTAAGCATGAGATCTATATATGGAATCATGGGTTGTATTGTAAAACTGTAGCTAGAGAGTAAAAGAGAAATAAGCTCCTTCTAAGAGAAGAGAGTAATGGTGTGTTCCTCCTAGTGCCACAGTACCATGGTGGGTACTAGTTTGGAGAATCAGCTGGGTTCTTCATATGTGTATGATCTTGGTTATCATGTGTGCATGACTTTCTATAGGATATCTACAATGGTGAGTAAGGTTTAGTGATTTGCAAGAAGCAGCAGAGAGCAAGAGATCTACTTGGAGTGCAGTTGTGTATTTGGTGTACTGGCAGCATTGTTACTGACTGATTAGAGAGGTGAACATCAATTCTATATTTGAGTTGATTGTTGGGACTGAGAGAGAGAGGGAAGAAGGTTTTGAGGCATGGTAAACCTTTGAGGTGGAAGAAGAAGTGGCATCTTCTTTATTGTATTTTCTTCTAAATATATAATACAATTGTGTATTGTCTCTCAAATCCTATCTTGTTTCATATTTCTAGTTACTTATTGATTCTAGTATAATTCTATGTTTAGTTGCTAATACAAGAAGTAATCATATGTGCTCTATTTGAGGAGCAAGATCCTGACAAGTTGGTATCAGAGTTTTTGGTCGGGTTGACTAACAAGTGGTTCAGATCTAGTAGTGTTTTTGATTACAGGTCACTCGCAGAGGTTTCAGATTGAGTGGGAGTATAGCAATGGTAGAAGAAAGTAAGCTACAAATGGAGAAATTGAATAGCACGAATGGTCTGATTGATGGAAAGAAAGAGCAAGTAGAGAAAGATTGTTGGTTGGTTGCAGATCAATAGGGAGGAGCAGATGTTGAAGGGGATGTTGCACAGGATGTTCTGGATAAAGTGGAATCTTGGTTCACAGATTCTTTTGCCTCTTTCCATGTAGCTCAAAATAGAGCATCTTTTCATGGGTATGTCTTTGGAGACTTTGGAGAGATTTATTTAGGAGCTGGAGAGCCTTGTCAAATGATTGACAAAGGGGAAGTGAAGCTGAAATTGCAGATGGATGAAACACAGTGGTTGAAGGAAGTCATGCAGGTACCAGTCTTGGAGATGAGTCTAATTTCTTCAGGAAATTTAGGTGATGAGAGATGTACTGTAACTCTCATAGTAGATACACTTGAATTAGATGGTGGTAAGAAAGTAGGTATCCTTTATCTATCTACTTATATTGCTGATTCACCTTTTATTGCAGAGACGTGGCTTCATAGGCTTAGTCACATATGTAGAAGGAGAATGCAAGTTTTGAAGCAAAATTCAGATGTCTTTGACAAGCTAAAGAACTAGAAAGCCTTCGTGTTCATGGAGGAGATGATGGATAGAGATCAGATGAAGGAAATAAATTATTCTGAGGAAGGTTGTGTTGATTTAAATAGGACTTTGATCTATGGAGAACTCACGGGTAAAAAGTTATCACTCACAGATGAACAAAGGTACCGGCATCGGTTAGACAGTAACTGACGTTGGCAATAGGAAGATCGATGTCAGTCATAAAGGAATCGATGTGGGCAGATGTGAAACTAGCGTCAGCCAGGGAGATGACATCGACAGTCAGGGTCAGTGCAGGGAACGGATATCGGTTAGGAGCAGACTGGGAGATGGCTGAGATCGGTCACTGGAACGGATATTGGGCGGACAACGAGCTGTCAACAAGTCTCAAACACTCATGTCAAGGTCAAAAAGGGTAAGTGAACCTCATATTCATTGTTCACCTTCTTTATATTGCTTATTGATGGTCAAGAATCAGGAAGATGTGAAGAGGCAATGTAGGTAGAATCCAGATATAGTGAGAACTTGGCATGGATGAGGAATGTGAGTCCTTGGAGAAGAACCAAACAAGTATTTCTTGGTAGAGTATTCAGCTAGAAGAAAGCACTGAGAGATGGATGGATTCCCATAGTTAAAGAAGAGAGTGGATGGACACGTGAGACAGAAGGCCAAGGTATATGGTCTTGAGGAAGCTGTAGCACAGTGGTATAGGTTTTGACATGTGGATGACAAAGCATGGCTATAGTCAACATTAGTGTAACTATTGTGTTTTTTCTTACTAAGTGGATGATGAGTCGTGACATTATCCAGTTACTGTATGTGGATGGTTTGCTAGCAGGTTTTGTACATACAGGGATTTGTTGAGCTAAAAGGTAAGGTTAGTTCAGAGGTATGTCATGAAGAATTTGGAGCAGCTAAATTCTTTGGCATGAGAGACATGGATATTTGGTCTCAAGTGGGAGCTGATGTGAATCAGGTGTTGGTGAGGTTCATTACGCAAGATGCAGAATCGGTAAGCACACCAAGGGCTGGACAGTTCAAGCGGAGCTTAGAACAGTGTTCAAAATCACATGAGGTCTAGTGCAGACCTGAGTTTTCCCAATCAGTGGGAGCTGTCAAATAGTTTGGAGCCAATTCAGGGAAGGTATATTCTTAGGTATCTGAGAGGGATGAGCAGCAGGTTGACATGCGATGCAGGGTTAAGGTCTTCACTACATGGATTTGTAGGTTTGGATGTGGCAGGGTACTCGGATGACAGGAAAGGCATCACAGGGTGTGTGATGGTTGGTCTTCAGGGTTGAGCTTGAAGAGGGATACAAGCCAAGAAATAGATTAGATGAGGTACAAATACAAGTACAGGTTTAGCTGTTTATCTCCAAGTGGGAGATTGTTAGGTTGTGGATCTAAAAGCTTCACCTGGATGCAAATAAGAGAAGTTATGGAGGATGCAGAGTTGTAGAGTCAGTTGCAGGGAAACTGGCATCGGATTGATCAACCGACATCGGTCAGATAGAAGCGAAGAACCAACCAGCATCAGTTACCAGTCGGCCGACATCGGTCATGGAGGAGCTAACGTCGGTAGCCTATGCGAGAACAGGCAGTTTGCATGTTGATCCCGGAGAGTCTATTTTTGGACTGTTTGTTTGCATGTCAAAGGCTAGTCTTAGTCTTGAGTTGCGTATCTAATTATTGTAATTAACGTAATCTAATTATTGTAAGCATGAGATCTATATATGGACTCATGGGCTGTATTGTAAAACTGTAGCTAGAGAGTAAAAGATCAATAAGCTCCTTCTGAGAGAAGAGAGCAATGGTGTGTTCCTCCTAGTGCCATAGTACCATGGTGGGTACTAGTTTGGAGAATCAGCTGGGTTATTTGTATGTGTATGATATTGGTCAGCATGTGTGCATGACTTTCTATAGGAGATCTACAATGGTGAGTAAGGTCTAGTGATTTGCAGGTAGCAGCAGAGAGCAGGAGATCTACTTGGAGTACGGTTGTGTACTTGGTGTACTGGCAGCATTGTTACTGACTGGCTGGAGAGGTGAACATCAATTATATATTTGAGTTGATTGTTGGGACCGAGAGAGAGAGGGAAGAAGGTCTTGAGGCATGCCGAACCTTTGAGGTGGAAGAAGAAGTGGCATTTTCTTTATTGTATTTTCTTCTAAGTATTTAATACAATTGTGTATTGTCTCTCAAATCCTGTGTTGTTTCATATTTCTAGTTAATTATTGATTCTGGTATAATTTTGTGTTTAGTTGCTAATACAAGAAGTAATCATATGTGCTCTATTTGAGGATCAAGATCTTGACAAGTTGGTATCAGAGCTTTTGGTTGGGTTGACTAACAGGTGGTTCAGATCTGGTAGTATTTTTTATTACAGGTCACTCGCAAGGGTTTTAGATTGAGTGGGAGTATAGCAATGGCAGAAGAAAGTAAGCTACAAATGGAGAAATTGAATAGCACAAATGGTATAATTGATGGAAAGAAAGAGCAGGTAAAGAAAGATTGTTGGTTGGTTGCAGATCAACAGGGAGGAGCAGATGTTACAGGGGATGTTGCACAGGATGTTCTGGATAAAGTGGAATCTTGGTTCACAGATTCTTTTGCCTCTTTCCATGCAGCTCTAAATAGAGCATCTTTTCATGGGTATGTCTTTGAAGACTTTGGAGAGATTTATTTAGGAGCTAGAGAGCCTTGTCAAATGATTGACAAAGGGGAAGTGAAGCTGAAATTGCAGATGGATGACACACAGTGGTTGAAGGAAGTCATGCAGGTATGAGTCTTGGAGATGAGTCTATTTTCTTTAGGAAATTTGGGTGATGAGAGATACACTGTAACTCTCACAGTGGATACACTTGAATTAGATGGTGGTAAGATAGTAGGTATCCTTTATCTATCTACTTATATTGTTGATTCACCTTCTGTTGCAGAGACGTGGCTTCATAGGCTTAGTCACATATGTAGAAGGAGAATGCAGGTTTTGAAGTGGAAGTCAGATGTCTTTGACAAGCTAAAGAACTGGAAAGCCTTTTTGTTCATGGAGGAGATGACGGACAGAGATCAGATGAGGGAACTGAATTATTTTGAGCAGGGTTGTGTTGATTTGAACAGGACTTTGATCCATGGAGAGCTCACAGATAAAAATTTATCACTCACAGATGAACATAGGTACCGGCATCGGTCAGACAGTAACTGACATCAGCAATAGGAAGATCGATGTCGGTCATAAAGGAACCGATGTCGATAGATGTGACACTCGCGTCAGCCAGGGAGACGACGTCGGCAGTCAGGGTCAGTGCAGGGAACTGACATCGGTCGGGAGCAGACTGGGAGATGGCCAAGATTGGTCACTGGAACAGATATTGGCCAGACAGCAAGCTGTCAACAAGTCTCAAATGCTCATGTCGAGGTTAGAAAGGGTAAGTGAACCTCATATTCATTG
Source organism: Torreya grandis (assembly GCA_037957365.1). Classification (NCBI taxonomy): domain Eukaryota; kingdom Viridiplantae; phylum Streptophyta; class Pinopsida; order Cupressales; family Taxaceae; genus Torreya; species Torreya grandis. The sequence continues at coordinate 1,748,331 of JARHVA010001376.1, forward strand.
TTCACCTTCTTTATATTGATTATTGATGGTCAAGAACTAGGAAGATGCGAAGAGGCAATGCAGGTAGAATCCAGATACAGTGGGAGCTTGGCATGGATGAGGAGTGTGAGTCCTTGGAAAAGAACCAAATAGGTATTTGTTGTTAGAGTTGTTATCTGGAAGAAAGCACTGAGAGACGGATGGATTCCCATAGTTAAAGAAGAGAGTGGATGGACACGTGAGATAGAAGGCCAATGTATATGGTCTTGAGGAAGCTGCAGGACAGTGGTACAGGTTTTGATAGGTGGATGACAAAGCATGGCTTTAGTCAACGTCAGTGTAACTATTGTGTTTGTTCTTACTAGGTGGATGATGAGTCGCGACATTATCCAGTTACTGTATGTGGATGGTTTGCTAGCAGGTTTTGTACATACAGGGATTTGCTGAGCTAAAAGGTAAGGTTAGTTTAGAGGTATGTCATGAAGAATTTAGAGCAGCAAAATTCTTTGGCATGAGAGACGTGGAGATTTGGTCTCCAGTGGGAGCTGATGTGAATTAGGTGTTGGCGAGGTTCATTACGTAGGATGCAGAATCGATAAGCACACCAAGGGCTGGATAGTTTAAGCAGAGCTTAGAAAAGTGTTCAAAATCACATGAAGTCTAGTGTAGACCTAAGTTTTCCCAATCAGTGGGAGTTGTCAGAGAGTTTGGAGCTAATTCAGGGATGGTAGATTCTTAGGTATCTAAGAGGGACCAGTAGCAGGTTGACATGTGATGCAGAGTCAAGGTCTTCACTACATCGATTTGTAGGTTCAGATGTGGCAGGGCACTCGGATGACAGGAAAGGCATCACAGGGTGTGTGATGGTTGGTCTTCAGGGTTGAGCTTGAAGAGGGATACAAGCTAGGAAATAGATTAGACGAGGAATAGATACAGGTACAGGTGTAGCTTTTTATCTATAAGTGGGAGATTGTTAGGTTGTGGAGCTAAAAGCTTCACCAGGATGCAAACAGGAGAAGTTACGGAGGATGTAGAGTTGTAAAGTTAGTTGCAGGGAAACCGGCATCGATCTGATCAACTAACGTCAGTCAGATAGCAGAGAAGAACCAACCGGTGTCAATTACTAGTTGGCCGACATCGGTCATGGAGGAGCCAACATCGGCAGCCTATGCGAGAACAGGCAGTTTGCATGTTGATCCCAGAGAGTCTATTTTTGGACTATTTGTTTGCATGTCAAAGGCTAGTCTTAGTCTTGAGTTGCGTATCTAATTATTATAATTAAGGTAATCTAATTATTGTAAGCATGAGATTTATATATGGACTCATGGGCTGTATTGTAAAACTATAGCTAGAGAGTAAAAGAGCAATAAGTTCCTTCTGAGAGAAGAGAGCAATGGTGTGTTCCTCCTAGTGCCACAGTACCATGGTGGGTACTAGTTTGGAGAATCAGTTGGGTTCTTCGTATGTGTATGATCTTGGCTAGCATGTGTGCATGACTTTCTATAGGAGATCTATAATGGTGAGTAAGGTCTAGTGATTTTTAGGTAGCAGTAGAGAGCAGGAGATCTACTTGAAGTACGGTTGTGTACTTGGTGTACTGGCAGCATTGTTACTGACTAGTTGGAGAGGTGAACATCAATTCTATATTTGAGTTGTTTGTTGGGACCGAGAGAGAGAGGGAATAAGGTCTTGAGGTGTGGCAAACCTTTAAGGTTGAAGAAGAAGTGGCATCTTCTTTATTGTATTTTCTTCTAAGTATTTAATACAATTGTGTATTGTCTCTGAAATCCTGTGTTGTTTCATATTTCTAGTTACTTATTGATTCTAGTATAATTCTGTGTTTAGTTGTTAATACAAGAAGTAATCATATTTGCTCTATTTGAGGAGCAAGATCCTGACAAGTTGGTATCAGAGCTTTTGGTTGGGTTGACTAACAGGTTGTTCAGATCTGGTAGTGTTTTTTATTAGAGGTCACTCGCAGGGGTTTCAGATTGATTGGGAGTATAGCAATGGCAGAAGAAAGTAAGCTACGAATGGAGAAACTAAATAGCATGAATGGTCTGATTGATAAAAAGAAAGAGCAGGTAAAGAAAGATTGTTGGTTGGTTGCAGATCAACAGGGAGGAGCAAATGTTGCAGGGGATGTTGCACAGGATGGTCTGGATAAAATTGAATCTTGGTTCAAAGATTCTTTTGCCTCTTTCCATGCAGCTTGAAATAGAGCATCTTTTCATGGGTATGTCTTTGGAGACTTTGGAGAGATTTATTTAGGAGCTGGAGAGCCTTGTCAAATGATTGACAAAGGGGAAGTGAAGCTGAAATCGTAGACGGATGACACACAGTGGTTGAAGGAAGTCATGCAGGTATTAGTCTTGGAGATGAGTCTAATTTCTTCAAAAAATTTGGGTGATGAGAGATGCACTGTAACTTTCACAGTGGATACACTTGAATTAGATGGTGGTAAGAAAGTAGGTATCCTTTATCTATCTACTTATATTGTTGATTCACCTTCTATTGCAGAGACGTGGCTTCATAGGCTTAGTCACATATGTAGAAGGAGAATGCAGGTTTTGAAGCAAAAGTCAGATGTCTTTGAAAAGCTAAAGAACTGGAAAGCCTTGGTGTTCATGGAGGAGATGACGGACAGAGATCAGATGAGGGAACTAAATTATTTTGAGCAGGGCTGTGTTGATTTGAACAGGACTTTGATCCATGGAGAGCTCACGGGTAAAAAGTTATCACATGAACATAGGTACTTGCATTGGTCAGACAGTAACTGACATCAGCAATAGGAAGACCGATGTCGGTCATAAAGGAACCGAATTTGGCAGATGTGACACCGATGTCGACAGTCAGGGTCAGTGCAGGGAACCGACATCAGTCGGGAGCAGACTGGAAGATGGCCAAGATTGGTCACTGGAATAGATATTGGGCAGACAGCAAGCTGTCAATAAGTCTCAAACGCTCATGTTGAGGTCAGAAAGGGTAAGTGAACCTCATATTCCTTGTTCACCTTCTTTATATTGCTTATTGATGGTCAAGAACTAGGAAGATGCAAAGAGGCAATGCAGGTAGAATCCATAAACAGTGGGAGCTTGGCATGGATGAAGAGTGTGAGTCCTTGGAGAAAAACCAAATAGGTATTTAATGGTAGAGTTGTTAGCTGGAAGAAAGCACTGAGAGATGGATGGATTCCCATAGTTAAAGAAGAAAGTGGATGGACACGTGAGACAGAAGGCCAAGGTATATGGTCTTGAGGAAGCTGCAGGACAGTGGTACAGGTTTTGACAGGTGGATGACAAAGCATGGGTTTAGTCAACATCAGTGTAACTATTGTGTTTGTTTTTACATGGTGGATGATGAGTCATGACATTATCCACTTACTATATGTGGATGGTTTGCTAGCAGGTTTTGTACATATAGGGATTTGCTGAGCTAAAAGGTAAGGTTAGTTCAGAGGTATGTCATGAAGAATATTGAGCAGTGAAATTCTTTGGCATGAGAGACATCAAGATTTGGTCTCCAGTGGGAGCTGATGTGAATCAGGTGTTGGCCAGGTTCATTACGTAGGATGCAGAATCGATAAGCACACCAAGGGATGGACAGTTCAAGCGAAGCTTAGAACAGTGTTCAAAATCACATGAGGTTTAGTGCAGACCTAAGTTTTCCCAATCAGTGGGAGCTGTCAGAGAGTTTGGAGCCAATTCGGGGAAGGTCGATTCTTAGGTATCTGAGAGGGACTAGTAGTAGGTCGACATGCGATGCGGGGTCAAGGTCTTCACTACATGGAATTGTAGGTTCGGATGTGGCAGGGTACTTGAATGACAGTAAAGGCATCACAGGGTGTGTGATCGTTGGTCTTCATGGTTGAGCTTGAAGATGGATACAAGCCAGGAAACACATTAGACAAGGTATAGATACAAGTACAGGTGCATCTATTTATCTCCAAGTGGGAGATTGTTAGGTTATGGAGCTAAAAGCTTCACCAAGATGCAAACAGGAGAAGTTATGGAGGATGCAGAGTTACAGAGTCAGTTTTAGGGAAACTGGTGTTAGTCTGATCAACTGACATCGACCAAATAGCAGTGAAGAAATAACCAGCATCAGTCACCAGTCGGCCGACATCGGTCATGGAGGAGCTGACGTCGGCAGCCTGTGCGAGAACAGGCAGTTTGCATGTTGATCTCGAAGAGTCTATTTTTGGACTATTTGTTTGCATGTCAAAGGCTAGTCTTAGTGTTGAGTTGCATATCTAATTATTGTAATTAAGGTAATTTAATTATTTTAAGCATGAGATCTATATATGGACTCATCCGTTGTATTGTAAAACTGTAGCTAGAGAGTAAAAGAGCAATAAGCTCCTTCTGAGAGAAGAGAGCGATGGTGTGTTCCTCCTAGTGCCATAGTACCATGGTGGGTACTGGTTTGGAGAATCAGTTGGGTTCTTCGTATGTGTATGATCTCAGTCAACAAGTGTGCATGACTTTCTATAGGAGATCTACAATGGTGAGTAAGGTCTAGTGATCTGCAGGTAGCAGCAGAGAGCAGGAGATCTACTTGGAGTACGGTTGTGTACTTGGTGTACTGGCAGCGTTATTCCTGACTGATTGGAGAGGTGAACATCAATTCTATATTTGAGTTGATTGTTGGGACCGAGAGAGAGAGGGAAGAAGTTCTTAAGGCATGGTGAACCTTTGAGGTGGAAGAAGAAGTGGCATCTTTTTTATTGTATTTTTTTCTAAGTATTTAATACAATTGTGTATTGTCTCTCAAATCTTGTGTTGTTTCATATTTCTAGTTACTTATTGATTCTGGTATAATTCCGTGTTTAGTTGCTAATACAAGAAGTAATCATATGTGCTCTATTTGAGGAGCAAGATCCTGACAAGTTGGTATCAGAGCTTTTGGTTGGGTTGACTAATAGGTGGTTCAGATTTGGTAGTGTTTTTGATTACAGGTTACTCGCAGGGGTTTCAGATTGAGTGGGAGTATAGCAATGGCAGAAGAAAGTAAGCTACGAATGGAGAAACTGAATAACATGAATGGTCTGATTGATGGAAAGAAAGATCAGGTAAAGAAAGATTGTTGGTTGGTTGCAGATCAATAGGGAGGAGCAGATGTTGCAAGGGATGTTACATAGGATGTTCTGGATAAAGTGGAATCTTGGTTCAAAGATTCTTTTGCCTCTTTCCATGTAGCTCGAAATAGAGCATCTTTTCATGGGTATGTCTTTGGAGACTTTGGAGAGATTTATTTAGGAGCTAGAGAGCCTTGTCAAATGATTGACAAAGGGGAAGTGAAGCTGAAATCATAGACGGATGACACACAGTGGTTGAAGGAAGTCATGCAGGTACCAGTCTTGGAGATGAGTCTAATTTCTTTAGGAAATTTGGGTGATGAGAGATGCACTATAACTCTCACAATGGATACACTTGAATTAGATGGTGGTAATAAAGTATGTATCCTTTATCTATCTACTTATATTGCTGATTCACCTTCTGTTGAAGAGACGTGGCTTCATAGGCTTAGTCACATATGTAGAAGGAGAATGCAAGTTTTGAAGCGAAAGTCGGATGTCTTTGACAAGATAAAGAACTGGAAAACCTTGATGTTCATGGAGGAGATGACGGATAGAGATCAGATGAGGGAACTGAATTATTCTTAGCAGGGCTGTGTTGATTTAAACAGGACTTTGATCCATGCAGAGCTCACAGGTAAAAAGTTATCACTCACAAATGAACACAGTTATCGACATCAGTCAGACAGTAATCGATGTTGGCAATAGGAAGACCGACGTCGGTCATAAAGGAACTGATGTCGAGAGATGCGTCACTGGCATCGGCCAGGGAAACGATGTCAGAAGTTAGGGTCAGTGCAGGGAACCGACATCAGTCAGGAGCAGACTGGGAGATGGCCGAGATCGGTCACTGGAACAGATATTGGGCGGATAGCAAGCTGTCAACAATTCTCAAACGCTCATGTCGTGGTCAAAAAGGGTAAGTGAACCTCATATTCATTGTTCACCTTCTTTATATTGCTTATTGATGGTCAAAAACTAGGAAGATGTGAAGAGGCAATGCAGGTAGAATCCAGATACAGTGGGAGCTTTGCATGGATGATGAGTGTGAGTCCTTGGAGAAGAACCAAATAGGTATTTTTTGGTAGAGTTGTCAGCTGTAAGAAAGCATTGACAGACGGATGGATTCCCATAGTTAAAGAAGAGAGTGGATGGACACATGAGATAGAAGGCCAAGGTATATGGTCTTGAGGAAGCTGTAGGACAGTGGTACAGGTTTTGACAGGTGGATGACAAAGCATGGCTTTAGTCAACGTCAGTGTAACTATTGTGTTTGTTCTTACCAGGTGGATGATGATTCGTGACATTATCTAGTTACTGTATGTGGATGGTTTGATAGCAAGTTTTGTACATACAGGGATTTGCTGAGCTAAAAGGTAAGGTTAGTTCAGAGGTATGTCATGAAGAATTTGAAGCAATGAAATTCTATGGCATGAGAGACATGGAGATTTGGTCTCTAGTGGGAGCTAATGTGAATCAGGTGTTGGCGAGGTTCATTATGCAGGATGTAGAATCAGTAAGCACACCAAGGGCTGGACAGTTCAAAATGGAGCATAGAACAATGTTTGAAATCACATGAGGTCTAGTGCAGACCTGAGTTTTCCCAATTAGTGGGTGTTGTCAGAGAGTTTTGAGCCAATTCGAGGAAGGTAGATTCTTAGGTATCTGAGAGGGACCAGCAGCAGGTCGACATGCGATGTAGGGTCAAGGTCTTCACTACATGGATTTGTAAGTTCGGATGTGGCAGGGTACTCAGATAATAGAAAAAGCATCACAGGGTGTGTGATGTTTGGTCTTTAGGGTTGAGCTTGAAGAGCGATATAAGCTAGGAAATAGATTAGATGAGGTATAAATACAAGTACAGTTGCAACTATTTATCTCCAAGTGGGAGATTGTTAGGTTATGGAGATAAAAGCTTCACTAGGATGCAAACAGGAGAAGTTACGGAGGATGCAGAGTTGCAGAGTTAGTTACAGGGAAACAAGCATCGGTCTGATCAACAGACGTCGATCAGATAGCAGCAAAGAACCAACGGACGTCGGTTACCAGTCGGCCGACATCGGTCATGGAGGAGCCGACGTCTATTTTTGGACTATTTGTTTGCATGTCAAAGGCTAGTTTTAGTCTTGAGTTGTGTATCTAATTATTGTAATTAAGGTAATCTAATTATTTTAAGCATGAGATCTATATATGTACTCATGGGTTGTGTTGTAAAACTGTAGCTAGAGAGTAAAAGAGCAATAAGCTCCTTCTGAGAGAAGAGAGCAATGGTGTGTTCCTCCTAGTGCCACAGTACCATGGTGGGTACTGGTTTGGAGAATCAGTTGGGTTCTTCGTATGTGTATGATCTTGGTCAGCATGTGTGCATGACTTTCTATAGGAGATCTACAATGGTGAGTAAGGTCTAGTGATTTTTAGGTAGCAATAGAGAGTAGGAGATCTACTTGGAGTACGGTTGTGTACTTGGTGTACTGGCAGCATTATTACTGACCGGTTGGAGAGGTGAACATCAATTTTATATTTGAGTTGATTGTTGGGACCGAGAGAGAGAGGGAAGAAGGTCTTGAGGTGTGGCGAACCTTTGAGGTGGAAGAAGTGGCATCTTCTTTATTGTATTTGCTTCTAAGTATTTAATACAATTGTTTATTGTCTCTCAAACCCTATGTTGTTTCATATTTCTAGTTACTTATTGATTCTGGTATAATTCCGTGTTTAGTTGCTAATACAAGAAGTAATCATATGTGCTCTATTTGAGGAGCAAGATCCTGACATGTTGGTATCAGAGCTTTTGGTTGGGTTGACTAACAAGTGGTTCAGATCTGGTAGTGTTTTTTATTACAGGTCACTCGCAGAGGTTTCAGATTGAGTGGGAGTATAGCAATGGCAGAAGAAAGTAAGCTACAAATGGAGAAATTGAATAGCACGAATGGTCTGATTGATGGAAAGAAAGAGCAAGTAGAGAAAGATTGTTGGTTGGTTACAGATCAACAGGGAGGAGCAGATGTTGAAGGGGATGTTGCACAGGATGTTCTGGATAAAGTAGAATCTTGATTCACAGATTCTTTTGCCTCTTTCCATGCAGCTCGAAATAGAGCATCTTTTCATGGGTATGTCTTTGGAGACTTTGGAGAGATTTATTTAGGAGCTGGAGAGCCTTGTCAAATGATTGACAAAGGGGAAGTGAAGCTGAAATCGTAGACGGATGACACACAGTGGTTGAAGGAAGTCATGCAGGTACCAGTCTTGGAGATGAGTCTAATTTCTTTAAAAAATTTGGGTGATGAGAGATGCACTGTAACTCTCACAGTGGATACACTTGAATTAGATGGTGATAAGAAAGTAGGTATCCTTTATCTATCTACTTAAATTGCTCATTCACCTTCTATTGCAGAGACATGGCTTCATAGGCTTAGTCACATATGTAGAAGGAGAATGCAGGTTTTGAAGTGGAAGTAAGATGTCTTTGACAAGCTAAAGAACTAGAAAGCCTTGGTGTTCATGGAGGAGATGACGGACAGAGATCAGATGAGGGAACTGAATTATTTTGAGCAGGGCTGTGTTGATTTGAACAGGACTTTGATCCATGGAGAGCTCACGGGTAAAAAGTTATCACTCACAGATGAACACAGGTATCGGCATCAGTTAGACAGTAACCAACGTTAGCAACAGGAATACCGACATTAGTCATAAAGGAACTGATGTCGACAGATGTGACACCAGTGTCGGCCAGGGAGACGACATCGTCAGTCAGGGTCAGTGCAGGGAACCGACATCGGTCGAGAGCAGACTGGGAGATGGCCGAGATCGGTCACTAAAATGGATATTGGGCAAACAGCAAGCTATCAACAAGTCTCAAACGCTCATGTCAAGATCAGAAGGGGTAAGTGAACCTCATATTCATTGTTCACCTTCTTTATATTGCTTATTGATGGTCAAGAACTAGGAAGATGCGAAGAGGCAATGCAGGTAGAATCCAGATACAATGGGAGCTTGGCATGGATGAGGAGTGTGAGTCATTGGAGAAGAACCAAATAGGTATTTGTTGGTAGAGTTGTCAGCTAGAAGAAAGCACTGAGAGACAGATGGATTCACATAGTTAAAGAAGAGAGTGGATGGACACGTGAGAAAGAAGGCCAATGTATATGGTCTTGAGGAAGCTGCAGGACAGTGGTATAGGTTTTGACAGGTGGATGACAAAGCATGGCTTTAGTAAACATCAGTGTAACTATTGTGTTTGTTCTTATGAAGTGGATGATGAGTCTCGACATTATCCAGTTACTGTATGTGGATGGTTTGCTAGCAAATTTTGTACATACAGGGATTTGTTGAGCTTAAAGGTAAGGTTAGTTTAGAGGTATGTCATGAATAATTTGGAGCAATAAAATTCTTTGGCATGAGAGACATGGAGATTTTGTCTCTAGTGGGAGCTAATGTGAATCAGGTGTTGGTGAGGTTCATTACGCAGGATGCAGAATCGGTAAGCACACCAAGGGCTGGATAGTTCAAGCGGAAATTAGAACAGTGTTCAAAATCATATGAGGTCTAGTGCAGACCTAAGTTTTCCCAATCAGTGGGAGTTGTCAGAGAGTTTGGAGCCAATTCAGGGAAGGTAGATTCTTAGGTATCTGAGAGGGACCAGCAACAGGTCGACATGCGATGCAGGGTCAAGATCTTCACTACATGGATTTGTAGGTTCGGATGTGGCAAGGTACTCGGATGACAGGAAAGGCATCATAGGGTGTGTGATGGTTGGTCTTTAGGGTTGAGATTGAAGAGGGATACAAGCTAGGAAATAGATTAGATGAGGTATAGATATAGGTACAGGTGTAGTTGTTTATCTACAAGTGGGATATTGTTAGGTTGTTGAGCTAAAAGCTTCACCAAGTTGCAAATAGGAGAAGTTACAGAGGATGCAAAGTTGCAGAGTCAGTTGCAGGGAAATCGATGTCAGTCTGATCAATCGACATCAGTTAGATAGCAGCGAAGAACCAACCGGTGTCGGTTACCAGTCAGCCGACATCGGTCACGAAGGAGCCGACGTCAGCAGCCTGTGGGAGAATAGGCAGTTTGCATGTTGATCCCAGAGAGTCTATTTTTGGACTATTTTTTTGCATGTCAAAGGCTAGTCTTAGTCTTAAGTTGCATATCTAATTATTGTTATTAAGGTAATCTAATTATTGTAAGCATGAGATCTATATATGGACTCATGGGCTATATTGTAAAACTATATCTAGAGAGTAAAAGAGCAATAAGCTCCTTCTGAGAGAAGAGAGCAATGGTGTGTTCCTCCTAGTGCCACATTACCATGGTGGGTACTGGTATGGAGAATCAGATGGGTTCTTCATATGTGTATGATCTTAGTCAGCATGTGTGCATGACTTTCTATAGGAGATCTACAATGGTGAGTAAGGTCTACTGATTTATAGGTAGCAGCAGAGAGCAGGAGATCTACTTGGAGTACGGTTGTGTACTTGGTGTACTGGCAGCGTTGTTACTGACTTGTTGGAGAGGTGAACATCAATTCTATATTTGAGTTGATTTTTGGGGACCGAGAGAGAGAGGGAAGAAGCTCTTGAGGCGTGGTGAACCTTTGAAGTGGAAGAAGAAGTGGCATCTTCTTTATTGTATTTTCTTTTAAGTATTTAATACAATTGTGTATTATCTCTCAAATCTTGTGTTGTTTCATATTTCTAGTTACTTATTGATTCTGGTATAATTCCATGTTTAGTTACTAATACAAGAAGTAATCATATGTGCTCTATGTGAGGATCAAGATCCTGACATGTTGGTATCAGAGCTTTTGGTTGGGTTGACTAACAAGTGGTTCAGATCTGGTAGTGTTTTTGATTACAGGTCACTCGCAGGGGTTTTAGATTGAGTGGGAGTATAGCAATGGCAGAAGAAAGTAAGTTACAAATGGAGAAACTAAATAGCACAAATGGTCTAATTGATGTAAAGAAAGAGCAGGTAAAGAAGGATTGTTGGTTGGTTGCAGATCAATAGGGAGGAGCAGATGTTGCACGGGATGTTGCACATGATGTTCTGGATAAAGTGGAATCTTGGTTCATAGATTCTTTTGCCTCTTTCCATGCAGCTCGAAATAGAGCATCTTTTCATGGGTATGTCTTTGGAGACTTTGGAGAGATTTATTTAGGAGCTAGAGAGCCTTGTGAAATGATTGACAAAGGGGAAGTGAAGCTGAAATCGCAAACGGATGACACACAGTGGTTGAAGGAAGTCATGACGGTACCAATCTTGGAGATGAGTCTAATTTTTTCAAGAAATTTGGGTGATGAGAGATGCACTGTAACTCTCACAGTGGATACACTTGAATTAGATGGTGGTAAGAAAGTAGGTATCCTTTATCTATCTACTTATATTGTTGATTCACCTTCTGTTGTAGAGACGTGGCTTCATAGGCTTAGTCACATATGTAGAAGGAGAATGCAAGTTTTGAAGTAGAATTCAGATGTCTTTGACAAGCTAAAGAACTAAAAATCCTTGGTGTTCATGAAAGAGATGACAGACAGAGATCAGATGAGGGAACTAAATTATTTTGAACAGGGTTGTGTTGATTTGAACAAGACTTTGATCCATGGAGAGCTCGCGGGTAAAAAGTTATCACTCACAGACAAACATAGGTATCAGCATCAGTCAAACAGTAACTGACGTCAGCAACAAGAAGACCTATGTCAGTCATAAAGGAACTGACATCAGCAGATGTGACACCAGCGTCAGCCAAGGAGATGACGTCGGTAGTCAGGGTCAGTGCAGGGAATCGACATCAGTCAGGAGCAGACTGGGAGATGGTCGAGATCGGTCACTAGAACAGATATTAGGCGGACAGCAAGCTGTCAACAAGTCTCAAATGCTCATGTCAAGGTCAGAAAGGGTAAGTGAACCTCATATTCATTATTCACCTTCTTTATATTGCTTATTGATGGTCAAGAACCAGGAAGATGCGAAGAGGCAATGCAGGTAGAATCTAGATATAGTGGGAGCTTGGCATGGATAAGGAGTGTGAGTCCTTGGAGAAGAACCAAACAGGTATTTTTTGGTAGAGTTGTCATCTAGAAGAAAGCACTGAGAGACGGATGGATTCCCATAGTTAAAGAAGAGAGTGGTTGGACACGTGAGACAGAAGGCCAAGGTATATGGTCTTGAGGAAGCTGAAGGACAGTGGTACAGGTTTTGACAGGTGGATGACAAAGCATGGCTTTAGTCAATGTCAGTGTAACTATTGTGTTTGTTCTTACCAAGTGGATGATGAGTCGCGACATTATCCAATTACTGTATGTGGATGGTTTGCTAGCAAGTTTTGTACATACAGGGATTTGTTTGAGCTAAAAGGTAAGGTTAGTTCAGAGGTATGTCATGAAGAATTTGGAGCAGCAAAATTCTTTGGCATGAGAGACATAGAGATTTGGTCTCCAATGGGTGCTGATGTGAATCAGGTGTTGATGAGGTTCATTATGCAAGATGCAAAATCGGTAAGCACACCAAGGGCTGGACAATTCAAGTAGAGCTTAGAACACTCTTCGAAATCACATGAGGTCTAGTGTAGACCTGAGTTTTCCCAATTAGTGGGAGCTGTCAGAGTTTGGAGCCAATTTGGGGAAGGTAGATTCTTAGGTATCTGAGAGGGACCAGCAATAGGTCGACATGCGATGCAGGGTCAAGGTCTTCACTACATGGATTTGTAGGTTCGGATGTGGCAGGGTACTCAGATGACAGGAAAGGCATCACAGGGTGTGTGATGGTTGGTCTTCAGGGTTGAGCTTAAAGAGGGATACAAGCTAGGAAATAGATTAGACGAGGTACAGATACAGGTACAAGGTGTAACTGTATTTATCTCTAAGTGGGAGATTTTTAGGTTGTGAAGCTAAAAGCTTCACCAGGATGCAAATAGGAGAAGTTACAGAGGATGCAGAGTTGTAGAGTCAGTTGCAGGGAAACCAGCGTCAGTCTGATCAACCGACATCGGTCGGATAGGAGTGAAGAACCAACTAGCATCGGTTACCAGTCGACCGACATCGGTCATGGAGGAGCCGACGTCGGCAGCCTGTGTGAGAACAGGTAGTTTGCATGTTGATCTCAGAGAGTCTATTTTTGGACTGTTTGTTTGCATGTCAAAGGTTAGTCTTAGTCTTGAGTTGCGTATCTAATTATTGTAAGCATGAGATCTATATATGGACTCATGGGTTGTATTGTAAAACTGTAGCTAGAGAGTAAAAGAGCAATAAGCTCCTTCTGAGAGAAGAGAGCAATGGTGTGTTCCTCCTAGTGCCATAGTACCATGGTGGGTACTGGTTTGGAGAATCAACTGGGTTATTCGTATGGTGTATGATCTTGGTCAGCATGTGTGCATGACTTTCTATAGGAGATCTACAATGGTGAGTAAGGTCTAGTGATTTGCAGGTAGTAGCAGAGAGTAGGAGATCTACTTGGAGTACGGTTGTTGTACTTGGTGTACTGGCAGCGTTGTTACTGACTGGTTGGAGAGGTGAATATCAATTCTATATTTGAGTTGATTGTTGGGGACCGAGAGAGAGAGGGAAGAAGGTCTTGAGGCGTGGCGAACCTTTGAGGTGGAAGAAGAAGTGGCATCTTCTTTATTGTATTTTCTTCTGAGTATTTAATACAATTGTGTATTGTCTCTCAAACCTTGTGTTGTTTCATATTTCTAGTTACTTATTGATTCTGGGTATAATTCCGTGTTTAGTTGCTAATACAAGAAGTAATTCATATGTGCTCTATTTGAGGAGCAAGATCCTGACAAGTAGTTCTTGATCATAATTCACTGTTCTTAACACTAAAGACTTCACATTTTACATAGATTTAGCTATTTTGGCCATGATGGCTCCCAACCATCAAACTTTTATAAATATTATGAAATAATCCACTTGCTTTATCTCTATTCCATCAACAAATAACAAGATTATCACAACCTACAACTCATGCACTAAATTCTTATAATTCTAAAATGAGAAGTGTTCTTGAACACTCTGGGCATCTGTGATACATATTTAGGCATCAATAATCTCCCAAGTAGATAATAATAATGCAGATTTTGTTATCAACCATCTTTTGCTTTGGATGTAGTAGACTCCATAAAAGATATAAAAAATTGTTCACCAATTCTATAGGAGGTTTAGTGACATCAGGTATTTGAAAACCTCTTATTTTTCTTGAGTAAAATTTCTATTGCATTGACACAATTAATATTATTGTAGTAAAATTCAAAAATTGAATGTTCATATTATTGATTTTAGTAGTCATGATTTCTATTTATGCACTTGAACTTTTATGCATAAGTGTTTTCTTAAATATGCTTCTCACAAGTTATTCTACTAGGCAATTTGAGCTTCAGGGTTTTGCAAAACTTATTTCTCTTTAGGAAATTGCAAGTATCATAAAGATAGCATCACAAAACCTTATGATAAAGCATAATACATTTTAGATTTCATTAAATGCTATTATAGGTAAATGTAAATTACACATTTAATTGAAAACAATGAAAAAGGTGGTTTGGAACTTTATTTTTTACCTCAGATTTCCATATTTGTGGCTTGAGTCGAGATGTCCTGCCAACTTTGAGCTATATTTCAAATAATGACCATGCTTATCATGGGATCCTTATCTAGGATCATAATACAGTTAGAATACTAAAGCAATTTGTATGATACTTTAAATTATTAATTCGCTTCCTCTTGTAATGCCCCCATGATCCAAAATCAATTGTTGAAATGCTTTGTATACTTAGTTTAGTATGAAATAATAAATGTATGAAGGAAACTATGTTTCCTCTTTACTGCAAGATTGAATGTTGGGTGGATTTAGATTATATTAATAGCTTTAAAAAAATGGGGGCCACATTAATTACTTAAACTATGTATTGTATTTATAAAGTAGTTATGACTTGAGTATCATTTTACTATAGTTAGTTATATATATTGGCATAGTAAAATGATAGATGTGGGATATCGACAATATTGACATATATCCATAATATTAGAAGAAGTGGGTATTAGGCTAATATAGCATAAATATATATGAAACTAGACTAATTGAATCATAACTTATTAACTTGCCAATTTATTCTAGTCCACGAGGGAGATACATTATAAATTAGGATAATTGAATCCTTATGATCAAATGTTATTGTAGAGAATCTTAATCATATAATTTTGACACACTTTTAAATAAAGATTATGATCACACAACATAATACTAAGATTATGAGATGATTTATTCTCAACCTTATTTTTGGATCCTCTAATTTGTACCAAACTAATTGATGAGCTTTAGTCCATCAGTGGATTGAGATGTGACTACTTATCTTTGTAAGCCATTGTCATATGATGACCATGCTTGAAAATAAATGTACATATATGTACATGATTTATATAGAGATGAAGAGTTTTATAGTTTTTGGATTATCCGCTTTACATTTGTGTAAAAAAATAGCAAAGATAGACTTTTTTTGTGGAATGTTACTATACTCATGTTTGATTAATACTAAATCCTGGATTGATATAATTATTTGATCTAAATCTATACTATGGATTTTCTTAAAACTCTCATAGAAACCAAGTAGTATATTCTGTAAGCATAGTAAGCATTATGCAAATATGTCAACAAGGACAAATTTTGTAGCATTATGTAAAGATGATATCTCGTATATAGTATATTTTGTGATAGTATTAATATGAATAAGTGATTATATATTTATATAATAAATTAGGACACTAGATATTATGCTTTCCTCCTAATTTCTTAAATTACAGTATAATCTAGGGTATACCCTAGTTGGTATAATCGCGTACTTGCTTGATTAATATTTATAAGTATTAGATTGTTTGTTAATATTTGAGTAGGGTACTTATGTACAATGATCTATGACATTATGAGATGTCATAGAGTTATTCTATATAAAAATATAATATACTTGGATGGTACATACTATAATTATTATGTCTAGACCCACACCTACATAAATGGATGCATGTTGGTTGTTACTTTGAACAATATGTTTAATGGAAGTTAGTAAGACATTATATATGCATGCATACAACCTTTGAGTGAGTAAAAATTTACTCAGATATAATATTTTGTATTTCTTGAAAGCTATGACTTATGTTGTTGCTTGAATAGAAGTTATGTTTCCATGTATTTAAGACTACTTTGTATGACTGATAGTATAAAACTATTAGTTATGTCTTAGAACACTAGATTATGATAATATGGGTTATCACGGGGTGTAGTTTTTATGGAACTTATTGCGGTAGTTGGAGCCTTAATTACTATATATTTTTAATGTAAATTCTATCATAAAGATTTGTAATTACCTATCTACTATATATTAACAATAGTGGTTGAGTATTATACTAGTAGTGGCTGGATATTTGTAATTACTTTCTATGATTGTATTATGATGTATTTTCATATATTAATGATGAATTAGTTGGTTTTTTGATGTCACTTTCTTATTTAAAATTTATCACTCTTGGAGTATTTTTGTTTGATCATTACTTAGATTTATGAGGTGTAATCTATTTATAGTTTATGTATTATATATATATATATATATATATATATATATATATATATATATATCTAGTTAGCACCCAGGGGTTGTTACAGCCCTCTCTCTCTCTCTCTCTCACTCTCTCTCTCTCTCTCTCTCCTCTCTCCTCTCTCTCTCTCTCTCTCTCTCTCTCTCTCTCCTCTCTCTCCTCTCTCTCCTCTCTCTCTCTCTCTCTCTCTCTCTCATATATGAACTTTAAAAGTAATTGTCTATATTTATCCTAGTCTTAGTTTCATAGCCTTACAATGACACATATATTACAAAAACAACTTGCCAATGGGCAAGGTGATTATATTGATACATAGGTGTACTCCTAAACCTTGATCTTTCAATTTCAAATCTATTTTAATTACTTTTTGACCTAGATTATATGCACTGATTATACACTGTAAAATTCTCTTGGTTGGAGGTTAGTCACCAATAAATCACTCAAACCCATCTCTAGTAAAGTACTCAAATTCAACTTAAGCAAAGACAAGGTGTGTATATACACCTAGATACTTATTCCTTTCCTTTAAACTAGTAATTTCATAACTAGATTAAAGGGGGTAAATATATATGATAATTTGTTATTATGTAGCACCTCGATCTTGTACACTTAGAAAACTCATGACCCTAGATGTTCCTCTTAGTTATATACATGTCTTACTTCTACAAGCCTTGTATCTACTTTATCTTGTGCCCATTGGCCTATATATTATCCATACTAGCCTTATGTTTATGACACATACATCCCATCTTCCCCAAAAATGCTTAAAATGTACTTATCTTACACCTCTGTAAGTTTTGATCCTAAGCCTACTCTTCTTCTCCTTAGACACTAATGTACAAGTTAGACAATAGTGCCAATATTACTATAATAGCTCGATATAAGTGTCCATTATCCTAAATTCATTCAATTTTCAAATTAAATGTATTACAATGGTCAACCTAAGTGATTTATCTCCTGATAGGATTGATATACATACAATATCAACCCTCACTCATTCCTCACCTATGAAACCTAGAAATCAAACAAAATGATCACACAAGAAGCACTCAAGTTACCAAAATATTTTTCTATTCTACTTTATTTAAATACCAATCAAATGAAAACCCTAGCTACATGTTTAAAGTATTGAAGGAGTAGTCATAAGGTCATATTTACCAAGTTACAAGTGTAAGCATTTAAAATTTCACTTGAGTGCAATGAGTGTTACTTGAGACCACCCATCCCTAACTTAACCCTAGACCTATTCAAACACTTATACATATTTTGTGTAGTCCTTACACATCCCTAAAACTATCAAAATTAGTTTTATAACAAAAGAGAAAAATGTTGAAGTTGCAGTAGTAAATATTGGATAAAATATCATGATAAGAAGAATAATGGTTGTTATAAGGAAAGAACATGTGCAAAATAAATAAGGTGGTGATACATAGTTTTGAATAAATATCTTATGAACAAGGTCTAATTCATGAGATAAGACATGCAAAGTAATTATAGATGGTAGTAGTTATGAAAATATAATTTTTAAGGACATGATTGAAAAAATAAGTTTTTAGTGTGAAAAGTTTCTTAATCATTATCAGACTTTATGGTTTAAGAAAGAGAATAAATTTACAATAGATAAAAGATGTTTAATCTAATTTTTTATAGGTAAAAATTATAAGGATAAAATATGGCATGATTTTATACCAATGGATGTATGCCATGTGTTATTGGGAAGGCCAAGGAAGTTTGTTAGAAAATTAATTCATGATGGAGTAAAGGACATGTATAGTTTCTAGAAAGGTGGCATAAAGGCAGTTTTGTTACCTCTTAAAGAAGAAGGGCAGGCTAAAAGCATATTTTTTGTAAAAGAATTTATAAAAGACATGAAGATGACATTTTATTGTAATGCATTTGTAGTGAAGAAAGAAGACATAAAAGTGGTGCAAATAATAGTAGTGTTTAAAAAAATTGTAGATATTATACCTGATGAGTTATTAGATGGATTACCTCCAAAAAGAGATATTCAACATCATATTGATTTGATTCTAAGATCACTGCTATCCAATCAAACAACTTATAAGATGAGTCCAACAGAACATATAAAATTGAATAAGTAGGCTATTAAATTTGTAAGAAAGGGTGTAGTAAGAGAAATGATGAGTCCATGTGCAACATCAACATTTCTAACTTTAAAAGAAGATGGATGGTGGAAGATGTGTGTGGATAGTAGAACAATAAATAAAATTGCAATCAAGTATATGTTTCCTATACTTCATTTAGATGATATGATGGATGTTCATGTATGAGCAAAATATTTTGCCAAGATTGATCTAAGGAGTGAATACTATTAGATTCAGATTCATGGAGATGAATGGAAAAAAACATTCAAGAGTGGAATTCATCCATGTACCAAACTTCCCCTGAACCTTCACATGTGTGAAATATGATGTCATCAAATTTCTTACTCATATTTATCTTTCAAGATGACTACTTGAGCTTAGACATTAATATGACTATTCTGATGAATTCCACTCACTTCCATAATCACTCTAAGCACTCATAACACCCCATAGGGTCTATGCAACATGTCCATACTATCAAGCTATCAAACACAACTTCTTTGTCATTAATGCACTAGTATCTCATGCTCTCTTTGACATCAATGACCAAGCTCAAAAAAGGGTGATCAAGTGGGGTCTGCATTGGCCAAATGGTATCAAGATGATTCATGTGATGTCAATTATCGAGGGTATTCAAGCATTGATACGAGTCCTATAATTGTAAATACTAGGAGTAAGAGAAAGGTAATTGAAGAATTTGAAGGGGCTATTAATATTCAATCAATGAATATTCAAACATCTCAAAGGTTAGGTATGTCTAATATAATTCCAAATTCACCACTTGCTCAAAGAGATAATAATGTTATAAGTGCTTTCATACCTTAGAATTCTCAAGGCATATGTAGTAATATTCCTACTAGTGGACAATCAAAAGTTAATGGCTCTTTCACTAACATTGTATAGCTAATGAAGAGGTCTCATGTGAATGTATCAATGTGGGATACATTGGTAATTCTGAGATAAATAGACCTACTTCAAGAGGAGATGTCCAAGTTTCATTTGGAAACTAAACATCCTTTTGGTAAATAGGTAGCCTTAAAAAACACCATGAAGCCTAGTGAAGGGCAATCAAACAAATTTGAAAAGGTAGAAAAAACTCCTTCTTTATATCTATCCATCATCATTGGAGATGTCATGGTACATAATTGCCTTATTGATAGTGGAACTAGTACTTGTGTCATGCCCAACAAAGTAGCTGATAAATTGAACATGAAGTATGAACCACATTCCAAAGGAGTGCTAAAACGAGATGGGTCAACTACCAAGACCATTGGCATAATAAGAGGTTTGAAAATTATTCTCCATGATTATCCTACCTTCACCATTTCTCAAGATGTTTTAGTGGTAGATGTACCCCCTCATTTTGCACTTTATTTGTCAAGAGAGTTCACTACTAAAATTGGAGGTTATATGAATTCAGACTAGTCCTATATGGGATTTAAGACTAGATATGTTGCAAAAGTGACAATCAAATTAGAACCTATCTCTAGCTTTCTTGTTGAATCGTATATGCCTTATACTTTTAATGTGAATTACAATGTCATTGAATAAAATGATCACCATAGTGATCAAGAACCTATAACACTAATTAATGTTGTATTTGATTTGTATCTTGATGAGTGGGAAATTAAGTAATGTGGATGTGAATAAATAGGTGTTGGTACTTATATCCTTCATGAAAATTGTGATGGAGTCCTTGAGGCAGATCCTGATAACATTATTGAGAAAGTTACATTGGGAAACTATCTTGTACACATGGGTGATGATGTTGAGATCCCAATTATGACAAAACATCATAGTTTTAGTGAACACTCAATTATTCTTTCCAAATATATTAATTCTCATGAACATGAACATGAAAATCATGAAGAGGTGGATGATATGTGGTAATAATTCAAGAATATTGTAATATCCCTTCAGATACCAAAATAAAAGCTCTGAATTGCTTACCTATATTTTTGCAAAATATCTTCAAATAGATAAATAAATCATAGTATAATCTCTTATTTATTTGCTCATAAGCTTACAATAGAGGTCCTCTGTCAAGTATACAAAGAATATTGAAAGTATGGCCTTAATAGCCTGAATATTCTACAAACTGGGAAAGAAATTTGGATCTGGTACGTTTCAGCCTGCTGTGTCAAAAACACAGTTGCTGACGTCGGTTATACTGTCGTTGTCGGTCGACTGGAGTCGTTAACTTGCCGATGTCGGTGATATGTCAGCCGATGTCAGGCTCTGTAGGTCTCTTCCTATCGATGTCGGTGTCTGATATTTTTGTTGATGTGTACAGATTTTCATGAAACTATACGGACTTCGTACGGCCACCAATATAGCACAACCTGTATGCTTGATCCTGATCTGAAGAACTATGGGCTAATACAAAAGATCTATATCTGAATAATTCTTGAATCAAAACCCAAAAATAAAGAAATACCTATAAACCCTTGTGATAGCTTCTGTGTGAAGTTATCTCTTAAACTTGTAAACACATGTGATAACTTTTGTATGAAGTTATCTCTCAATTTGGCAATAGATCAGTTGATCTCTCACAACCTCTGAATCGCACACAATGAAGAGTTGACGTTCTTCAATGCAAATTGAATCCTGGAACCCTTGGCTCAATCTTCACAGAATAATTTCTTAACAAGAATCAATATCAATAATCAATCATGAATACAAACTTACTCCCATGAGAAACCCTTATACCCTCCAAAGGTGTGCTTGCTAAAATTAGATTTCCTTAAATTAGACTAGGGCTTCTTAAATTAGAATTAGGGTCTTAAAATTAGACCAAAATATTAATAATTAATAATTAATTAATATTTAAAAATTAGACCAAATAATTAATATTTTATTAAATCAATCAAATATTAATATCTCCCTTAATTCATGTCCAAAAGAGCCCGAACAAAAGCCAAGCCCAGCTCCATCAAGACCCTCTAACCATCCTATCAGCCTACAAGGGTCGCATAATAGGCTAACCATGAACTCAGAACATGTCAACTAAAAAGGGGACATGACAATCCACCCCTTCTGAAATTGCTTGCCCTCAAGTAATCATTGAATGAGACACCCATCAATCCACCTGGATCCCAAATGTAGTCATGATCTACCCTGTTGTCAATCAATGCAAACTCCATGCCATGTCCATCCCAACTCTCATCTAATGGCGTCACATCATCCCTCATACTAAGATAAGCACCCCAACATCCAATCCATAAATGAAAATTAGTAGGCAACTCAAGTAAACTCCTTACCTGAATAATATCTAGATCCAGATTGTGAAGGCTAGAAATAGTCATATCATCATCTACCTGTGACCCGACTGTAAAAAAAGCTGAGTCCCTACCACATGTGATAACTCTAGAACTGAACTCACCTCAAGACAAAGATCATCCTCATATCTCTCCCGTGTTGGTGCTAATGTGCATTCAGCAGAGCACTCTATCATGTCATGTCGTATAGGCATCTCCATCCGATGAAAAAACATATGTTTGAAGCTGTTGCCCCGTATTGCCTTAAGGATGTGTGTCTTCCCATCAACATCAAAGTGAACCTCCATGTCCTTGAGATGAAGAGTAACTTCCTCAAATGAATGAATCCACTTCATACCCAAGACTAAGTCTATATCCCCCATGTTCACCACATAATAATCAGCCTTGAACTCATAGTTGTTCAAGCGCAATGGGAGGTCTCAAATCATAAACTCACACCTAAGAGTGTGACCATTGGCTACCTTAACTCTAATGCCCTCAAAACCTTTGATAGTGAGTCCACACTTCTCAAAAAATCTAGCATCTATGAAATTATGGGTGGCTCCTGTATCAAGAAGGGTGATGACCTTCTGCCCTGCCAAAACCCCACAGAGTCTGAATGACTCATCCGAATGAATGCTCGATAAGCATGCCTCTTGTATGTGAAGCTCTAACTCTACCTCTACCTCCTTATAACTATTCTGTTATTTGGAATCCTCTGAATCTGAATCCTCATAATATGCCCACATCACACGATTTGCCTTGCCCTTAGGCCTCAAAGGGCAATCGTGATGGATATCATATGGACCCTTGCAGTAGAAGCAAAGCTTCTTCCTGCATAGATCATTAAGCACCTCATAATCCAAAGGTGGTGCTGTTGTATTGGCCTTTCAATCATTCTTTACACCTGATTTATCTATGCTGAAATCCGGTCTCTCTGTATCTCCATTGGAGCACTTATGGTTTCTAGATGAAGAAGTACCTCTAGAGTTAGATCTACTTGATGGGGCTGCCATCTCCATACTACGCGCTTTCTTCATAGCTACCTATAATGAAGGAGGATCAAAGCCCTTGATCCAACCTCTCAATGGTTCTGTCAATCCCTCCATGAAGAGCACTACAAATTGCCTCTCTCAAATGTCAAGAACCATGACTGATAACCTCTAGAAGTCACCAATGTAAGACTCTAGACTGCCACTTTGGCGCAACTGTGCCAACTCTCAAAAATAGGACTCCAGATCCCTCCTATCAAAATGCCCTACCAACCTATCCACAAACTCTTGGTAAGATGTGATCTGATCATGATGGAGTGTCACCATCCCGTGGTGCCACCAATCGTGAGCTACTCCCTCAAGATGTAGTGTCGCATATTTGATAGCATCTTCCTCAGCCATCGGTCGCAATGTGAGAAATGTGTCAATCTTACTAACCCAGGCCTATGCTGTCACCTTACCACTACCATCAAACATCGCTAGTGTGAGCCTACTCGTAGCATGCTTCAAATCATTGTTCTAGGGTCTTGGTCTCCCATTCTATTGACCTCGGTTATGTTCTTTCCTTTGTGTGAGGAATCAGTCAAAATTAATCATCTCCTTGACCACAGGTGGTAATGACTCCCACTCATCAGTCACTGCCATAAGTGTGTCTATAAATGACTCCTCATGCTCCTCACCTACTATCACCTCCTCGGCCTCCTGTCTCACAAAGGTAGGCCTAGTGGGCCTGTTAGATGTACGAGAAGCAGTCCTAAGGGCACTCTGTGATCCTACATCACTCTTGACATCATCACGATGTGGTGAATGTCTCCTCGGAGTACCCAATCTCGGTAGTGCTACTGCCAACTGCCGTAATACTTTGTTATTCTATCTTTTCCCTTCTCGTAGCTCTCTAAGTGTAAGTAAAACCTATGCATCATCTTGATCTCTAGGATAGTGAGGAATACGAGACCTGTCAATATCGTCACCCATGTCTCTCAGCTGCTATTCTAAAACCTAGGTACCTTCAAGCAAGGCTCTACTGTGTGTGTTATACCTATGTGGTCCCAACTCTTGTGGTTGCATAAGATCTATAAACCCTCAGGATGGCAGGATTTAGCTCTGATACCACTATAATATCCCTTCAAATACCAAAACAAAAGCTCTGAATTGCTTATCTATATTTCTGCAAAATATCTTCAAATAGATAAATAAATCATAGTATAATCTCTTATTTATTTGCTCATAAGCTTACAATAGAGGTCCTCTGTCAAGTATACAAAGAATATTGAAAGTACGGCCTTAATAGCCTAAATATTTTGCAAACTGGAAAGAAATCTAGATTTGGTACATTTCAGCTTGTTGTGTCAAAAACACAGTCGCTGACGTCGGTTATACTGCTGTCATCGATCGATTGGAGTCGTTAACCTGCCGACGTCAGTGATATATCGGCCGATGTCAATCTCTGTAGGTCTCTTCCTGCCGATGTCAGTGTCTGATCTTTCTGTTGATGCGTATGGATTTTCATAGAACTATACAGACTTCGTACGGCTGCCAATATAGCACAACCTATATGCTTGATCCTGATCTGAAGAACTATGGGCTAATACAAAAGATCTATATCTGAATAATTCTTAAATCAAAACCCAAAAATAAAGAAATACCTGTAAACCCTTGTGATAGCTTCTGTGTGAAGTTATATCTCAAACTTGTAAACACCTGTGATAACTTCTGTATGAAGTTATCTCTCAATTTGGCAATAGATTGGCTGATCTCTCACAACCTCTGAATCACACACAATGAAGAGTTGACGTTCTTCAATGCAAATGAAATCCTGGAACCCTTGGCTCAATCTTCACAGAAGAATTTCTTAACAAGAATCAATATCAATAATCAATCATGAATACAAACTCTCTCCCATGAGAAACCCTTATACCCTCCAAAGGTATGCTTGCTAAAATTAGATTTCCTTAAATTAGACTAGGGCTTCTTAAATTAGAATTAGGGTCTTAAAATTAGACCAAAATATTAATAATTAATAATTAATTAATATTTAAAAATTAGACCAAATAATTAATATTTGATTAAATCAATCAAATATTAATATCTCCCTTAATTCATGTCCAAAAGAGTCCGAACGAAAGCCAAGCCCAGCTCCATCAAGACCCTCTAACCATCCTATCAACCTATGAGGGTCGCATAATAGGCTAACCATGAACTCAGAACATGTCAACTAAAAAGGGGACATGACAAATATTAAAAACCTGATGTTAAGGTCAACCATGTTCCAAATGAGCACAAGGAGTTTTAAATATCTAGTCAGCAATAAATAATTATGGTGAACCAAGAGGTGTTTGGCATATCTAAGGGCATCTTGATGGCTCCCAATAGAAGACATATCATGATTTAGATGCATTTGAAGTTGGGAAAGCTTTGATGATTCTCAATGATCAAGTTGAAGATTGTCAAGTAAACATGACAAATTTTAAGCAAGATACAAATCAAAATAAACCTCTAAGTGGTCTATATGGAATGTTCTTGAGAGATCCATGTGACACTCTTGTATTCAATAGAATATCTAACCATGGTAAGTCATTTGACTATATCCATAAGCAAGTATTCATCGACAAACATGCATTATATGAGGATATATTTTATTTGAGTATCGATGATGCAAGAAGTATTGTCTTTGAATTTGGTTGAAGCAATGAAGAAGGTTCTTCACCTCAAGAGTCTTGAGGTATTGTACATACTAGGATAGGTGTGTGTTTTTGCTTATATTGGTGTGTGTTTTACCTAAGTGCTCATGAGAGCACAAGTGTGTGTCTTTGTCTTGTTTTTTGTGTTTAGTTTATTTTGTGTTTGGTGTGATTTTGTGTCCTTTCATAAGTTAATAAAATGTCAAGTACAATGTATAGGTCACTCCATTGCCTAGGGATAGGAGAAGGCAACTGGTCCTTAAAAAAGTAGGCATGTTATTCACAAGAAATCACAAAAATGGTGACCAAATTTGACCCTAAGTCAAATTAGGTCAACCACCTATATATCAAAACCTTATATAGGGTCTTTATAAGTCATAAAATGGTCACATTATCATTAGTGAAGTCACACAATATGTTTCATCTTTTCCATATGTGTCATTTGTCTTGATTTTCCTCTATGTCACCTTTTTGGTCACTCTAGGTGAATTGTATGATTTTCAATGAAGGAAAAAATGTTTAAGAGCTTATATAATGTAAAATATTTTATATTATGTCAGTGAACTATTTTAAAACTAACATAATACAAGTTCAACACCCATCTAAGAAGATCAACTAAAAGTAAATAGTTTCAGGTAGTTGTACAGCCTAAGAGACACACTTGTCATGTGGAAAATATTTAATATGGTCTATTTAGATACCCAAAAGTATTTTAAAACATTAATAATCTTCAATATGTTCAAATTTGGTAAAAACTAGTCCACCTCTCTCATCGCTCTCTTGGGCAAGGTCAAATAGGTCAACTGGTTTACACTTGGTACAGATAGTAGGAGGAGAGTTGAGCTATATGCATTTTTAGGAATTTAGTAGCCTTTATGGCCTTAATTTACACAAAAATATTTTATGTATTTATAGTATGTTCTCTATGAAAATTATTTAATATTTTTGATGCCTTCAAATTACCTGTACATCCCCAACACTTGAGTTTTTCTTGCCTGTTTGCATTGATCTAATGCTTCCAAGTGATGTATATAGGTTGGTAGAGCATGGCCATTTTTTCATGTTGGTATCATATGGTTTTTCATGTGTGAACATGAAGAGATAGGTATAAATATCTTCATTGTGTTTAGAGTGAGCATTATGGTTTGAAAAATAGTTATTTCCAGTTGCAGAGTTTCATATCCCTATAAGTGTATTCATGTCATAAGTAATATACTTGTGTTTAACCTATAAAATCATGGAAGTAATTTTATCCTTGAATATTTTGTATTAAGGGACCTCAAGGTTGATTGAGATAGGATTATAAGATAATGAGTAAAGACTGGTCAGACTTTAATATGATAGTCACTTACGGTCACCTACAAGTATGTATGAAGAGTGATAAGACCATTCAAAACCTAAGACATAAGTTGTATTAAATATTAAGACTTGAATGAGATTATAAATTCATTTAGTGTTTATAAATTTTAATCAATACTCCCTCAATTAATGTATACAGGCGTAATATTGATAAAATTTCTTAATGGGACAAGTTACCTTAGTTTCTTTGAAAGAGGTTTTGTTCTCACAAAATGACATTGTGTGGTGAATATTGATGATGTCTGAGGTAGCCTAATGTTTTAATTCTTGTAGATTAGGCTTAGTAGTAACACTTGAAAACAAATAAAAGGTTTTTAGGTCAATATAATTTTATGGTTGAGTGGTTTCACCCTATTCAAATTTCCATTGAAAATACTTAGTGAAAGCTAAAATGCATTGAGCCAAAATAAACTTGGGACAACAATGACCTATATTGAGAGATGAGAGCATAGTCTACAGGCATAAGATGAGTTAGTTAAATTATGAGATTGAATTATTGATATTAGAGGAAAAATAAAAGATTTAATTGGTTCTCAAGCAAATATATTCACTTATAGTAAGGTCTCATATCCCTTAAACAACATCTATAGTCTAACTACAGACCTATAGTGCATTGATAGTATAAAAAATGATGCACAATATCAAAGTAGAGATGAGATTATATAGGTATAAGATAATATTTATTACATTAGATTAATTCAAATTATATAAATATAGTGCTCAATCATTAAAAAAAATCTACAAGAACCTTGTGATTTTTGAGTTGCCACCTACAATTGAAGACAATCTGCAAACTAGCTTATGCTTATGGGAATTGTAGGTATGGTTGATGAAATGAGATTTAGGATGGATGGAAAAAATTAAAATAATTATCACAATGGTAATTACACATTCCTATGTGTTTTTAATAAGTAATAACCTCAACCTATAGTCATAACTCTAAAGTTTCTCAAACTCTATCAAAATCCTACACACAGTGATAACCTAGAAGCTAGTCTTGGGAATATTTGATGTTAAAGGCTCTATGGACATATTAAAGAATTTAAATTTGGTTAAGATGGTCCTAATTGAATAATATATACCCATATGGACTCATTTAGGTGGTAAAAATAGTATATATTCCTTATATTCTATCTCAGATAGAGGACACTCCATAGGCAGCCCAACCTATAGATTGAGTATATGTCTAGTGAAAGGATAAAAGACAAAGTTTTAAATAAGTATGAAAATATGTAAAAAAAATTTAATTAATTTTAAAAAAAAATTAATAGGCCTTAAATTTACTAGATCACCCATAGGTATCTATATACATAGTCAAACATAGTTATGCCTATTAGGCTTAAAACTAGGCCTAAAACTTCAAGGTGCCTAGCTCAATTCATATGACCATATGACCTTTCCAAAAAATTTGAGAACCTTAAAGTGAAATTTTATAGTCTATAATAATCACTATTTTATAGGTAACAATACATAAGTGGTCAATTTGGCCTAAAACTATCTCGGGCCTACCAAGAATGCATAGAAGGAACTCAAGAGCCATCTTATTTTTATCACATATGTACGGATGATGTGCATAGTGCATAAATAACTTAGGGATATTTTAAAGGGGTCATATACTCAAAATTATAGTAATTATTTATAATGTTAAACAACTAACCTTTATGAATCATCACTAACAATCTGAACATCTAAAAACCTTCCTAAAACCCTCTTGAGAACTTGATGGAGAAGAAAAAAATGAATATGCATAAAAAAGTGGTAAAATGGCCTATAAATTGATTTTTAAATGTTTATAACTCTCCCAAGATCCTTGACACCCAATTGTTCTATATTGTCACTTGTACAGACATACCCAAATCTAGGTTTTTTGCAAGATTTAATGTGCTTCATAGGTGAAGAAGGGTATTGATGAATGAATATCATTGTGGGATGTTTGTAAGGAATTTTTATAACTCCCCATACTCATTTCTCACCTTATTTAATCATGGAAACCTCTCTATTATAACATTCATTATAGGCAGTTTGAATAAGATAGTGAGAAGGCAAAGTGATTATCAAAGATTGGAAGTGAAAAGTGTGTTTTGAGTTTCATGGATATATATATATATATATGATAGAATAGAGGAAATAGGGGGTCTAATTTACTTATTTAACACCTATATAATGTATCTCCTTTGAAAAATACAAGTCATCATAGTGACAAGTGTATGAACTAGGTCTAGTGGTCTAATAAATGACTATAGATAATGAACACAAGTGTTCAAAGGAAGATCATTAGTTAGAGAAACATATAAGGACCTACACTGATCTCATTACCATATTATCATGTTAGATCATATGTGTCAAATTTTTCAAAGGTATTTCATGATAGATGGACTAATCATCATCGTGACGGTATTTTTAAGGACCATGGAGATTTCCATGCCAACTTCACGGAAGGTGTCATGTCTATGATGGACACCTATCTAATAGGACTTCATGAAATATTATTAACTTAATTATCTTGCATTGTAATTAATTTATAATGTTTGAAACTTGGCCTTGTTACCCTTCCACTTATCTTCTTCTCTCTCTTCTCTTATGTTCTATATATGCAAGCCTTTTAGGCTTTGTAATGGATCCACAATTAGTATGGAGAAGCCCTACTAGTTTGACATCTTGAATTTCACTTGAATAAAGTTTTTGAAGTTGATTTTATATTTAAAATATATTTCCTAAGTTTTTCAAGTGGTTTATGTGGTTTATAAGTGATTAATGTCTTCCCCTTGCTTCTATTATGTGCTTACATGTTTTGTCTGAGTGATATCTCTTCTATCAAGTTTCATAAAGTGTATGTGTTTATTAAGTGTATCTTAAAGTGTGAGATGGACTAGTAGTGTCTAGTATCAGACCCTATTTTCACACACCTATAGATATGCATAGAAATATCCCTCTATGATAAATACTTATGCGAGAAGGATATTGAGTTGAGGTTAGTTTTAGTTATTTTCTTTCTTAGTGCAGATATAAGTGTGTTGTGTGGAATTATATTTGGTGTATCACCTTCATTATTTTAGGTTTATTTATTATTTACTTCTTCCCTTTTCACCCCCAATAATTATTTTCCTAGTGTACTGTGAACCTAAAAGATAGATTAGGAGCTAGCCCTTTCAAATATAGATATCTATCTCTTGTAGCAGCTTGTCTATGCCTAGAGATAGTTTCATGTTATCCTAAAATTGATAAGGTCTAGTTGAATTCTATAGGGTGAAATTTTAGTCTATAATAGTTTTTAAAGATATTTCAGTACTAAAATTAGAGGTTATCTAACTTTAGACTGATCTTATATGGGTTTTAAGACTAGCTATGGTGTAAAATTGACAATCAAATCAAAACCTCTCTCTAGTTTTCATGTAGAACCATATGTGCATTATACCTCTAATATGAATTAAAATGTCATTAAAGAAGATGATCACCCTAGTGACCAAGAACCTATAACTCTTTTTTATGGCATATTTGATTTGTATCTTGATGAGTGGGGAGTTTAGAAAGGTGGACTTGAAGAACAAGGTTTGGTACTTACATACTCCATGAAGATTGTGATGGAACTCTTGAGGCAGATCTTGATAATATTATAGAGTAAGTTACATGGGGAAATTATATTATACGCATGGGTGATGAAGTTAAAAACCCAAGTATAAAAATGTATGATAGTCTTATTGAACACTCAATTCCACCTGTCAAAGAGGATAATGCTCATAAACAAAAACCTCAAGAAGAAGTAGATGACATGTGGCAACAATTCAATGTCATAGTGCAAGAGGTTAAGGATGTGATTAGGCTTGCATGTCATGTTTCTAAGGCACTTGAAGTTGAGAAAGCTTTGATGATATCCAATAATCAGATTAAAGATTACCAAGTGAGTATGACAAATTCTAATCAAGATGAAAATCTAAAAAAGACTCTTAAAGGGCTAGATGGAATGTTATTGAGAAATCTAAGTGACACACTTGTAGTCAATAGAAGATATAACCATGGTAAGTCATTTGACTATCTACATAAGCAAGTGTTAATTGATAAATATGCCTGATATGATGGATTATTTTCATGGAGTAACAGTTATGAAAGGACCATTGTCTTTGACCCTATTTGAATCGATGAAGAAGATTTATTTCACCTCAAGTGTTTTGAGGTCTTGTACATATTAGGATAGGTTTGTGTTTTCCTTTGAGTTGTATGTGTTTTCCCTAAGTGTTCATGAGAGAATAAGTGTGTTTGCTTTATTATATTTGTGTGTTTATTCCAAATTTTTTATTTCATGTGTGTTTGGTATCCTTCCATATGTTTATCAATGTCAAGATCAGTGTATAGGTGACTCTTGTACTCAAGGATAGGAGAAGACAACTAGTCCCTAGAATAGTAGGCATGTTAGCCCTAGGAAATTTCCAAAATATTGACCAAATTTGACCCTAGGTCAAATTAGGTCAACCCCCTATATATTCAAGCTTTACATAGGGTCCTTCTAGGTCATTTAATGGTATTTAAGGTCATGAATTATGTCAATTCATAGTTGGATATCATAAAACATGTTCTAACCTTGTAATCTTGTCTTAATATACCTTTTGGTCACTCTAGGGGAGTTTTACATAATTTTCATGAAAGGAAAAATGTTAAATATGTACTCTAACATCCCACATGTCAAAAATGGTCATAGAAACTATTTTGAAATTAAAAAATTGTAGTATCAATGTCTATCTAATAAGATCAACTGAAAAGAGAGTAGTTTATGATGTTGTATGGAATACATGATTCAACTAGCACATGGAAGGATTCAGGGATGTCTCTTCAGATCCCCACAATTCAAATTCAATCTTAGGTGGTTCAAATAGGTCCAATAATCAAAAAAAATGACCTCTCTCTCATCACTCACTTGGGCAGGTCAACAAGGTTAACTAGTTTACACTTGGTACGGATAGCAGGAGGAAAGTTGAGCTGAGCACACTTGGTGGTTGTTAGTAGTCCTTTTGTATTTCCATTCCATGTCCATATTGCAAGAATGGTTGTTCATACTAAATGAACAATATTTAATATTTTTGATGCCTTCAAATTGCTTGCATGACCTTAACACCTCAATTTGTGTGAACTAATTGGTATATGTAGATTGATAGAGCATGTTCATCCTTTTCATATTTTTTTAAACTAATGTGGCAAACATGATCATGGAAGGATAACAAAAATGTCTCATTGTGCTATAAATGAACATCATTGAAGTCTATGATAGTTTTTGATAATTTTAGGGTCTCATCTTTCTATAATGTCTTTAAAGCAAGAATAACATAGCTATGTTTAACCCCTAAGCATGGTAATTAGTTTATACATAAAAGGTATACCTCAAGAGGATCATTGATTGGAGGAAAAGGTCTAAGAAATGTGATATAGCTAAGTAGCCTTAAAAGTGACATCTACAAGCTTATTTAAATACCAATCCAATGTCAACCTGAAGAAAGGAAGCATAGTGGTGTTTGAAGGTTTTAAACCTAGCTAAGATCTCAAAAAAAGTCCATGAACCTAATGAAAGGTTATTAGGGTGGTGATGAGTTTATAAATTAGCACACAATATTATGTTTAATAAAACCTATAAGCAATCTTAAACATTTGTCTGAAGCCAATACCATAAAGGTATGACTAGTGATGAAAGGGATTTGGAAATGTTTAGAATCCAATTGAGACTATCAAGTAAGTCTGAGAGTATAGAGTGTCACAATGTAGTGGTAATTTCATTATATGTAGTTAGACTTAGATCCATGTTCATAGAGTTAAGAAATATTCAAATGAGACATATTACCTTAACTTCTTTGAGCCCTACCTCATATAGTACCATCTATTGGTGGAAGTTGATCAAGCCTATGTAAGTCTAATGGTTCTTTCCTTAAAGCTTAGGCTTAGTAATAACCTACCAACATAAGAGGATAGTATTTGGTTGAGATAAAATGATGGTAAAGTGGGATTTCAATTAATTCAAGTTTATAATGGAAACGCTCAAAAAACACAATGCCAAAAGCTACATGAACCTATAACTTGTAGTGACACCTAGTAGATTGATGGTGAGAGATGGTTGCATGATCCCAATGCATGAGGTGAGCCTATCCAAGTTTGAGATGGTCTTATTAACCTTATGATTAATAATAAGGGTGAAAAAATAGTTCTTAAAAACTAATGAGAACCTATAATAACCATTTTCCTTAGTGAGACACTTATAGTATGACTGTAAACTAGTTCTAGCTAGTGGATAAACATAGTTTACAAGGTTCATAGAGATTTAAGATGGAATAATCAAGTATAAATCATTATCATAATGATAATATAATATTTTATGTGATCATATGATAAATTAAAACTAGAGAGGTTGATCAAACTAGGTTTTTATATCTCATTCTCTATCAATCATAACTCTACATACAGTCCTCATAGACCTAGCAGCTAGTCTAGACAATTTGAAGTATTGGGAGCTCTAGAAAGGTGATCTAACCTTGAAATTTTTATATATGGTAATAATGACATAAAAAAACCATAAAAATTATCATTTTTTTATATTAATAGGGTAAGTACCCTCTATTTTGTCTTAGACAAAGGGAACTTCATAAACAAGATAACCTATAGACCTAATGCATGAAAGGTGAAAAGATAAAGTGTGGAGTATTTAATGACCATTGGATGATATAAATGGTTGATTTGAATTTAAATAAGTGTGGCTAAACAAATATATCCATTTCAAACCTTCAAAGGTGGTCATACATATAAGAAACACAATCTTGCAGACTAGGGCTAATATTAGGCATAAACCCTCATGGCCTCTAACTTGATCCATGTAACCACACGATCTCTTAAAATAAATTGAAGACATTTAGGAGATAGTATAAGGTGGATTAAACTTGTTTGTAGAAGACAATATAGAATTGGCCATTTTGGTCTAATTTTCTCTCAAGCCTATCTAGAATGCAATTTAGGAGTTCGAGAGCCAACTTCATTTGCTCATATTTATATTGATGGTATTCATGGTGAATAAATTAGATAAGGATAGTTGAGGGGGGTACTTAACTTGGTCTCAATGTAATTTTTTTGGATATTAAGCATCTATATTTTATGAATAATTGCTAAGAAGCTAGATGACTCAAAACCCTCCTAAAACCCTTGTATAAACCCAATGGAGAAAAAATGAATGGATATGCATCTATAAGTTGTCAAATGAACTAAAATATGATTTTTACATGTTTTTCACTCTCCCAGGCCCTTCACCATCCAATCTATCCATACTATCACTAGTATGGACGTGCTAAAATCTAGGTTTTTAATAAGATTTAAGTTGAATTACAGGTATATAAGGGAACTAATGAATGAAGGACATTGTGGAAGATGTTTAGAGACTTTTTATAGTTATACATACTCATATTTCACCTCAGAGATGCATGAAATTACCTCTATTATACTATTCATTACATGCATTCTAAAATGGCATAGTGAGAAGAAAAGTGATTTCCTAAGTGTGATAGTTAGAAGAGTGACATTGAATCTTTTGAGGTCTATTTGATAAACCAGAGGACAAATAGGTTTTTAATAGATGTATTATATTCCTAAAATTATCTTTCTTAGACAATTTTAATTCACTTAAATGAGAAGTGTGAATATTCAAGCTTAAAGGGCTAATGAGTGACTGCAAACAATGAATAAGAAGTGTCCAAGAGAACTTCATCAATTAGAGAGGCATAGATGACTGTCACAATTATATATCCACCTCATAAATTCAGATCATATGTGTCAAGGAATTTTAAGGTAGTTTAAGATAGATGGAATACTTGTGATCATGAGCATAATTTTGAAGAACATGAATAGTTTCTATGCCAACTTGAGGAAGATGTTAGGTTTCAGATTGACACATGTTAAAGACAACTTCATGACCTCTTTTCCAACTCATTATCTTAAATTGTAACTAGTTTCCAAGTCTTGACACTTGGATTTATGACCTTTTCACTTCTCTTCTTCTCCCTCCTCTCCTATTATATATATATGCAAGCCTTTTTGGCTTTGTAATGGATCCATAATTGGTATGGCAAAGCACAACTAGTTTAACATCTTGATTTACATTTAAATAAATATTTTGAAATTGATTTTATTTATAAAATTTCATTCCTAAGTATGTCAAGTGGTATATTTGGTTGATAAGTGATGAATGTCTTCTCCTTGCTTCCATTTTGCTCTTGCATGTTTTTTGTAAGTGATATTTCTTCTAATAGGTCTCATGAAGTGTATATGTTTGTTAAGTATGTTTTGAAGTGTGAGATGGATTAGTAGTGTCTAGGATCATACCTCCTTTTCACCCACCTTTTAATATTCATAAAAATCTTCCTCTATGATAAACACTTATGCTAGAAGAACATTGAGTTGAGGTTAGTTTTAGGAGTCTTCTTTCTCAGTGTAGATACAAGTGTGTTGTGTGGACTTATCTTTGGTGTATCACCTTAATTATTTTAGGTTAATATATGTTTCCTTCTTCCATTTTCACCCTAATAATTATTATATTAGTGTATTTTGTGAGCTTAAAATATATACTAAGGGAGCTATCCCTTTTAAACCTAGAGATCTTTCTCTAGTAGAAGCTTGTCTATAGGTAAAGATAGCTCCATGTTATCCCAAATTTGAGAAGGTTTTCTCAACCTCTATAGGGTGAATATTTGGGATATAAAAACCTCTAGAGGAAAAAAATTTCAATAAAAATTCTAATGTACCTGATGTAATATACGGGTTAGATAAAGGTTAGAGACTAACAAAATTGTAGTTCACTACACAAATTTAGGAAAATACTCTTTTACAGGCACTTTTGGGTACTTGTACAACCTTAGAAGATCAAATTATAGTTGAAAATAGTTTTATAGAGTCTCATGGACTTAAAAATGTCATATTAAAGTTTTGGATCAAGTTTCATGGCATACAGATGTAGATATATCTCTTTCTCTCTTTTATGACTACCTTCACAAGCTTAGAAAGATAAAATTCAAATGCATGGTATAGCTAGGAGAGAGAAAATTAGAGGATAATAATTTGGAATTGTTTGGGACCTTAATGAGATTACATTTAGTGTAATTTTTTGTATTTGTATAGCCCTTATTTGTATGGCCCTTATTTTATGGCCCTTATTTTTGTATTTTTTTATTGTATGACCCTTATTTTAAGAGTGATATCAAGTCACTATTCCTTATCCATTCAAGTAGGGTCTAGTTTTGCTCATATTTCTTCAAGCCAAAATTTGATGGAAGAGAGTGGTTTTGTATTATATTTTTAAAGGAAAAATGACTCATTTAAATTTTTGTTTCATCTATCAATTCAACTTCATGTTCTGTTTTCTTCAAAGGAACTAGTGTCTCAAGTGTATGGAGTTTCAATCACCCCTACTCCAAGTGTTTTGGTTTGTTTGAGATGTTATCACTTTCAAAAGTTAAAATTGCCTTATTTTTAATGGAGTATAGTTCAATTTAATAATATTCATGTACAATCCCTTATAATTTGATATTTTTGTACATTCTCTAAGTGTCATACTCTTTGAAAAGCATGGCCTATCATGAATAATCTTCTACAAGTTTGGTTGTCAATCTTGGCCTAAATAGAAATGAAACATCGATGATAATGTAAAAGAGTGGAATTAAACAATTTTAAATCAAAATTAATGAGAATGATGTTCTATTATTGTCTCAAATAAAGGGAAAATGTGTTTTATCACCTACATGTTTGTAGACCTATAGGTGGACAATCATGAACTATATGTCCCAAATCGAGAGCATTTAAATAGTGAAAAGACATGGAGTTACCATTCAAGAATTAATTTGGCCTAAATTAATCTCATGACATCATCCAAGGTAATGAACTAGAATATAGACTCTATTTTATACATAAAGCCTTATTTATGAATTAATTATATATATGCTTGTATAGACCAAATGGACAAGTTGAGGATAACATAATGTTTAGTCAGGAGATCTACAATAGTTAAGAGGTGATAGATAATGGTAAAAGGGTTTATATAATCATAAAAGTGTTAAAGGTCTTAATACATTATCATACAAACCTATGCAATTAAAATGAAGAGCTACAAGTGATAGCCCTATAGGTCCTCATTTTGGATTAAAACTAATTTCCATAAAAGGAAAGAAGATGTGGAAACATGAATCTATGAAGATATGAAAGAAGACACATGTCAATTAAGATATCTATATTATTTTATATTCATTAATGGTTGAGGTGACCAGTGTCATACTCACTAGGGGAGTTAACAAACTTAACATTTATACATAAGTTTGAATTTCAAGACAAGAAAGTAAAGGTTTGTAGAAGATTATGAAGGAGTCAATGAACCTTTTGAGATAGTGGAATTGAAATTCAAATGATGGTTTGAATGATTTAAATGTTCCATTATGG
Organism: Torreya grandis; assembly: GCA_037957365.1. NCBI lineage: Eukaryota > Viridiplantae > Streptophyta > Pinopsida > Cupressales > Taxaceae > Torreya > Torreya grandis. The sequence goes on from JARHVA010001376.1 coordinate 1,785,803, forward strand.
AGAGAGAGTATCATTCTTATACCTCATGTTTAGGAAAATCTAATGACTACATATAACTACACCTTGAGAAGGTCTGAAGGTAGTCTATAATAGTTGTGTGTTTGTCAAAGTGAAAGATTTTGGGCAATAAGAATATTTGCATACTCTCAAATAGTATCAAAGTCTTGAATTTTTTCAATGGTTTTTATTGAATAATTTGATATTTAAAATGCATTTAGATACATAACTAACACCTACAAGCTAGTGTAGGCACCACAAGCTATTTTTAAACTATGAGAAGAAAATGGCACCTACAGTTAGTGAGAGGGAAGTTTGGGTGAGGTGATAGACAATTTATGGATTAAATTTAAGGTAAAAAATCCAAAATTAAGTTAGATAATAATTGACTATCAATAAAAGTCTTTAAATGCTCTATACATAGTCAAATGGTGTCTACAGGGTTGCTTGCCCTCATGAAATTTTTTTCTTGTTTTGAAAAAAGTTAAAAGTTCAAAAGGAGGTTTTAGGGAAGAAATTTTATTAATAATGGTTTTATAATGATATTAAAACTCTATAAAATCCTCAAACTTAGTAAGAAAGACCAAATTTTGAAAACTTTATTCTAGGCCGAACAAACCTACAGGCCTATCTGTCTGGTCAATTACAAGAGACTACTTATTTTTAGAAACATAGAAGTATATGGAGGGATTTAATATAATACATAAATTATACGTATGCTAATATGGTTTCATTTATCCCTCAAACTCACCTAAAGTGAAACAAGGTTTGAAGACTCTACCTAAGCTTGTTAGGCCCAATACTTCATAGGTAGACCTAAAGTACAGTCCTTGGAAAGGTGATTTGACAAAGGTGGCATGAAGACCTGAGTGAATTATAAATTATTTAATGTTTTAAAATATCCTTCATGATCATCCACCAATAGGTTAAATATAGTAAAATGATAATTAGTCTTATAATACCTTCCTTGAGTTCTTCTAGTGTGTGACTACATTTCAAAGTACGTCTTCTATCCCTTGGTGAGGCCAAGACCCTATGTATGGAGATAAATGAATTTCATATGAGTTAATTAGGTTCCTATAATTTAATATTATGGCATTAGATTTTATATTGGGTCTCAAACATGCATGAACAATGGTTAAGAACTTAGACCCCTCTTTAATGGCATGTTTGTAGACCAAGAGTCAACTTAATAAACTCAGTACTGTACGAACAAGATGCATTGGAGTTTTATCACTTAAGTATAGTTTATTAGGCTATTACACTTAGAATTTATGTAATTTTTTCAAGCTTTGAGTCCCTATGCTTTGTGAAGAATCCTTAATAACTTAAGCCACTCTAAACCCTCCTAAAACCCTAGTAAAGACCCAATATGGAAGATTGGTATTGAAATCACATGAAATTACTATTATGATCTTATAACCACCCTAAAAAAATCTCTATATTCCAATTAGGTTCCAACCATGTACTTCATCGGTAACTATAACTATATAGATGGCATTAAATTCCCTATTTTATAAGGATTGTTAGTGTTTTATAGGGTTTTGGATAGTTGGACACTTGGAAACTATTGGGATAGGTCATTTAGGATTTATTTAATCTAATAAATCATAAAAATACATATATGATATCCTAGAAGTGATCAAACAAACTTCATTTTTCAAGGTAGTTTTCAATAGGCTCAAAATGAGACTAGGTTTCGAGACCATTTCATGGTTCTCACACTTTCACAAGGTCTCAAGGCCTCAAATTTGGCATGGATGTTGGTAAAATATATATTTTAAGTTAATAAAAACACTTTTGGGTGGTTTCAAATGTGTGGAAGAGATATGGAGGATAAAATTAGTCCTCTAAACATGGAGGCCTAATTAAGGAGAGAGAAAGGCAAAAAAAAGTACTTCCACTCACTCTTAGGACCTAAAACTTGGCACGGAGTTGTAAATAAATAATGGGTCCTAAAAAATGTTCTTATTTTTTATTTACCATCCTTAAACTATTCTACACAAGGATATTGACATGATTTTAGGGTTATAAGGAAAATACCCCTAATAAGAGCTTGAGGAGCAAAATAAAGTCTTGGAAATTATTCCAAGAAATAAAAGGGATTTATTTAGGTATTATAAGTTGTTTTAATTACTTTCATGTATATATAGTTCATTTATTAATTTTAAGTCAAGTTTTGAGCCATTTAGACAAGGCTAGGTGTGAGAGATGAAGAGGTTTCAAGACACCTAAGCATATGAATGATGATTACCACTAAAATTTTAGATAAATGGATTTTATAAATGTATGAAAGGTGTAAATAGGATGTATTAAATAATTTAATGGTGAATTTATGATGAAAATTTCCATTTTTCACTCCATATGCAAATAAGGGCAATTTTGAGGAGTTGTGCAAGGTGTCAAGTTGAGTTTCTAATTCCTACACCACTTGGATGATGGAGTATCTTCAAAGGAGAGACATATTCCCTTAAGTAACTATTTATCTAGTTTATAAATCCCTCTTGTTTTTAAACATTATGTGGACACTTGGAAATCTCCTTCTTTTATGCCCCCCACTCTCTCTCTTCCTCATTTCTCTATATAAGCTACCACTCTTGGCATTATAATCCATCCACAAGTTAGTATGGTAAAGACCTACTAAATTAAATACTAATTTAGCCTCTAAAATTAATATTCAAACTAGCTTTAGTTTCTCAAATTCTTACATAAGTGTGTGAAGTAGCTTATTGATGAATAGCAAGAGATAGTTCTCTTTCCTTGCACTTATTTATCTCTTTCATGCTTAGTGTGAGTAATCTACCTTCTAGCAGGTCTTATGAATTTTAATTGATATATTTGTATTATTTAAAGTGAATTATAAGGTTATTATTGTCAATTATCAAACCTTTTTATAATCTCCCTTGAGAATTACTTTGCATTTTACCTTCATATTGAATTATTCTGTTAGGAAAACCTTAAGTTTGAAATCAGATTTGTAGTTGTTATTTCATAGTGAAGATTCAAGAAAGTTGTGGAGTTTTTAATCATGAATCACCTCCATTAGGTTAGTTTTTATCTCATTATATCCCTTTTCCTTCAAAGTAATAGGTTAGTGTTTAGTGGTAGGTGTTGTGTAAGGGAGCTAGCCCTTTAATCTAGAGACTCACCTCTAAGAATTGTCACCCACAACATATGAGATGTTTCAATGTTACATCAAATTTAAGGAGTCTAGATTATACCTACTTAAGATTCAAATTTTATAAATAACACTACTAACATAGGATATGATATACTAGGTAACATATAATGTGGAACCTAAATAGGCCTTCGATGTAATGGATTTTGAAGTACTAGTCATAAAGGAAGATCAATTACCCATCTCTAAACTCCCTACATATAGTGAACCTATATAGGTTGTATCATAGGATTTGGAGGAGGTTTTGAAGGAAATGTCTCTAGCTGAATAGGATACTCATATGGAATACTTAGAATTTTAACTACTTAGTTTCTATAGATATACTTGACATATTAATGTACCAAATATGGTATTACATGTATCACATAAATTATGGATGTACTTTTAACATGTTGAATATTATTGGGAAGAACTAAGAACCAAGAATTAATTATTGTAGGCCCTACCATAAGTGGTAACACCATACTTCCAAGACATTTTTGCCTCTTTCCACTAAATCCCTTCATTATCTTTTCCATTCCAATAAAATATTCATATATGTATCCAAATATAATAAGCAAATTTGTAATAAAAATGTTTTGATATTATCTTCCATGAAACTATTTATTTGATGTTATTTGATTTACTCAAGTACAAATAACATTATGTTAATAAAATAATAATTAACAATATCATGTTCATCAAATGTGACTATAAGTATTTGTCCTTTTTAATTCTTAAATGTACCAATAATACCATTAATAAATATGTTCATTATCAATTTTATAATCACAATAAATTGAAGGAGGACATGACATATATGTCACATGCACCTCAAGATTAGTCTTGGTCTCTTTTTCCACACTATTTAGAAAATGATTAAAACATATTTTCAACTTTGCATTTCCATTAGGTTGTGCCACCAAATCACTTATATGTGTACTAACATAATTGATATCAATAATATTTTCATCAATTATATCTTGGAGATTATGTTTTAATCCAAATCATTTATTCATAGAGTGTCCTAGACATATATGGTAATCACATTATGCATTGATATTTAACGCCTTAAATTATTCCCTATTCATATCAACCTATTTTTTATAGGGATAAATATGATATTTACCTCTAGTATATTTTGTAGTATATTCTGAAGAGCTTTGGATAACTATGTAAACCTCCTTCTTTATGGATTTGATAAGACAAACCAATTATTAGGTTATGAAACTTAATTAACTATTAATTTTCCATTTTTCTTAATATTATTTTTTTTAGATTTAAAATTTGGTTTGATTTGAAAAATTGCAATAGAATATTTTAGAGGAATAGACCCATAATATACATTATTCATAGAAAGGATCTTTACTTCATGGTATTTAACTATATTGCACAAGTCATCAAAATATTAGAATAATTTTAACATAATAGACTCATGCAAAAAATTAAGAAAACTTTATTTGAATATGTATTATAGATCATTATTAGTCATATTATTTTTTATCTTAGAGATCATGGTCTTTTAATGAAACACATAATAACTAATGGGAACACTAGGTGTTTGCTTAAGTTTTGTAATTTAAGCATATGATAAATTATCACTAATGTTGATAAAAAAAAGTGTGATAAAAACTAATCAACCAAATGATTGAAGGAATGAACTAGTTGGAAATTTAGGGCATAAAATTGTAAAAAAGATGAGTCCTTAAGACTCATTATAAAAAATGGTCAAAAAATTATAATTGAATATATAGGTATAGCATGATATATGAAAGGTTGTAAGATGTTTTTCATTGTCACCTTTAACATCATACAATGTACTATTAAGTGAAATGAATCTTACAGGTAAATGATAAGATGAGAGTTCTATTGATAATAGGTTATGTTATAATGATTTAGAATCATTTGAATGACCTTATCTATAAGAACCTTACTTAAATTATAAAAACTTAGTTGTAAGATCAATAATATTTTACACTAGGGTTTGATAAGTAATCATATAAAATTATGCATCAATAGATGATGTCATATGAGTAGCAACCCTAGAAGGCACAAAATTATTTCATGTAATATGAGCCATATAAATCTTAGGATTAATTTTTTTTTCCACCACACCATGGGTGGGATTCACATGTGTATTAATAGGTATAGACATGTCAATAATAGTAGTAGGGGTACTGGTCTAAACACCTATTGTAGAATCTATGGATCTAAAAAGTAAATCAATATTATTGAATGGTCCATCATATGGTCCCTCAGTTATGGATATATTAGTATTATTTTCATTCCTAAACTATAGGATTAATTTAAATATATTATTCAAATCATAAGGTTGTTTACTACTTTGAGATTTTTAAAAAAAAAAGTGATACAAATTTTATAAGATCTACACTATCATGTTCATTAGGATGCATAGTACCATGATATTCATTATTATATTCTATCATTTACATAATAATTTTCAAAGTTTATGAATATCATCATTAACATGTTCCTATACTTATATATGTTCATTATTAACATGTCCATCAATATAAGAATTAATTTTCAAGTCATATATTTATCTATTTTATAATGCACACACACATGGTTGGACCAAAGTAATTTGATCATTCTCAATTTCAAAATCACTTAACTTAGAATTTTTTCTTATACAGACAAGAAAGGTAACCTTTATAGATGGCATAAAATATTTTCAATAAAATATTAAGAAGGCCAAGGCAAAAATGGATATATTTCTTACTAATATAGGTAAATAATAAATAAAATCTTAATTCCCTAGTAGGGATGGATGAAAGCATAGGGGATAAATATTTAGGGTTTGCTCGACTCAAATAATGGTCATGTACCCAAGAGTATTTTAACTTATTTTTTATTTAGTGATCTAAAAAATTATAAAACTATTAAAATTAAGATTGCATAACTTATATCATTTACCATACAAATATGAGTGCTAACAAAGAATTGATTTCACGTACTAAATAGATAAATGATAAATAGATAAATTAATTAGTTGACATCCTATTCTATTTTTCTTATTGATTATTCACAATAGTCTAAAATTTTATGAAATGGATATATGGTTATTTTTCTTAGGATACTAAGTGCCAAAACTTACCAATACATTATCAACAAATACTTAGAAACATGTGGAAACATATTTTAACATTATCTATTAAAACTACCTCTTTCTAATTTACTTGTATGTTCTTCCATAGATCACTATTCCTACCTTTCAAAATGATTCATGTTTATTTTCTTAACCTTTTTCTTGTGCACATTTTAATATTTTATACTCATTTTCATTGAAACCCTAACTCCACTTTTATCACTTTCTTAACCCATAAAAAAGGGCTAGAAATATGTATTGTAAAACCTCAGCCACACCATATTAAGTGGTTGAGCATTATGTATATTCATCACTATAAATAGGGATAAAACCACATGTAATTATCTCACTTATGTGTATGTATGATCAATAGTGCTATGCTAGAATGCAATTCATAAATTTGGATTTCTATATTTAACATGTAACTTTGACCTTATAATTAGTATTTAGACATATATTTTAAGACTATTACTTTAAGGAGTTTTTTATATTAGACATATATTTTAATACTATTACTTTAAGGAGTTTTTTATATTTTAATTATTTTATATAGTTCCTCAAGGATGTGAAAGTGTATTATTAAATATGTCATTGAAATTCCATATAATTATAGCTAAAAAGGATCTTAAACTTGGTATGTATATATAGATGACTTTTTGGGTAATTTTATCCCATAAATAACATGTGAAACATAAAATACAACCTAAGGAAGGTATTTGAATTTCAAAACTAAAAAATTACATGATCCTAAGACACTACTAGTGAAGGAAGACACTGCTAGTAATAAGGAGCATCTGATTATTGTTTAAATTATTTAGGAAAGGACAAAAATAATATATAATATGGTGATAACTTTCTTAGGATAATATATAATTATGTCACATAGTAGGGAGGTATTTTATATGAATGATGTTAAATTAAGTTATCCAAGTCCATAGATATATGAATGGCTAGGAGATAATATGAGCAAGAGTCAAATGTGTGTGCAAAAGTCATGTATGCCAAATATAGGTAAAATTTGATATTTCCATGTGTCTAATAAAAGCATTATGTGTCTACATTGGTATACACAAATAAGTTTTCAAATCCTCTACATGTTCATGAACTAGTTATTCATTATGTAATATAATTTCACACATCTATTATACTCTAGACTTGATGCATTCCTCATTCATCATATGTAATAAACTTAAAAATTAACTATTTCCCTACATCTGTAATGACTAAAATTAAAATAAAATTATGCTCCATAGACTTGATTTAAAATATTCCACAATCTATAAGGTCATGAATTTATGTGTTGGATCACAAAAAAGAAACATGATCAACTAGATGCTAAGTATTATATATTATTTGTCATTAAAACTATCTGACCCAAAATTAATTTCATATAAATATAAAAATATGAAAATAAAGGAATATATAATATAATATTCATATTATTTCATTTCCATATGATGTGAATGAAATACCTAGGTATAGATTCATAAGGAAATATACTATTGAAAATGGTTGCTAAAATAGACATAGTAATCACCAGTTGAAGATAAGGTGTGATAAACATAGATTCCCAAGAGAATTGGTATTTAGGTGTGTTGCATTAATGGAGAAGTGACGAGTAAAGTTAAAGTGGTCATTTTGGTTTAAATTAATAATGCATTATTATATATAAATGTTAAAAGATCATTAATGCTTGAATTCTTTAATTAAAGTAGATAATTTGAAAATTAATTTCATCCTTGAGTGCTAATTGAAATAAGTGTGAGAATAAGGAGGAAATCTAAAAATTAGTCTAAAAAATTAACATATACATACAATTAAATGTTTTATATAACAATGGATTATAAGGGAAACTAATTAATTGTCACCCCTATTTAACCTTATCTATTTAAAGAGACTCAAGTCATGCAATGGATTATTATTGAAAGTATTTATAGTGAGCTTGATGAATAGGTGGAGGACTTGGTGAATTTAAAAGTGGATAATGACTCCATGAAAACCCAAACTAACTATACAAATGACATTAAATCCATAATAAAATTAGTGAATTCCAAAACTCAAGTGTTTCCTTGTATAAAATTAATTATAAGTATTGCCAAAATTATCATGGGAACTTATACAATTGATTAGGTCAATGCATATGCAGTTTTAGTAATTAATAAAATATTAAACTCAAGGAGACATTTAATTTATTGAAAACTATTGTATAATATGAAAATAATTAAATTCAAGAATTCAAACTATGTATGAAATAAAGGAGTCCTTAAGGACTAGATGAATGATTCCAAAAATGGGTAAGTAAATATGATGTGATAATACTCTATCAAAAAAATTGGTTTGGTGTTAGGATGGCCAAGGTTATGTTCAACTGATTATATGGAGCTTTAGACACATAATATGTAAATTTAATTTAACATCCATTTTATTTCAATAATTCTTTTATACATTACCAAGATGAACCTTGGGGGCATCATTTCATTTAATTTGATAAAGTAGATAAGAATGACCTCCATAAGTGATAATTTATACATAACTTCTTACTTAGTGGAATCATGGTGTGTTTCTATAAATTTTAACCAATCCAATTACCTAAATGGGATACTTCTTATGAAAACCATTCTTTAATTATTTTTGAATTGTGAGTTTATATTTACTCTAGCTCCTATGTCATATTTGTGATTACTCCTATCCTGAGATGCATGCAAGAATTCATGAATTCTCTATGACTAGACTTCTGAGATTTTTTTTATCAATACCATATAAAAAATAAGGGCATGGTATTTTTTAAAAATTTATAAAATCATACAAATATAAATAAATATTTGAGGCCCACATGTATTACCCCATTTTTTGATTTATAGGTTAGAAGCAATGGAAGAATGTTATAAGTAACCTTGAGGGATATTAGTGAAATTTTAGTTGAATAAATTAGTTTTATTTTATAATTTGACAATCTGAATAGGGGAACATATTTTCACACATTTCCATGTTATTTATGCAAGGGGATAAGACATTCATATGAAAAAAAAACCTAATATATAATAGAAAGTAATGAGATCCTAATAGGAGAATCAACAGTTATGCCATTTGTAAGATTGATAAAATCTAAGAACATGAACATCATCTAGAGAATAAATATTTAATCTCAACCTAATAGTTCAAAAGTAATCAATGAGAAAAATGAGAGTTGTTATGAATCTTCCTACATTTTTTAGGTAAGAAGATGAAGGAGCAACAAAGGAGGTTTAAGAATCAGAAAGAAGAATTATAAGATATGTTTCTCAAATTTTCATGAAGGGAATACTAGGTGCCCCTAAAAATTCATCCACATTTTGTATGAAATTAAAGGTAAACTCTAGTGACTATATAATTTTTTTTATTCTTAATATTCTAGTTATATTTATTTTTAATCATATTTTTATACTAATTGTGCCAATAGTTTCAAACTTATATTTTGTTATAGTCGCCCTTAAGCATCATATTAAAACCATTTATAGTGTCCCTATCATTATTTTCATTCCCACATCTATTCATTTATAACATTACCTACACTCACTTCATCTATAACTCCACTTATCATAAGGCAAGGTCCTACTACTATATCTTTTACACAAATGAAAAACAAATTGAAAACATTGGTTAGTTGTGCTCTCCCTTCAGGTTCATTGTCTGATAGTAAATATACTCAAAAAAACCAAATAATTCACACATACCATATATTTATTTAAATAAACATTAAGATTTATGAGGTAATCAAACCATACCTTATCCACCTACTTCCATTCATGTTAGTAGTGTTCATACCATCACTTCAAATAAATCGACCAAGCTTATAACATGAGAAGTATCTCAATTTTATCTTTATATACCTATGCCTCCATTATACATAAATATTAATCTCCAATAAAGTCAAATAAATAATAAAAACACCCTTTAAATTCCTTCTAGTCATCTCCCACTTACTGCAAGACTAGTTCAAAAATATAAACATATGAACTCTATATAGGAAATGTAAGTGGAGTCACTCAAGTATGGGAATAAATATATGTCCATTTCAAATTAACAAATAGTGGAAAATAAATATGAGAATAAAATGAGGGAATTCAATAGAGTGACTTAATATATACTCAAACTTGGAGAGTAGAAACAAGAATGTAAAATGGAAGAGAGTGTGTTTTCCTCTTCATTAAAAATGATGAGAGATTTAAGAAATCAATAATTTATCTTAGAAGAAAAAAATCCCATGTTAGATTATTATATCATGTTCACCCAACATTAAATGGATGATTAAAATGAATTGAAAGGTCTTAAGTGTATACAGTTTTAATCTTACCATATGTTAATATTAAGAGTGTTGAAGAATATTTGAAGGCACTTCATGAGTTTATGATGTCACTAAAGGCAATACTAAATCAATATAAGATATTAAAAACCACATATCTATGTCATATAAATTAATTGGTATGTTTGAAACATCAAATTATTATAATCATGAAAATTAAAATATAAATATCAACATCTAAAGTGTTTTATACATCTGAAGTTGAAATTAAATATTGTTATGTCATCACTAAGGAATTTAAGGATAGAGTTATAAATATGATGGATAAATTGATTAAGTCTTAAAATACTATATATATATATATATATATATATATATATATATATATATATATATATATCAAAAGAGTAAGTATTGCATTTTAATCTTTAAGGTTCAAGAAAATAAAACAAGCAAATAGATATTTTAGTTCAAAGGTGATATTTAGGATTTTTTATAAGTCATTTACAGTGGAATTATGAAATCATAAAAGGGAAGTACAAATAGATACTGATAATATAGAAACATTTTTTCTAAATTACCACAATAATAATATTTAAATAAATAATGTTCCTTTTGAATTAGTTCTATAAATATTGCATGATGTTGATAATAAGTTGAAATAAATTTAGTTAAAATTAAGGCACCAGAATATCTTTAACACAATAAATAAAGGCTAGACTTATGATCAACATATCAGAGTTGTGCCAAGATCCAGATAGTGCAAAATTAATGGAGACATGATCACACGAGATGAAACTAGTGTACACCACAATAATGCTAAAGAAAATTGAAATCATACAAGGAGATAAATTACACAAGATAAATAGGAGAAAACCCAATATTTGATTAAAGGAAATAGGCTCAAATGGAGCATATAAATAGGATAGTACCAATGTAACTCCTCCTCAAGTGGTGGTCAAATCACCCCTTGAATAGAATGTAACTCCTCCATGAAATGTGGTGATAGGTGCCCAAAATAGAGGAGTAACTCCCATACCCAGAATAGTTGGTCAAAGGAATTACTTCTCTATGACACATTATGACAAGTTTATGACACACAATCTCCACATAAACAAGCCTATCCCCAAAATGTAGGAAAACTCCATGTGCATAAATATAATATTCTCAATTAGCTAAATTGGGAAAAATAAATACCTACACTAACACCCCCCATAAACACAACTTAGGTGGGTAGTGTGGAAATAAACAATGGGTCCTGGCAACTAGGCCTGATCAGATGCCCATATACAAAGCAACCTCTCATAAAATAGAGAAAAGGAGAAAACTCGTAGGAAAAAAACTCCCTCCCAAAAGAGAGACATAAAAGAAAGGAAGAGGCTAGAAGGCCCCCCTAAAGATGATGTTATTGTTGATGTAGACCGCACCCTAAGAAGAGCTCATAGATGAATGAACTTGCTCTCGATGAAGGATTTGGTGAAGATATTTGAAACCTATTCTAAAGACTAACAAAATATCAATTTGATGACTTAACCATGAATAAGCTCTCGAATAAAATGCATGTCAATCTCAATGTGTTTGGTCTATTGGTGTTGAACTAGATTCCTGCATATCTGTATAGTACTCTGGTTATCACAATAGATTATAGTGGGCTACCTAAAAGGAATGTCAAACTTAGATAGAATCCCCTAAAGCCAAATAAACTCAGTAGTTGTGTTAACAGCTCCCTTATACTCTATTTATGTGGATGATATAGCAATAGCATTCTATTTCTTATGAGACTAAATGATAGGACCAAAACCTAAGGAAAAATTATAACCAAAAGTGGACTTATGAGTCTAAGAATCCTGAATCTATAAATCCAACCAAGTCAACCTCTATGCCAAATCTATAGTGAATCCCAAATCTATGATAACCATGTATGTAGTGCAAGATCCTCTTAGTTGCTTTCCAGTGTGGCTCATGAGGTTCTTGCATGAATCTAGAGATAAGTCCCATTGCATATGAAATATTAGGCCTGGTATGAGTCAAATAAGTGAGGCTAACAACAAGCTATCGATATCGAGTGGCATCAACCAAAGGTGCAGAATAGTCAGCCTCAAGCTTGACTCCTAATAGAAAGGGAGTTAGAGATGGCTTACACTCATCCATGTGAAACTAAGTCAAAAGATTGAGAGCATAATTAGGTTGTATAAGGGATATCCCTAACTCAAATTATGAAATCTCAATGCCAAGGAAGTAATGAAAAAGACCCAAGTCTGTCATGTCAAATATATCCTATAGAGATATCTTCACCACTAAAATAGCTAATAAAGAACTCTTAATGATCAAAAGATCATCAACATAAAGTACCAGTATCAGTGGAGAATCATCATGCCATATGAAGTAAACATTGGGGTCTGAATGACACCTGGTGAAACTTGCTATAAGGAGGAAGGAATCCATCTTAGTTTACCAAGTTTGAGGGGCTAGTTTGAGGCTATAGATAGATTTCTTAAGTCTGTAAACTAAAGATGAATCCTGAACAAACCTAGGTGGCTTCTCCATGTAGATTTCCTCCTCAAGCTCTCTATGAATAAAGGCACTTTTCACATCCATCTGGTGCACATCCCAACCATGTGACGTAGCTATAGCTAGTGTGAGTCAAATTGAAGTCATATTTGCAATGGGTACAAAGGTCTAAGAGTATTCAATGTTAGTTACCTATGAAAAACCCTTGTCAACCAATCACACCTTGTACTTGTCAATTGACCCATATACTAAAAACTTGGTTTAATATATCCACCTACATCAAACTATCTTCCTTCCTTTAGGAAGTGAAGTTAAATCCCAAGTGTTATTTTTGATCAATGAAGAATATTCTTCTTATATAGCACTATCCCTCTCAGGGATGTCTGAAGCCTCTTAAAATGTCTATAGATCTGAAACTAAAGCAAAGAAGGCATGTAGACCATTCTAATAATCTCCTTGAGTATGTTTGTCATCTATTGGATCCCTTACCCAAGTGCCTACACTCTCAGGTGTTTATCTAGCCCAAAGTGGCCTAGAGGTGGGTGAGTCAGGTGCTAAGTCCTTATCCTCTAAAGCATGACTAGAGGTGGATGTAGATGACTCTACATCATTGTCTTTACTGTCTGAACAAGAAGAAGAAGATGATGACTCTAGCTCAGGATCCTACTCTAGATGATCTAAATCAGAAGAAGAATCATCATATCCAAATAGATCTAATGAAGGAGAAGAAGTTTCAAGTGTTGAGTCTTTCGGACTCTCCTAAAACTAAACACTTCTCTCTATGAATAACTCATGTGTGGTCAGATGAATAAGGTGATACCCCTTGATACCATCTTGATAACCTACAAAGATGTAAGGTTAGAACTGATGTTCCATATCTTTGAATTTCTTATTTGGTATATGTGTCATAGTTGTAGATCTAAAAACCCTAAAGTGCTCAACATTATGTTTCCTTTTATGCTAAGCTTTAAAGGGAGTTATACCTTTCAAAGCTTTTTGAAAAACCCTATTCTAGATATAGCAAGCATAATTAATGGCTTCATCCCAATACTAAGGTGCCAAGAACTTAGAGTGAATCATATAGTGAACCATCTCTTTCAAGAACCTATTCTTGCATTCTATAACTCCATTATGTGAAGGAC